>JANPWX010000011.1:11473897-11575783 GCA_024734555.1 Trochalopteron elliotii | reverse complement strand
CGGGGCCATCCGCCTGCCGCAGCCGCTCGCGTCTCCTCGGGCGGCCGCTCGCCGCGTCCTCCCCGAAATAGGCTCCCCTCCACCAGCGGCTAGGTGGAAGTGCTGCGCCGGAGGATGCAGCCGCTGTTGCTGGAGGGAGTTGGGCACTTTTGGCATCATGGAGGTGGGAAGGAGAGGGGCCGATACCGGAGGTTCGTCCCCGTGGGGAAAGCGCCCTCGGGGGCGGCCGGTTTTGCGGCCCGAAGTGACAGGGCGCCTTGCGGCCGCCACGAAATGACTGCAACTTTCTCCTGTCCTCCATCACGCCTTCGATGATAATATTTTTCTCCTCCCTCTCCTGCTCCTCCCCTCTTGTGTTACACCGACAGCGACAGCAGGGTGTTGTGGGTGTTTGCAGGGAATATCTGTATGAAGGTTATGAGCAAACAAGTCCCTTCGCTGTTCCCTTTCGGGTATTGTCTGCTTTTCCTCCTTGTGTTGTGTTGCCACAAGATGTAGCAGTTATACAGCTAGTGAGTTGCTCGGCGCTTTTAGCTAAAATAACTACTTGCTGAACGCCAGTTAGTGGCGGAGGAGAACTTTTATGCACAGATACTTGCATACCGAGCAGTTGTATAATTTTAATTGATTTGCCCCAGTTTAATGAATACCATTTCTTGTAGCATCTGCAAAACGTCATCGCCCAAGCAGGAAACTTGCTAACTTAAAATAGAAATAATTGCGAAGATGGGGAGTCTCTGTTTTTTAGGTCTTCCTGTAGATTGCTTGCTTGCTTTTTTGGGTTTTCTTGTGGGGTTTTTTTTGTGGTGTTTTTTTGTTTGTTTGTTTGTTTGTTTGTTTTTGTTGATAAGCAATGTAGGGGCTTAGTAACAGGGATTCGACATCCTGAAAACATATAATGCAGTCTGGTTTCTCCATTTTCCACACCAGTAGTTGTCAGACTTGTATCACTCTGTGTCACTTTTGCACACGCTCCTGCAGGTAGATTGACATGAAATGCTCTAGAAAATACCTGGGAAGGAATTATGGTATATGTTAAAGATGCTGAGTAAAGTGGCAGGCATTTTGTGCTCCTCTTCTCTGGGAAGCCAAAGCTATTAGAAAAACGACCACCAGCAGCCAAATTCTTGGTTTTAAGTTTATTGAGAGTAGGTTTCTTCAATGTTGCAACTGTTGTTATGAATATGCCTGCAGGTAATATGTATATGTAGGATATTTTTGGATGTATTTCAAATACCTGCCATACAAGCTTGAAATGATGATTGCGGTATAAATTATGTATCTATTTATTTTATGGAGGTCCTTGAGTATCTCTGTTGAGGCAAAAAAATATTTTTGTGAAACTCCTTTTTAATATGGTGATTATGCTATTTACATTTTTCTTTCTCACAACTCACGCTGTCGAATTTTTCTGGGTACTGTAATTTGCATCCTCTAATACAGATTATGGAGTTAAAAGTAATCAAAACCTTGGTGTTTGCTTGGTGCTGTAACGTGTTGTATTTGCTTGTTCCTGGGTTGTGTTTAAATTGTGTGTCTTCCCTAGGTAGCTCTCTTTGAAAATGGCATAGGCTGCCATGCTTGAGTTTATGTTTTGCATTCGTGCTTGTGGGATGTTATCAATGCATCTTACTTTATGTATGTAGGCTTTACAAAGAAGTATCTTGACAGAAATCAATAGGCCCTGAAATATAAATACATTAGTATGTTTATAGCCATTGGCTTATATACATGAAAGATTGATGCCATCAAACTAATAAGCATGGAATATTTGCAGTGCAGTGTGTTGATAGGAGCCTGTGCCATCATCAGTTCTAAACTTGTGATACCTTGTGATGTTAATGGAGCTTGTGAGTGTTGGAGCAGTGCGCGAGGCTGCCGGCCCGTACTGGATCACAGCTGCATCGCTGCTGGTGCCAGTTTTGAGTGGGTAATATTTACCAATACAGAATGTTTGGCACTTGTGCAGGGCTTCTTTCCCAGCCTGGCCTTCTTGTTTGTGGATTAAAATCCCTTTGGTTGGCTCCTGTGAGAGTTGTGTCCCTGTTGCCTTTGGAAGTGCAGACCTTCACAGAGTGTACCCCGCGTGCTGTGGTTGATCCGACCTCACCTATGAAGGTCTGGTACCTGCTGACATGTCTCACATGGGCATTTGAAGATTCTGATTTATTACAAACAGAAACCCTCAACACCTTGATTTAGGAAGTTCTAAAGGTATTTTTGGAATCTCTAGTAGGAAAAAAGAAAAAAAGGTTCTGGCATATATAACGATTGCACAAATGCATTTTTTAAAAAATGGCAATAGCTTGTCAGTATCAAGAGAGACTACTTGGAAAATATGGGTGAAATTAGAAGAAATAATATTTTAAAATATTATAATCTTTTAAAATCCGCTGCAACATTGCAGCAACGTTTTCCATTGGATGTTTTCTTCTATATCTTGATCTAGAGTGGCCTCATGGCTTTGCTGTATTGATTTGAATTTACGTTTTGAGGTTTTGAAATGAAAAGACTGGGATGGACTTGAATATAGTTACAGGTGTACACTTCTTCTGTATGAGAACTAGCTCTTGTTTGCATTTTAGCATAGCTTGTAAATGTCTGTCATTCTGTCAGTTGTTTTATGTACCCATAACTTGCGTGTGGTCTGTGTGGTCACGTAAGAGCCCTGCAGTAGATGTTATCAGGAATTTAGGAGGACTGTTATGCGGTATTATTTTACATGCTGTATGTGTGGTTGTGTGACTAAGTCTTGTGCCATAGCTCACATAATTGCAGTCACACAATTTCCTGTTGGAAGTTTTTTGATTTTTGTCTGCTCTGTGTGTAACTAAAAATATTAAAGCACATACCTGCAAAGTGCTGTTTTGTAAATAGAGAATGTTCAGGCCGATGCTGACAAGGCAGAGTCAGAAGAGATGCCATAGATTGTCTTGGGTTGGAAGGGACTGTAAAGACCATTTAGTTCCAACCCCCTGCCATGGGCAGGGACCCCTCCCACTAGACCAGGTTGCTCAAAGCCCCATTCAGCTTGGTCTTGAGCACTTCCAGGCATGCAGCAGGCACAACTCCACAGCTACTGGAGGGTCAACCTGTTCCAGAGTCTCACCACCTCCAGAGTAAATAATTTATTCCTAATATCTAATCTAAATCTACTCTGTGTCAGTTTAAAGCTGCTGTCCCTTTTCCTGTCCCTTCATGCTCTTATAAAAAGTCTCTGTACTACTTTCTTATAGCCTCCTCTTTAGGTACTGGAAGGTGCTCTAAGGCATCCCCAGAGCCTTCTCTTCTTCAGGCTGAACAATGCCAACTCTCTCAGCCTGTCTTCACAGCAGAAATGCTCCAGCCCTCTGATCATCTTCGTGGTCTTTGTCTGGGTTTTTCCAGCAGGTCTGTGTCCTTCATTGCTCTCCAGGTGGGGGTCTCAGCAGAGTGGAGTAGAGAGGCAGAATCCCCTCCCTTCATGTTTTGGTGTAGGCCAGGACATGGCTGGCTCACTGGGCAGTGCTGCAGTATCTGATAATTAAGCATAATGCTTTTTAAGTTATTTTTTGTGTGTGCTTTCAGTACTCTGCTAAAAGCAAGATAGAATGCCAAATAGAACTTTGAATTAACACAACAGGAATGCAAATTTCAGTTTTCAAATTTGAGCCCAAATTAATATATGATGGCAAAATGCTAAATAAATTTATGCCATGTATTTGACAGTCTTTGAAGAAGTTATATTGTATGGGTAACAGATTTTGTTGGTAACTTTTTCATTATATTTTGATAAATGTGTATTGTTTGTATTGTTGTTACTTAAAATGTGATGGTAGTTGTGTGTCTCAGCACAAAAGTAGTTCATTTCCTCCTTAACTTTCCAGTCTAGAAAATGCTTCTAGATGCCAGGTTGTATCTGTATGCTACATACACTCTATTAGTCCATTAACATGAAAGCAACCTGAATCTTATTAAAACTTCCAGAGTTGTTTTCTGTTGTTTGTGTGTAGTGTAAAACCTCAGCTCCTTGGTTTGTTTTAACAGGAAGTTCTCAGTAATGTTATTATCTTTTATCATTCAACTGTGGATCAAAAATTTTATAGATTTGGCCAGTTTATATGGGAGCAGAGAAGAACAGGAACACTTTTTGTATTTAAAAATCATGGCATAATTTTACTCAGAATGAGCACAGCAATCATAAAAGGTTATTTAGGCTGACTGTAGCACAAGCAGGTGTTGTCTGAGATTGATGTTGTGCCAGTGATACACACAAATTCTAGTTTGTGTTATTATTGCTGGTTTTGTTGAAGATGTGATTCTTGTAGTAAGCTGATGCTTATGCCAAATTCTTTGGAGATTTTGCAGCATGTCCAAATGAGAAATAGGAAAGGCAACCTTTTTTAATACAGATCCTTATTTAAATGTGGTCTTCTAAAAGGCAAGTGCTGTAGCAAATAAAGTAAATTAGTCAGCTTGGCCAACTGTTTTGTTTTAATTCTGTTTTATTCTGCCTGGAATGGAATTTTCCATTAACCTATTCTATTTTAAATGGAGAGGGAATCAATATAGGGATGGAATATTTTTGTTTATTATCTCCATTCAAATAAAATGCCTGTTATTTCTCTCATTCTTTTTTTCCCCCTCTATGTTTTTTTCTTTCAGCAAGTAATTTTTTTTCTCCACCAAGCTGAAGTAAACTTGCTTGTTAGTAGTAACTGTTAGTATGCAGTTAGTCTTGATGTTTCTTTGGATTTTCTTAGAGCCTGATAATCCTAAATGATTGCAAAATACTGTTGTGACTGCTGGGAAACACTACCATATATAGTGCATCATGAGCAAAGTTCTATAGAATTTTTCTATCTTAAGAATTGAGATTATGGAAATATGACAGGCTTAAACAATCCTTTATGCTTTTTGTGTTCTTGGTATAAGGTTGTGTTTTGAAGTAGTACTTGCTCCCAATCCATTTACTCCCATACTAAAATTTTGCTTCCATGCTGAGCTTTTTTACACAAGAAAAAATGTTGAAGTTAGTAAATTGTTTTTATGCAGTAGAGTAGTTCCTGAACTGTAGCTAAAAAACATAAAAGCACACAAGTGGGAGGAAGAAAAGCTTTATGAAGTTCTTTCTGTTTGGCTTGGTGTGTTTCAGTTCTAAAAGAGAAAAGGGAAATTTGGGTTGCCAAATTGCCCTGAGTGGGTATGAAGGTGGGCAGAGGAAGAAGAGTGGTCAGGATTTCTGTTGAGAATGCCAGTACTTCAGTTGTGATCGTTGGAGAGCAGTTAAACAGAAGCTGGCCACCATAATATAACCCAGTTTTCAGGTGTTGCAAGTGGAAAACTTGTAATAGTTGCTGAAAATAGCAAGGAACAAGTACTGCACTTTATGTTCAGTACATAAGGACAAAGTTTGCTAGCAGTATAGAGAAGCAGTAGAGAAGCATTAGTGAGCATCAGAAGGTATTTTGGATCCTGCATTTCCCATCATCTTGACTCAGTCCTTATTGAGATGCTTTGTTTGGGATAGGAAGTAAGAGTCTCCTTCCTTCCCAGGCACCTTCTCTCTGGAGGTCTTACTCCTTACTTTCATTCCCAACCAGAGCACTGGGACACACCAGCAGAAAAATCTTGACACCGAGGCTTTCCCTGGCAAGGATGTGGTAGGTGGGAGGAACATGACTGCTTGTAAGCTTTAATCCACCTCAAACTTAGTCCTGGAAGAAGGGAGCAGGAGGTCTTAAGTGAAGTTGGACATGCTGAAGATGCTGGGGAAAGACTGGGACTGTGCAACTCTTTGGGATGGGTCCATGCTGGAGGGATTGACTGAAATCAGAGTGACTGTATTATTAATTTTAATCATGACTTAAATCAGTGAGCAGGAAACCCTGATTAAATAATTGTTTTTAATTTTATTTTGCATTTGTGCTTAATTATTTTTCCTAAAGAAAAGTTGATTCTAATTGGTCTAATTTGATCATACCTCTTGCTAGGAAGGAGGGGACACATCTATATGCATTTATTTAAGGCGTTATGCAGCTTTGATTCTTAATGTTTAAGAAACATAATTCCCCGTGCTTTAGACAGCTTTTAGCTAACTTTGTTATTTAAATAAAATGACTTCTAATTGTGCTACGTACATAATAAGAAACAAATATATCCAAATGTGCTTTGCATTTAAACCAGATAAAGGAGAATTGTCTGTAGTTTGTGAAATGAGTCAATTACTTCTGGTCACCGTGCCTTGCGAAATTTGGAGTTAATAAATCAAATCCAGTCACCAGTCCTTCATGCTCTTCATTTGGAAAAGAAAGCCAGGCTTTCCTGCTTTCCAAGTTGTCAGTTGCTCTTTAGCAGTTCTGAGTAACCCAACTACTGAGGTGGTTGAACAAATGAAAATGGCCAAAGCAATTGCTGGTGGAAGCTGATCAAGTGCTTCAAAACTCTCAGCTTCCAGTGATGTGATGGTCTGTCTGCCAGCAGAGCATTCAAGTTTATAAAGTTTGAATGTATTTTTCTCTTTTATGAATTTAATAGATCATAGACTTTAAACCTCACCATAGATTCTTATTGCTCCAAGCTTCAATTAAACATTTGGTGCTGAGGCGTGTTTTTAAAATACACATATAAGAAAAATTGCCTGCCTTGTCCTCAATAGCTTTATCTGGAAAGGCTCTGAAGCTGACAACTGTCCTCCAAGGATTTAGAGGGACAGCTAGTGATTGTTGAGTGACTACACAACTGACAGGAACCTGGTCACTTCGGAGTGGGAAAGTTAATTTACTGGAGCTTTTGTGTGAAATTGGATGTCACAGAGGAGGTTGGTGTTCCCTAGGACCACCTCTGCTTGCTGAGAGGTGGCAGCAGGAGCATTAAGCAATGTATCCTCATCATATCTGCAGTTTTATGTAGGTGGAAACTTAAGGCTGCAGTGCTTTCATTATAATGTCCTCATGAACAGAGCACTCTGAACTTCGTACTTTAAGAGATGGGGATGGTGGTAAGAAACTCCAGAGTGCCTTTTACAGGAAATGAAGACTGACCAATAGTTATTTGGGGGATTGAGGAGGACTAGATTCCATTTCTGTGGACTTCTAATAGATCTATACCTATAAGAGAAAAATAACAATTTTTTTGAGGAATAAAGGAAATCCTGATGCTTTTAGAAAAATCTCTTGTATGGTGTCACACACCCCCAGCCTTTTAGCTATTGAATTTAGTAACTATCTTGAACTGAAAGCATGTAGATGCTTCAGGCATTGTCTTGCATCTGTAACTTTTGGTGGATTGCACTTTTTTTATTAAGTAAACAAACTTCTGAACTATATGCTGAAGGGCAAGAAATTGGAAAGCAATCTTACAAATAGATATATGAGTTTCATAAGTTCTGTAAGTCTGAAACAGTATAATTTACATCCTGGTCTTCCCACTGTGGGACTGTGATGTGGTTGGGATCATGTGAATTGAGCAGCAGAGGTGTTTCCCATTTCTGTTCTCCACCATGGAACTCTTTGCCCTCTTGGTTCTGTGGGGACAAACTCAGATGATGCTACAAGTAGGATTTGTAGTACTTCTTTTTTTTTCACTTCTGTGGCTTAGACTAATCCAGCCTTTAGACTTCATAGCTGTATTTGGTAAATATCGGGTTTTTTCTAGTTAATGCTGTGTTCTCATAGATTCCACAGTTTTGTCCTAAATTTTGCAACAGTACTTTAGCCAATTTTAGTGTGAGTCCTAATACCTTCTTGCTGACTACTTTGCCTCTCAAGGATGTTAGAGCCTTTGTTATTTCTTAGATTATTCTTAGTAAAAGTGATGAAAAAAGTAGTGTCCTTTAAGTTGATATTTTCATTATGAAGCAATTGAAAATAAAATCCACACATTATTAATAATAATCACTTCAATATCTGTAGAATATTCAAGAGTGGTGGTTTAGGGAGTGTGATTATCTTTGTAAAGTAAGTTTTTCTAATTTAAACTGTGATAGCAGTGATTATAAAGAGTGGCTTTACTGGTATTTCTAGGGTTTTTCTTTGGTTTTTTTCAGGATTTTTTTGGCAATTCAGTTATTTCTTGAGCTGGTGGCTGTTTGGGAGTGGTTGCTGTGTCTTTGATACATGTTTTAGAAACTTCTTGACTGTTAAATTAATGTCATGGTTTAGTTTCAGTAGTTTTAGTCACAGTGCTAAGGTTTGGTAAGAGGCTCTCTTTCTCTTGTAAGCTCTCCACATGCTTTAACTCTGAATAAAGTGAAGTAATTCTTACAGTACTTGTGTTTTTAGTCTTATGAGGGGTCATTATGAGGAGTGGGATTTTAATGTTTTAAAGTAACAAGTAGGATTCAAATAGAAGTAATTCCTGAAGGTGCAGGTTTAGAATTTTAAAAGGAGGTTAAAAAAGCACTTTCTGCTGTGCATGTTATGGCCTCAGTATGTGGTTGCTACTTTGAAGTTCACTTTTTATTTAATTTACTTATACAATCAGATTGCATATTGCCTCTTTGTAATTAAATTGTATTATTAAATGATTGTGATACAAATAATGCTTAAGAGGAGTTACAGCAGTATTCAAACTGAAAAGCAAATGTCATGTTGGTCTTCCTTGTCAGGTGGTACTTTGTATTCTGCATCCATATGTGATTTTTTTTTCAGTTGTGTGCTTGATACATGCTAACCACTGCAGAACATGCAGGTGGTTACTGTTAAGGAAGCAGCAGTTTTATATGTCCTGGATGCACACATTTTTATATATACACAAACCATTGTCTCAGTGAACTGTTTTATCATTAGTAATACCAATGTTGCCGTTAGGACCCTGCATTTCACAAAGCAGTCTCATAAACAAGCTAAACTTATACAAAGATTTCAGCTGCTTTTTAGTAAAAATATTCTAAATTCCTATTACTAGTACATACCTCTTAAAACTAGTTTCATTTTTTCAAATATGTAATTTTGTTAAATCTGATGATGATTGCAGATGGTCCAAAGTTTGGCAGCTGGATTAATCATGCTAGTTTTGCCATATCATGAGTTTTAGTTTTTGGTATTGTTTGCTTTTAAACAGAAGAACAGAAATGTGTAAAATTCACAACAGCCTGGTTGTGTATTAGATGATACATTAATACTGCGTTTCTTGTCTTTTCTCCCTGTTTGTTATACTTGCAACATCTGTCATAATTTGGGTTTGAAATAGTGAAGCTATGACAATGAAATCTCCAGTAAATTACCCTAATAGTGACAGGCTTTGGGGTTTTTCCCCCCATGTTGTGTGGTTGCTGGTTGACCTGATTTGTTCTCTTGGCTAAATCACAACGTGCTGTTCTCTGAGCCTTTCACTTGTTTTTTCCTTCCAGAGAAATGCAAACAACAGGCACCAGTCTCTGCCAGCATCTGACACCACCTTCCTGCTGTTTCCCTTAAATCTTTCTCTTCAAGTTTGTTTGAACCAAAAACCAAAAAAAAAAAAAAAAAAGACCAGGAAATTTTTACTGCTATTTTTACTATTTTTTTGTGTGTTGTTCTTGTGGCTTTGAAATCCCTTCTTTCTAAGGGAAGCAAGCAATGAGGCAGCAATACCAGTGACTGTCACAAGTTGCAGAATTTAGGAGTGTGCCACCATCCCTGCTGTCCCTGGGTGGGACGTGTGCTCTCTCCTACACCACCAGGTCACTCAGCCTGCCTTCTCCCACTGCCAGTTTCCCTTCCTGACTGCTGCTGGGCTGCAAGGATGATCTCCAGCACCATCCTGCTTCTCTGCTTCCCCTGTGGGGAATTGGGAACTCTAAGCAGTGATGCTCCTGCTCGGTTTTCATTTGTGCATGTTGTTGGTGTTGCTGGCAGGAGGGCAGTCTTCAGATCCAGGGAGTGGGTGGGTGCAGTAGGAGCAGGAACCTTCTGGATGTTTGACCTCCCACGCTCAGCTGGAGGTGTGCTCAGTGGCACGGTGGTGCAAGGATGTACCCAGGAGTCTCCTCCTGTGCCTGCAGCACATCAGCATGCAGATGCTCTCCTGCTGTAGTGCTGGCAGCAGGGGTGAGTGCTCTGTGCACTTAGGATTTCACAGTCACAGGCACCTGTGTCTGGAAGCACTGGAGAGGAATGCTTGTTTATCTGAGGTGTCAAAGTTCTTGCTGACCACCAGTTACCACTGGAGAAAAGGTGACATCCAGTTTTAAAAGTTGTTGTGGGTAATAGTTCAAAGGACAGATTTTAGGGAAATAGCAGATGTTGTTAGTGTTTTTTCAGTCTTCAATGAAATTGCTTATGCTTTTTTAGGTTTAAGTTAAGACAGGTTGTTACAAATGCTTTATTTTTACATCCATTGGGTCATGGAATTTGTTTGGTTCGTTGTATCAATGATCCAAAGATAGTGAGTGGAAGAGCTTATTTCTGAAAAATAAGCCATTTTTAGTGGAGTTTTCTCATTTGGTAAATAATCTACTTAGCATGTAGTACTCACAGAACAGTATTTTGTTGTGTGAAAACAGTAGATGAAAGCAGTGAATCCGTGTTTCAGGTAACTACCAAAATAGGTTAGCATGGCTATTAGGGATGGAAAGGGTTTCATTAGACTGATTTTAACAGTTAGACCCAAACCTGCCTGGGGTATCAGTTGTGTTGCTATTTGCTACCTTGTATTTGGAAGTTTTCCAGTGGTTAAGACTTTGTCACCCGTTCATACTGACTGTGGCAATGCAGGAGCTGAAGGGGACGTGGCTGCCAGCTCTGGGGACATGTGGTGTGTGTTGGCCCTGGCAGCAGTGGTAGCTCCCACTGGGCACAGGCAGAAGAGGGCAGCTTCCAGCTCTGCCTGTTTGCTCTTCAGGGAACTGCTGTTGGTGATACTGTCTCCTTCTTGATGTGTTTTTATTCAGTTGCTTTGAATAGTGCTTAAGGTCTTGCACTGAGACAGCTCACTACAGCAGCACTCTGGGGTGGGGAGTGTGGTGCATGTGGTGGAGACTTGTCAGAGCCTTGGCCGTGTCTAACTGTAAGACAGTGATCTCATTTGGCCTGTTGGTGTTTTCTTACTTATGGAGGTAAGCCTGGTCTGCTTCTGGGTCCTCTCAAGTTCCTCATGTGTTTGGTGATAGATGTATTCAGTTTTAAAGCGTTTTCCATGTGGTTAGCTGGTGCTTAGTTACCCCAAAGTGGACCAGTCGTGTTAAATGTGCACCAGATAAAAGACATCCCAGTTTGTCACATGTTGGTATAAGGTGTGCTGCTGCCTCCCAGTAGTGTGGTCTGTTCTGTCTCTGTGAAGTTGGCTGCAGGACGTCGGCTCCACAAAGCCTGCTTTAACCATCCAAGGGATTTCGTGGTACTCCCCTGCCTCTGGTGTGAGCTATTTTAAGGAGAAATCCTGCTTTATCTCCTGTCAGATGGGGAGGAGAGGTTGGATCACTCTTTTTTTTGCTGAAATTATGCCTACAGTGGGCCACAGAAGGCAGTGTAACATCCTTATCCCTTAGGAATAAAAGGGCAGTAGTACTGTGAGTATTCAGATGCTTCTACATGGTGGGTGATGTTAATTACAGATGAGTATTTTTACTGGTGTCTTGAAGTATGTTTTGAACATGTACCTGAAAACATTATTTTGTTTCTCAATTTGTGATATCAAAGACTTATAACTCTGCTCTTTCCTAATTTCTGGTTGCCCCTAGGGCTTTAACTGCTTTTACGTTTTGAAGTTTTATTCATGTGATTGCAGACTGTGTTCCACGAGGTTCGCTTAGCCAGCAAGATAGGCAGTTCTTAGGAAGGGACTGTGTTGAAAGGAATGAAAATCCCTTCTGGTTTTTTTCTTCTAAAACTTGAATGAAAGTGATAGTATAGCAGAAAAGAAAGCTGGTTTAAAATTAGGCAATGAGCTTTGGATAGGAGAAATGGCTGTAATGCAAATTTCTTTAATGATAATGCTGAGCAGAACTAAAACTGAATTTTTGACAGATGATTACATAGGATGTTTCTTTGTGTGTGAACTGAGTGGGTTTTAAATTTTTAAAAATGTTCAGTACTCAAAGTTGCAACTGAATTCAGTGTATACGTTTGGTATCAACAGGCTTTGTAGCTGTGCTGCAAGGAGTAAACAGCTTGAAATATTTTAGCCCCCCCCCATAGCCTTAAACTTCATTTCTACTGATTCATGTGTCATTTCATGTAAGTCTTTTTTTTTTCCCCTCTCTGTAGAATGGGAACAATGCTGAAAGGTCCCAGAAAAATGTAGGTGTAGTCATTAACATGTCAGCTGTGTATGTGTGTAATTTGTCCAGCCATGTTCTGGGTCTCCTCTGTACAGGGGGCTCTGAGGAAATGAGTTTCATCCCGTGTTTAGTGAAACTTGTGTAAGATGTAAATTAAACGAAAAGAAAAAGCAACCAAGGTTTGGTTCCAGCCTGAAGGAACAGTAGCTAGTTGGCATCTTCTCTGAGCACCACATAGACAGGGTGCCTCCAAGAGAAACCAGTGAGCCATTTCACAGGTACCATGGCCTGCTCAGCATAGGGCACAGGATCCCTGTTGCACAAGCTGCCTGGTGGTGTGGTGGTTTGTGGTCAATCTTGTGATTCTGCAGTCCGAATATCTTAATATATGTTATTTTTGTGTCAGTTTTTGGTGGTTTCTGTGCTGTGTCGGCCAGACAGGTATTCTGAAAAAGGAGGAAATGGATGGTGTTGCTGGAGGCTAATACCTTTTTTTTTTAAATACTGTAGTAAAAAAGCCAAAATATTTCATGTATCTTGTAATTACAATTAGTGGTGAATTTACTGTCCTAGTTTAATCTTAGAGATGCAATGAGCTTTTTTTCATGTTGGATGTTAAAATTGTATGGAGGCTGATGTTTTAGTTGATCACAATTTAATAAGTGAAATAGATGAATATATTTGGAAAGACTTAGGATTTGCTTTTTTTTGTTTCTTATTTGTAACATGTTCCTTGCCATGTAACAGCAATAACAATATAGATTGAGTTAGGTACTGTGGTCAGGAGTTTGTTCTGTGTGCTCCAGGGAACAGAGCACTTGCCTCGAGGGTCAGTGGGCTGTCTGTACTTGCGAGATTTTGAAGATCATGAGGGTAGAAATGGCAGTAGGAGCAACAGAAATAAGGAGATTAGGAAGTTCAGGGAATTAACAACTGAAATACACTTCTCTTGACACAAATGCAGCTTTCAGATACTAAATGACTGGTATTGTAACTCAGAAAAATAAATTTTTTCTGTTAAATTGTTGAGGAGTTTTGGCCTACCTCTCTACCTTATGGGTAACTTAAAAAAAAAAAATTTGGGGAAAAGCTGCAACATCTTGGATTTCTTCCTTCATAGTTTACTTTTTCTGTGGAGGGTGAGAATCAAAAGCCCAATGGGAAGAGACATTGCTTGCTCTGTTCCTGCTTGATAGGTGACGTCTGCTTTTAGCTTCCTTTCCACTCCTTCTTCAGATAGCAGAAGCTACTGTTTATTTTTGATATGTGCAAAAGGCCTGTGCCATTTTAAATCCTTGCAGAACAGCCATTTCGTGGACTTGAGTGTTCAGAGCTCTGGGTTTGCTTCCTTGTAACTGAATACTGCAAATAAAATTTGCTGTACTTTCTGGTATTTCTCTAGGTAGGTATTTCTTCTTCAGGACTGCTCCTGGCTTTTAGTCTTTTTCAGCATAGAAATAGATGGAGAGATGGAATGTAGTGAGCCTTTTCTTCAGAGTGGGATGCATTTGAGAGTATCACAAAACTGGTGTTATCTTGTGACCTGTTAGTCTGCATCACCAACAAGTGACCCATGAGCTTGCAGTGTGCTTCTCCCTGCTTGCTGCCTCTTCCCCAAGGGGACAGGGAGCGTCTGGTTTTGCAGCAAATGAAGCTGAAATGGGCAAATTCTGCTGCTCTCTTTCTGTTTACGTACCTTTTACAGAGTTGCCTGGAAGCAAGAGTAATTGCTGCACATCTCTCTACATAGATGAAGAGGGAGATGTAGAGATAGGGAGGCAGCATGTCACCTGCATATGTGCAGCCCAAGCTGTTAGTTTTTATCTCTCTTGACATAATGTTGTGTTCGAGGCAGATGTTTGCTCTGTAGACAGGCAGTCTCTTAGTGTTCTGCCACAGATGTCTTGCATAACTTTGGCCAAGACAGTAGGTACTTTCTGTAAAATATAAATAGGTTTTTCTTACCTTACAGAGGGATTGTAAGCATAAACTTGTCTGTGCATTGCATATCTGTTTGTTGTGGTGGGAGTAGTACAGTGTAAAGCATCAGCATTGATACTGCTCTGTAGGACACTAGCAAGGACTTGTTTCACTTTTGATTGACAAAGACAGTCCAACGGGGTGCCATCATATTTTCTTTTAACTTTTCTTCTAACTTTGTAGCATACAGTCATAAAGCAATGTATTTAGTGGCATTTTTTCTTAACCAGAACATGGATTTTAACTCTGGAGAAAGAAAAGTTACTGCTTTTGATCTTATAACTGTGTAGTAAATCTCTTTCCAGGAAAAAGCTGCGTGGAACCTAGATAGGATTGTTTAAGACTTTTTGGAAGATTTTAGAAAGGTTAGGATCGTATTTATGCATGCACAGACTATAGTGGTCAGAGATGACAAGGAACATGAGGTGGATGTGTTAGCTGGCTATCCGGTTGCTGCCAAGACTGACAGTTGTCTGGAACAAAACTTTATTAAAAGCACTTTAAAAGAGAGCTTTGTGTCTCTGATTATTCCGTCACTGTAGCAGATGTTCAAATCAGACACTGTCATTAAAAATGAATTTTCCTGAAGATGCATTTGTTTCTCAGTATCTATATATTTGTTCTAAATGGACCAAATGCTTAGAGGAATACTTCAGGCAGTGAGAGTTACCTAGTCGATAAACCTGGTCTCTGGTATTACTGTCTTTAGCAATGAAGAATGCAAAATGGTCAGTGAGGACTGTTAACAAACCTATTTTCTCCTGTTTCTTTGTAACATTCGGGCTCTGGCAGCCTGCTATTAAGTGATGGAAGTTGGCCTTGTTGAAAAACACCAAAATCCTTCTGCCAAAACAGAACTTGCCCTTGGTAGTTCAGAATAATACAGAGAACAGTTGCAAGTGAGGAATCCAGACCTTTTAAAAAAATCAAGTAAATGTGACACTTGGGATGATGTAGCAACAACTTTCAAAGAGATGTATACCATTCCTTGTAATGAACACGTTTGGGATAGCACCTCTGTAGTTTGTATACGTTCAGAGTGTTGACTTGTCAGGCTTGTTCTGCACGTGATATTGTAGCCAACAACTTGAAATACCTGGTTTTGGCAAATTTTTTATTCTTTAAACTCCTAATTGCATGAGTTCAGAATAAGGGTGCCCCTCATAAATTAGGGCACTCCAGAAGGGATATTATTCACTGTTGCTACTCTCCTGTGGTGTATTTTTCGTAGTGGCTTTTCTGTTTTATTGATATAGGAGGGCTTTCATGGTGGGGAAATATATTGCAGACTGGGACTTTGACATAGGAAGTACACTCTGATCTTGCCTAATTCAATGCTGTTTATAAGAGGCTAGAAGGGGTTACTGGACATGGAGAGTGATTTTGGATGTGGGGATTAGTCTTCCAAGTGGACTGTTCTGCAGTGGGGCACAGCATGTGTTTCTGTTACAGTGCCCATGAATTGATCTGTTGAATTCAGTTAAGGTGTGCAAAGGAGAAGAGTGAATACAGTGATACCAGTCTTCAAAATATAGCCTCCTAAGTGCCACTGAGGGGTGGCAATTCCAGATAACAGCTTTTGATCTATTAGTAATACAGAAATATAGAATCATCAAGGTTGGAAGAGACCTTCAAGATCATCCAGTCCAACCATTAGCCTAGCACTATCATTGAAACCATTATACATCACTCAGATCCAGACATCTCTTGAACATCTCCAGGGCTGGTAAATCCATCACCTCCCTGGGCAAGCTATTCCAGTGCCTGACCACCCTAAAGTGAAAAAAAAAAAAAAAGAATTCTAATATTTGATCTGAATTTCTGGTGTATCAGCTTAAGGCCATTTTCTGACTGAAGGCACTGTAGAAGAGACCAGCCCTCACCTCACTGCAGCCTTCCTTGAGGGAGCTGTAGAGAGCCACGAGGTCCCTCCTGAGCCTTCTGGAGACTAAACAACTCACTCAGCCATTCCCCATAGCACAGGTTTTCTAGACCTTCCACAAGCCTTGTTGCCCTTCACTTGACACGCTCCAGCACCTCAATGTCCTTTTCAAAGTGAGGGGCCCAGAGCTGAGCACAGTATTCCAGGTGTGGCCTCACCAGTGCTGAGTACAAGGAGAAATACACTGCATGTTGTTTCAGTTGTTTGTCCCTTCATTCCTTTCATTCATCACCTGAAGCATTCTTCAACAGACTCAGGAAGGACCTTGTCGTGGTTCTGTTGCTCATAGCAGTATTTGCTATGCTAACGCTTCCTGTACACGATGCACATGGAGTTACAGTGGAAATCTGGGACATGGATAGATAGATACCATGTTCAGTGTTCTGTGTTATCTTCTATCTTCTCTCCATTAATTATTTCATACTTGCCAGCTCCCATCACAAATATAAAAGACCCCTACACTGCAAAAATAATGGCATCATAATTTCTGGGGCAAGACGAGAAAAGTTTGATTGGTGATGAATTCCTTCAAGAAAAGCTGCCAGAAAGAAAAATCTGGCTAAAACCTGACCTATTATATGTTTTTACATGCCAAATAAAACTTAATGTTGATTCATTTTCTGAGAAATGAATAAAATTGAAATGAGACACAGCATGCCATTGTTTCAATGAGTATTGTGAAAAAAATAGCTTTCGGACCATCAGCATCATTAATTCGGACTTCAGTCTTGATTGCTGTCATAGACATTACAGGTTTTATCATTTTTTATGCTTGGATGTAATTTTTAAAGATGCTCAGTCAATTGTGGCTTTTTTTTTTCCTTTTCAGGTCTTTCTCTTACATTACTGTTTGTCTTTCTTGGGTACTGCACTGCATCTCAAGCAGGTTGCATTTGCACCTGTGCAGTTGTTGTCTGTGGAATCGAAGGAAAGTTAATTTCTTGTATGCAATACTTAGGGCAAATACTGTCACTCAGAAATTTCTGAGAATTCTTTATCGATTCAGGAGGCCCAAGCATTAGTCTTGAGCCAGGTGTGTCTTTCAGGCAATTCAGTTGTACTTCCAGGGGGTAGGATTGGTAGAGGGACTAGTGAGAAATGAGGCATTGCCTAGGACAGGGTTGCATGCCCGGTTTAGCCCCAGTTACAATAGAACAGACCCCGGGGATCTGTTGTCCTCTCTGTTGTATGAATCACTTGCTCCCTGAGCTCTGAATGAGCCATTCTGAGCTCCCATCCTTGTGGCACATGCCCACTCACATGCTGTTGGTCAGTGGCCAAATTAAAGCATCGGTAGGCAGCTTGTAAATTCATCTCTGCCTCTGCTGCCTGCAGCCCTCTGATGAGACACATAGTCCTCAAGAGCTCCCTAGAATACGGCACCTAGCTGAAGGCAGGGGGAATTAAACGTTCTTAAATTGTTACCCACAAATGTCTCCTAGCTGCTCTGGAGTTGGCCCAAGTGCTTTATTCATAAGTCTTTCTTCAAGGTGTTGGCTGGGGTTCCCTCAGGAACATATTTCTCCATAATTCTCTTCTCTTTTCCAGCTTGTTGGCCACAAAAGCAAAATCCAAAACCTGGCAGCACAGACATGAAGTCTAAAGATCATTACAATTTTTTTTTAACGTTAAAGAATTGATTTCTGTTGTGGAATGATTTGTAGAAAATTACTTATCTATCCAGCAGCCAAAGTTTTCTTTATTTTAGATGAAATTTCTGGACTGTTGAGCTGTTGGGAAAAGTGAAATAAACAACATTCAAGAGCTACAGTCATTTTAAAAAGATTTCCAAAATGAAATAGACTGCTGCATCTTGAGGAGAGAAGGGACATGGAATATTTTCGTGTTCTTTGGGCACCAGAAGAATTAATTTTGATTAATGCAGCAATCTATCCAAAATGCATTTCCTTGTCAACTTTTTAGTCCATGGGAAATTGGTTAGAAGTTACTGTGTTTGTGGGGATATTTCTTTTCCACATGAGAAAAACCTTTAATTCTCTGCTTAGTATTTTAATAGGTTTCCATACAGCAATTATAAAACTGCAATCCGCATATAAAAAATTATAATATTTGTCAAAAACTGCTGTCTTTTTATGTTCATAGGAAAGATTCTTTTTCTTATACTTTTAGATTTTTCCACAGTTGTGCTTTTTTAGGCCAAAATTTGGCAGTTAGATTATTTTCCTCCCACAGGTTTTATTTAGACCAAAGCCTGATCTGTCTGCTAATTATCTGTCTTTTACCCCTCAGTCCCCTTTAGATTAATAAGAAAAGCCTGTTAAGTTCACCTAGGCACCTTAGCAGGGGTAGGGGGATGTCTGCTGTATTATGTGCTTCAGTGTTCTCAGGTGCTGAGAGGTACTGCATTTTCACTGTGCTTAAAAATGACTCTTGATTAATTAAATGGATTTTGTTTTTTTCTTTACCCTGGGCTTAGATATGTCGCTCTGTCATTAGGATTTTCTTACCTTTTATGATCTTTTCAAAAGGCTACTTTCACTTGAACATCAGGATGTGTTTTGATCCTTTCCTGTTTCATCTGCTGCCACTGTTAGCTTCAGACACAACTAAGGTTTTCAACTTGAATGTAGTACCCTGAACTTTTTCATGTTACCTGTTGTTTGGAGGTTATAGTAGCTACATAGTCTTCTGTAAAAGAAGTTAATCCTGTTCCTTGGGAAGTCAGTGATTTTAAGCATTTCTAAACTCCCAGGTTAAACTTTGTCATGAGTAATCTGTAGCTGTTTGTTAAGTATTTTGGGAGAGCTGTGACCCTGGGGCATTGGTAGGTAGGGTCCTCTAGGCTTTGGATTGTCTGGACATAAATAGACCTCTGGGATTTTATTTTATTTGCTTTGCTTTAAATCTCAGAGATTGTCTCTTTCTCTGCCCTACTGACTGCTGATTTCGATTGAGTGGGACCTTCTTGACCTAAGGATTGTGATTCACATTGGGTGGTGGTGTACTTCAAAGCCTTCTGCTAAGAAAGGGCTGTATTTTTGCTGTTACCTTGAAATCGACCTCTTCTCAAATTAAAACTGCTTGGCTTTATGCCATTAAACTAGCACCTCAACTTGATTTCTTAGCACATTACTAATTTTCAAGGCTATTTCCAGTTCTGTTCTCTGTGATTCTGAAAACACACAGTGGAAGAGAGACTATTCAAGATATGGTTTTGCAACACAGGTCAACATTGTGACTTTCTGGTTTTTTGTTTAATGAATTTCTCAACCTCACTGCCCAAATGTTCTGTTTTAAATTGAACAAGTGTCATTTTCCAACTTAGAAATCAAGATTTCCATTCATTCCATACAGTTTGATGTTAGTTGGTTTGCCTTGCTTTTTCACTTGGCCAAACTCCTGTTTTAGTGCTCCCTCTATTCCTTGACTGACAACTTATTCTGGGTCACTTTATTCTCCATTGGCTTTAATAAGGCACTGAAAGTATAATCTGGAAGAGACCTGGATTAATGCTTACCTAACTAAACAATGGTTTATTACCAAATAGTTTGTTTTCTTGGAGGCAGATATATTAGCTTCATTAGCCTATTTTCCTGGAAATGAAAAAGTCCTTTCTGGTTGGTTCTGCAATAATGAAAGCCCAGACTTTCAGAAATATAAGGAAGAAGAATGAAGTTGAGTGCATAGTTTGAGTGGTTTGGTTTAGGGTTTGGTCTGGGTTGGCTTTTTTCCCTAAATGAAACATGAGATGAGCTCAATTAAAAGGAAATACATGTGAATGCAAATATCTATCTGGAGATATGAATGGAGAAAAGAGGCCACATTTTTAAGAGACTGCTTAAGGGTTTAAAAATCTGGGTTTCGTAATTTTCTGTAGTCTGTTCTGCATTTGGTATTTTAAAGCTTTCCTTTTACCTGCTTGCTGGTAAATGTGTATTCTAGAATGACAAGAGCTATCATACTCAGTTGTTATGAAGTTTAATTATTGGAGTATCAACATAGATAAATACATGTTTAGGATATTCCAGATTCAAATAAACAGTTACTTAAGGACTTCAAGGGTTGCATTGCAGTGCTGGTTAACAGTGGTTTCTATACTTGGAATTGTTACCATGCTTAAAGTCTGGTTTGATACCTTTAAAGGAATCTTGATGAAAAAACACCTTTTTTAAGGGATAAGGGAGTGAGGGCAAAAAACCCGTCTGCTTTCCAGGCTGCTTTTTCTGCTATTGGAAAGGTGTACACTGCCCTCCCTGCCTCCTTTTTGCCTCTCACCCTTTTAGCTGGATATTAGTTAGAATTACAGTTCTAAAGGATGCTACTGCCATTGGGGAAGACTACATGGCACCAGTATTATCAACATTAATGTGAAGTTTTCCTAAAAAGATGCTGCATGTAACTCTCATACTGTGTGCATTACCACAAAGTCTGAGTGCCTACTAGGAGCACGTCAGGAAATTCAATTTACATTTGGGCTATTGTTAAACTGTCTCTTTTCTATTCAACAGATAGGTCTCTGTGTTGAAGTATTTTGCTTTGGCATTAAAAGCTATATGCATATAAATGGATTAAGGAAACCAGACCAAACCAGTTTGGCTTTCACTTAAGTGAAAGGTGGTTTGTGCTGGCCTTGAATTCAGGAGAAGGGGGCCTCAATCTCTGGAGAGTTGTTCTAAGATGAATCTGGCTTCTGCATAATGAACTTTATCTTCATTGCAGAAAGCTGACTATGTGTGAAGCTGTTGATTTTCCTTCATTTCAAAGCTGTAATTGATGGCCAGATAATAAGAGTCAATTCAGTTTTAATAAGAGAGTCAAAGATGAGTACTGAGTTGTGGAGCTTGAGTCCATATTTAGTGGAAAAGAAAAATAGTCTGATCTGCCAATCCTTTGTGTTTGGATCTGTAGAGCTGCTCTGTGCAGTCTACCAGTGTTCAAGGGAGAGGTTGTAGTGCAGGAGTGTCATAAGAGATGCAGTTTTAGAAGGTGAAGAACAATTGCGCCTTCAACTTTCTGCTAAACTTTTTCTCCTAAAATATCATTTTTATTGGGGCCTGAGCAAGTACTTGGTTAAATAAGTGGATCATTTGCAAGTGCTCGTGTATTTGGGGGTGTAAAACCTTGGGATACAGGTGTAGTTGCACTTCCCTGTTTTTTGGTCACTGCTTTTGGTTCTGAAGTGTTCTAATTGTTTGAAGCTTTATATCTCTGTTTTGCTAAGATAGAGTATGGTATAAAGATTATGCCAAATGCCATGAAAAAGCTTGCAGATTGCTTCTCTGACTTACAACTTTGACTTTTGGCACACCCCATTGCTTAAGAAACTCTCTGAGGAATTTGGAATTATTTTCAAAAAAATTCCTGCTAAAAATGTCCTTTTCAGGACAAGATATCTGTATATTTTATATTAGTTTTTAGAGAAGAGGCTCTCTATTGGTCTGATAAATTAATGTGGAGGATACCACCACTTCCCAAGAATACAAAAGCAAGAAAATGTTGGTAATTAAAAAACCCCAAAAAACTATCAGAAGAAGCATTCAGAATCTGTAGTGGTTACAAGGAATAAAGAAATGTAGTTTTCTAGGACTCTTCCATGAATTTCAGGTAACCTTTCACGTGTTCTTTGGAAGACAGTAGAAGTTTGAATGGCAGTGGGTGGTAGCAGTGCCAGTCTTTCCTTAGCATCATGGTAAATACGCTGTAAGTACTTGTGTAGTGTGATTGGATGTCCCTTGAGTTAGTGAGTTGGCCTTCAGGTGCAGGAATGACATTAGTTCAAATAAGAAGTCTGGGTATATTTTCAGGACTGTAAGTTATGTCAGTCTTGTTGGTAGCAAGACATTCTGTGAGCAGGAGAATTCATAAAGTCTAATGCTTTAAAAACATTTTATGTCCCTTACATTTAATACGTAATTTTTATAATTTAAAAAAAAAATGTCCCTCACATGAGATGCCTTAAAACTGCCAGTACCTTTAGAAGTAGGTAACTTGTGCTGAGAACTGAAGGATTGTACAGACCTGCTTGTTTTTGATAAAACAGCTGTGTGTTTGGATGGTGGATGGTATGTTTAAATTACAGCATGAATGAGAAAAGCAGTTCTTGGGATCCTTTCTGGGTTGTCTCTCTGTTGAAATAAGGTTTGAATCCAGCTTTTCTGTCTTGTCCTTTAAATCACAAAGATAGCAGAGTGTGTGTTGCTTTTTGGTTTTGAGTATTTAACAATAACAAAACCCAAACCAAAATAAACACCCCAACATAATAGCAAAAAAGCACTTCATCAGAAATAGTGAAGAGAATGCAGTGCATTCATTAGGGTGTGTAGGCTCCAAAATCTGAGCAGAAAAATAAAGGGTTATATTTTATCTGTGCTGTGACTTGCACCTTTACATGGAACATCACCATTCTGACCAGTGAGTTAACCCAGGGCTACTGATCTCTTTAGTGCATTAGTATCTAGACACAGTGCATGGCACCTGCAGTACTTCAGATGAGCCTTAGCTATCTACAGTGATTACTGCTTTCCCACATTTCATAAAATAAACAATGTAAAGTATGGTAGTATCTATTTCTGCAATGTGCACATGGTTTTGTCATTGCTGAAGTTACATCAGTAATTTTAAGTGATCACTGAACTTTGGTGGGCAGTGACTATCAAATAGGCTAATAAATTAAAATGTTGCTAGACCTGCTTCATTAAATGGTTTACTTTGCTAAACTAAAGTGTTTTTTTCAGAGTGACATAAACTTAGAAACTTCTACTGTTATAAAGCAAAATAATAATCATTTAAACTTCCTGACAAATCTGTCGTGATTCATTTCTTATGCTTTTTCAGAGTAATACTTTCCTCTTAAGTATAGATTACATACATATATACTGGGAAAGATATGCTGAACATGTCTGCTTAAAAAAAAAAGTTCTTACTGCACAGTCCATAAATGTAAGAAATATTTTTTATGCATATGAGAAGTGTTCAATTTGTTATAAAAGCCCTGGAAAGCAGTACACAAGCACAGTTTAGGCAGCAAGAGTTGAAAGGGGATTCCTAATTGTTCTGCACTCAGCATACATGTACGTACACAAGCAGTTTTAAACCCAGGTAGTTTACAATCTAAAAGATGTAGAAATTTGAGAAGTTTTTCCTAGGCAAGTTCAGTGTTACAACTGCAGAGAAGCCAGCTGCAGTTTCAAACTGTGTAATTCCCCAGCGTTGTTGGAAAAGAGTCCTCCAGCTTTATATATGGCTGTGTTTGGGTGGAGGAACAAAATGTGGTGTCTTCAACCTGCCACTCACGGTTTCATTTTCCAAAAGAAGACTCTGCCACAAACACATTTCCTGAATGTTTCCTTGCCAGCTGTTTGTGTCTTGGTGTGATTTTCTTCCATTGGAGGAGGTCTGTTACCAATTCCCGTGGTAAAGGAGCACTGACACCACACTTACCATCATCTGCCTTCCTGCAGGAACAAGGGCAACTTGTATTAGCCAAATAGCAGAACCAGTGCTTTCCCTCCCAGAGGGGTCAGCTCTGTGGCCAGGAGTAGCCAAAATGTCAGAAAGGTCTGTCTAGGGCTTGAATGCTGAAGATTTTGAGATACCCAAGAGTCCTGTAAGAAAGTGTCTTTTGACTTATTAAGAGTAAGGGAAAAGCTACATTAGTGCATTGGTTAGAATGTTTACCTGATCAGTAGAGGTTTATAGCAGCAGTTAAACTTCGAAAACTGGTTTTCACAAAAACAGAATTTCAAGCTTTTTTTCATGGCACCATTCCTTTCTGAACTGCTGTGTTGTCCTGTGGGACTGAAAAGTACCAACTTGTTGTGTCTTAGTTGGAAAAAACTGAGGCTACTTTACTATCTGATACTTGAAGGATGTGCTAGTACAATAAGACTTTGACAGGAAATATCTTATGTAAAATAAAGCAACTGAAATGTTTTCAATTGAAGATAAATCGAAAGTTCAAGCAGTTGAAAAGATAAAAACACAGAATGCAGTTTGTGTAAATACGGAAGACTTACTTGTCTACATCATCTTTCAGACTCATTAAACAGCCATAAGTGATTTAAATACAAATTAGGAAGCTGCACATCATGTTGCAGCCGACTCATGTAGGCTGAGCTCATCAGAAACTCCTTTTGTTCCTGAATTTCCTTCCACCTTGCTTTCCCTGCAGATGCCAGCAGCACTGCTTTACCCCATTTACAGGGCTCTGTCGAAGCCATCACCTCTGCAAGAGTCTCTGTTATTCTTGGTTCCTTTTCTATTGCTGATCCTGCTCCTTTTTTGCTCTGACCTTTGGACCTCCATATAACACAGCATTCCTTTGCATGTGTTGGGGACTGCTATCTACCTTCTGATTTTCCTTTTCTCCCCCCTATAATTCCTGCTTGTTGATCTTTGACATCAGTAGCCTAAAATTTAAATAATACAGAAAACAAGAGAACTGCAGAATGTGTTGCAGAATTGGGAGGTTTTATGCTGGAAAATACTTTGTTCCTGTCAGCTAGTTTTTAATCTATAAATAATTGCCTGGTTGGCGTATTGCATACTGCAGACTCTATGTCTCTTACATGCCTCTAACAGGTTCTAGTTTTCAACCAGAATTGACAAGGCTATTCTGATGCACAGAACTTGCCACGATTTTTGTAATTCCTTGAGTGCTTTGGTTATTAGGTAACAGCTGGTGAGTCATTGTCAAGTTGAGGGTACAAATCCTTTCTTTGCACAGGCCAGCGGTATATTTGGCTTGTTTATGAAATATTCCACTGCAAATATTAGAAAATGTAATGAATTTATATATATATGTATATTTTTTTTTTTAGGAGCAATGGATGAACTTCATAGCCTGGACCCAAGAAGACAAGAATTGTTAGAGGCAAGATTCACAGGAGTAGTAAGTGGCAGCACTGGGAGTACTGGAAGTTGCAGTGTTGGAGCTAAAGTAAGTCCTAAGAGCAGTCATTCAGATCTGCCATCTTGGAAATACTAATTTATCTCACACTGTCTCATTTTCATATTGTCAGTGTGACTTACTTATAAAAGCATTGGGTTGAAAGAGGCTCTCAGAAAAATTCTTGTTTGTCTGTTATTTTGCTTTGAGATAGGATTGTTTATCCCGAACCTTTCTGTGACGTGGTCATTGAATTGTTCTTTAAAACACTGAAGAGTGAGCTCTTTTGTAGTTTTGCTGTAGTGCACATGTGATAAGAGATGAAAGATTTTCCCAGTATTTAGGTGGAGTTGTCCCTGCTGCAGGTGACCATCTACTTACTGTTCCATTTGAAATAGACATGGGGAGGCTGGTGGGACATCTGTTTTTAAGATGAAACTTTTTTGAAGTTTAATACATATAGATAAACAAATTAATTCAACATTTCCAGACATTTATACAAATTTCACTTACTTTCATTGTAGACTTCCTGTTCTTATGTATCTAAGCCAGGATGCAACACTTGAGGAAGAACCTTATGAACACTGAATAATTACCTTCCATATGTTGTATATTTCCCTTTGGTCAATACATCTGCAAAATAATTTTGTCTTTGTTGCATATTCTGTTCAAGTTACTAGCTTCAGCTTCCAAGACTGACTTCTGCAATACTATTGCCTAGCTGGAAGTGCTCCATTTTGTATTTGTGCATTTGAATGTGCTCCATC
Source organism: Trochalopteron elliotii (assembly GCA_024734555.1). Lineage (NCBI taxonomy): Eukaryota > Metazoa > Chordata > Aves > Passeriformes > Leiothrichidae > Trochalopteron > Trochalopteron elliotii. Next base: position 11,550,065 of record JANPWX010000011.1, on the reverse strand, counting down.
AAGTATAGTACTTAATAAATTGATATTAAAAAGGTGTAATACTAATTTTTTTAGGCACATTTCCCTCATGACTAAATTACTTCTGAATTCTGTTTCCTAAGTGTTTGCAGTGTCCTCATGTTTTAAGGGCTTCACACAAACTTGTAGTATTTTTAGCTTCCTATGCTGTATTTTAGTTACTGGTGTAGATTACAGAACCAAATACTTCCTGGTAGCAGACACTGATGACATTTCTGAAGACATGTCATGTATCTATGAGTATGAACAAGAAAGTTCACAGGCACAGAATTGAAATTATTACATAGTGATCTTGTGTCATATCTTAATTTCCTTTGGAGAGTGACATGAGGGTAACTGTCACAAAGCTGTAAAAAGGTGATGTACTTGTTAATACCATTTAAACCAAGAAGTGATTTAAATAGTCAGGAGAAGAAATGAGGTTGGATTGACACAGTGACTGATGCACTGTTTAATTGTCTTCTCAGTATGATTGCAAAATTGTATTTTGCCATATCTTATGCTGAAAACTAGAAAGAGACAAACACAATAATTCTGGCCTATCTTTGCTTTATTTCTTGGGTTCTCTAATACTGCATACTCCCCTTACTAATTATAGCAGAGGTAGTTGCTCATAATTCAAATTACTATTTATCCTTTTTTATTACTCGATCTGTACTTCTACCTTCATTTAACTTTTACTTTTTGATACAGCTGTTTTGTTCCCTTGCTTTATTGCAAATTTTCCCTCATTATCTGTCTACTGCTGTATGTGTAATACATTTTTTTAAAGGCCTTATCAAGTTTCTTGGGGTTCCTCTTCTTTAAACTTTGATTCCCTGTGAGTCACTGCTTACCATTTCCATAAATCTGTTGAAGTCTTTTTCTTGTTGTCTGTTGTTCAGCTGATTTCAGCTGTTAGCCAAATGACATTCCACTTTCACATTCTCAGTTTGTTCATCCAAGTTAGCCAGAAAAAGAAACTTAAAATAACTGATTGCCTTTTTCACTGCCATGGAAAAAATACATTTCTTGTCCCTGATGCATTCCAAGATTTGTATCTCATCCAGTTGGTTTCCAACCATCCATCTAGATGGTGTTTTTTAATGCTATCAAATGCTTCGATAAATGTTTGCAGAAGATACTATTACCACTGTTCTCTTATAGATGGAGATCCTCATCTAAGACACTGTTGTTCTTACCTTCTAGTCCTGTGATTCATTACACCATTAGTAAAAACATAATTATATCAATTTTCTTTGTATTTCTTTTATTTGTGACCATTCAGTGTATCCATGCAGATAATGTGTAGTGTAGTGGCTGATCTGGGCTAATCTGGTTTGGAAAAAAATGCTTTTAAAAAATATAGTGTGGAGTCTTGATGGGGGATGTTCAGACAGGCTTACCTGATTCTTATTAAAAAAACAGCTAAAACATTTTTGGTCTGATGTGCAGAGATAACTGGGAAAATGTGGGGTGTAAATGTAATATCCATTGATCTGCCTTCACTTTGAAGGCCAAAATGAGAAAACTTCTGTGTGTACAAACCCAAATCTCTACATACCAGATTCTTATTTTCCTAAACCAGCAAGACAATACAGAGCTTGCAACTGCGTTTAATGGATATTTTTTGAAATATTCTAGGTCTATTATATTCTTCTAATAATTAAATTCAAATGGACTCCTATTTATTGGGAATACTCTTTTGGAAGGCTTAGCCTTACCAGCTGTTTTGCTGAAGAGTTTTGTAATTTCTAGGGGGAAAAAAGCCCATCATGTTCAAGCTTTGTCAGTAAGCAAGGTTGGAAATATAAATGTAGGTTACTGATATTATTGTTGTATCTGCCTTGGATGACCAGATACTGACACAGGGCAAGGAGGAATTACATACAGGTATTTCTGTACTGGAATCTGCCCTGGGGGTGAAAACATGCATGGAAATTTTGTGTGTTTAATTAACATTTCTCTGGAAATTTTAATTCAGAGATGATCTAGTTGTTCAGATGTCACAGATGATTACTGTCCTGCAAACTGACACAGGGCTGGAATTTAATGCTCAGGAGCAAAATGCCTTGGAACTAATTTTACTTCAAAGTAATTGTTCTGCTGTCTTATATAGCAGAAACCAGTCCAGCAGTAAAAGAGTTTTGGTGAGGTTTTTTTATAAAAAGACACTCAGCTTATGATGACTTGTTAAAATGTCTCGTGACATGGCTGTGTTCAAAAGCTCTCTGAATAAATCAGCTGTAGTAAATTTCTAAATAAATATTGTAATTTGGGACTGTATCACTGCTTAGGTTTGCTGTGGTTGTTGTTGTTGTTTTCTTCTCTTACTAATGTAAATTTATTGTGTTGGGGGAAATAATTTGTTTTAATAATGTAGAATAATACTGTCAATAGGTTTTCATTTTCTTCAAGACAGACTAGACTATTGCAAAGATTATTTTTTAAATCTATTCCATGACAGAAAATTAAAACCTATTTTAGTTAACACCTCTTTTGCTTGAAAAATTGAAAAATTCTAGTAGTGTCTAGAACTTTCTCCAGTGTTTTGAATATGCTAGGGTTTTACTTGACTTAAAAGCAATGGAAATTCAGAATTTACTGTGCCCTGTCAAAATATCTACCTGTCAAACTTCTTATCTACCTTTAAAGTCACAGGTGCTCTATAGTTAATAATTTTTTCCATGAGACCATGAAATGGCTGTTACTTGTTGTAACTGTGAGTGATAACAGTGGATTATGTTTTATAATTCTGTGTATAATGTTGAGTATTCTGTTTGTCTTGGTAGGCCTCAACAAATAACGAGAGTTCAAATCACAGCTTTGGAAGCTTGGGATCTTTAAGTGATAAAGAGTCAGAGGTAAGTGTAGGGGCAGATTCATTATTACCTCAGAATTTTAATGCTAAGAAGTATTCTTTTTAAATTCTACTTTGATGCCTTATTTTATCTAGGAGATTTTTAAAGTAAAATACAGACTAGTCAGATAGATAGGAAAGAGCATAAATTACTGAAAGGCACTATCTCATGGAAGAGGTCAGTTTCTTTAGATTTTTGGTCATGAAACTAGCTGCTTCTGCTTCTCTGTTATCTGTGTAGTCATGGTCTGAGGGTGCATTTCAGCTTTTGGAGCTGAAAATGTTTACATAGTTTGCTGTCTTTTGTTTCATAAGTAATAAGTGTTTCATCAGCACAGATAATTGAGACTGATTTTTGGATGAATCCTTGAAATTACTCTAAGAACTAGTTTACTATATTTTCCTTTCAAATACGGATTTATGCCAAGGACAGACCTCCTTAGTAGCAGTCATCTTTATTTGTAAAAGCTGCAGTTGTCACTGTGTATTTTCTTACCTAAATCCAGTTTGTAATCCAAAAAAAGGATTAATGCTTTTATTAGGTTTAAATGTGCAGAGCTCAGACTTCCCTTGAGTAGAGTATTTTCCTCTTAGTGATGAGCATTGATAGAGTTGCACTAATACTACAGCTCTTAGAATTTACCTATTGCAGGGTTGGTGAGTCCCTCTGACAGTTTTACCTCTGTGTGTCACAGGTTGTGTGGATAAGATGATATCCTTTGTGACCAAGAGTGGATTTCTAGCCTAGGCCAGACCCTGTGTGACAGTGTGTCGTGCTGGAGAGATGGTTATTTGGAATGTGCTGTTGGTGGTATTTTCACATGTCAGAGCTTTACTTTGGGGCCTAATTGTTCATTTGCTCAGTTACTACAGGACCCCTTTTTTCCTGGGCTGCCAGCAAGTGAATTTAATTGGTTCCCAAAGCTGATACCTTGTAAATAAAAGTTCCATATGTGTGATTTGTTTTTCTTGTTGACAAAAGCTCTGCTATGTTTTTTTTTCCCTCACCTTTCCCAGCTGGATTATGCATCCAACTGGATAGACTATTTTCTTAACCAGAAGATTCTGTCTGCCTGTTGTTTTTATTCATGGCTTTTCCTAGAAATACTCTGGGCAGTGATGCAGTTCTGATGTAGATGTGGGAATGGAAATGTGCTGCAGTCGCCTGAAGGTTATGATGCATTATTGCAATTCCTTGACAGAAAAACATGCCCATGAGTAGCTGAGTGATCTCAGAACACTGACTATATATGTGTAATAAGTTTTTGGTGTAGGAAAATGTTATTTTACAGTTCTATACATGAGATACAGAGGCAAAGCTTTTCCAAGGCATGTGAGTTTTAAAGTCTCTGCACAGAGTTTTAACCTCAAGCCATGCTTCTGGGTAAGGATAACATTTTGTCTTTTAATTATTATAAAACTTGTATTCTAAAATAGAAACAGACTTTTTTTTTGAAAATGTCCCTGCACAGAAGTCCAGTGTGCTCCATTGCACAGTGAAAGATGAATCTTAATGACATCGAGTAGCAAAAAACGTTTTCTTGACTCTCTTTCAAAAGTTGTTAGTTGTATTCACTTAAATTATAGTTGTAATAACAAGTATGTTAATAAATTTTTACAGTTCTTAAAATTACATCTGGTTACTTATATGCTGAAGTACCATAAAAAGTAAGCTGTAGATCTCAGTATTGCAAACAGGTTGTGCAGTTGTTTTGTTGTGTTGGTTTTTGTTTTAATAGTGTGACCTTGAAGGTTTCATAGTGATAGTGATGGTGGTGTGGAAATAAGAAGACTTTCTCATTGGGGAAGCAGTGCCATCATTTGACATTGAAACAGCTCTGTTGTATTATAATAGATCTTGAGAGAAAAAAAGAGTGGATATGCAAATCTCAGAATCATTGAAATTAATTTCTAGCAAGAGTGTCAATTTCTGCTCAAACCCTGGTGATGCATTCATGTCATTACTCTGCTTTCATCATGAAGTGGCACATTAAATCTATGAATGTGAAGGGAAGACTCAGGGGAAGCACAGTGAAGTTGAGGGGAAAACTAGGATCAAGACCAAGATGTATGAGGCTCTGCTAACATGCCAAGCTCTGTGTGACTTTAATATAACTTTACAATCTAGTATTGGGTAACCTTAAAACTATTTTGTCTTGCTTATGAAATAGTAAGATTTTAATCTAAATCTTGGCTATATGTGTATACTTCAGCAGCTGCAGAAAGTAGCTTCAGTCTTCATTTCTCAGGGAGATGCTCCCCAGCCCCATTAGTCTTCAGTTTCTTGTAGTTCATATGACTCCATTCATTAGGAAGGATTTTGGAGTACATTTTCTAGTGATTGATGTGTGCTGTACATTATCATGTGAATTTTGTGCTTAGAAAAGGGGAACATGACCTTGTTGAGTAACCTCATTAATAACCTCATTAGTGTGCTAGTACTTTCTAGTTTGGAAGGTTAAATTAAACACTGAAAGAAATCAGAAGAGCTTAAGGAAGTAGACATTTATGAATTACTTGAGTTTTAAAACTATAAACCTCTTTAAATGGCTGTTTTTTAAATACAAGCCACAGCAGCTGGAAACTAGTTTTGGTGGGAAAAATCTTGTGTCTTTTGTCAATAATTAGCTTTTAAGCTTTTTTTCCTTGATATGGTAAGTAAAAATGACTACATTAGAATGTAACTGCAAAATTAAAAGTTGGAAAACAAGAATAATATGAAAATGCTTGGTGAAGTAGTTTCAATTAAGTTTGTGGAAAGGTAGCCTATTTACCTGGCAATAATTCCAAATTATTAAAGTAGAATTTCTAAGCTATGCTTTCTGCTTTTAGAATCAATAGTCTTGAGATAACTCTTATTTCCAGGAGTCTGTGTTGTATACTTTGCTAAAGTATGATAGCCCTGTAAAAGATGCAGATGTTAGTTTGATGAGTTTATTTAAAATAAAATAAAATATATTTAATTTAAACTTAATTTATCGCCTGATAATACAACATTTGTGGTTGTAAAACTTGCAAAGATATCTTTATGAGGCTGCACACAGAGTCAAAACACATAAATACATGGTATAGGTGAGGAAGACCTTTCTTGTCCTGCTGGTTCTTTTATAGACTAATAATTTTCTAGGGATCACAGGTAGCTTAAAGTGGTTCTTGCCAACATAAATACTGTTAGGTGTTTGTAGTAAATTCATATTTGAGCATATCCACATAAAGATTTTGGAATTGAAATGTCCTTGAAATTATTTTACTGATAGTTGAAATTTGAATGCTGATTTAATTTGGTGTGTTAAGAAAACATACTTGGAGCACCAAGTGACAGATACAGTAAAAGATAAAATGATGCTATCATGAGAGAATGAAGTATCTTGTCACTGATCTCAAGTTTAGTCTGAGCAATTAAGGACCTTTGATTTACTGGTAAATTAGTACTGGTAAAATAGTTCATGTAATGTCTCCCATGCTTTCTCCAGTTAGGTGTGATGCACCATGAAGAATACACACACGCAGAGCTGCAATATGCTGAACAAGAGCAGCTTTTATTATGTAACTTAAATTGGAGAGACTAACTGGTTTGAATGATCAGATCAAAGAAGAGCAAATATAATTTAGAGATGCTTCTGATCACAGCCCTTTTTTGTTATCTGTGTTGTACATGGTGATTTCTAGGCAACTGCATAGAAAAATTTATTCCAGATATATTAACAGATCTGTCTTTTTTCACTTGCTTTTCTTTCTTTTCCTTGAGATAACATTACATGGGGAGGACATCACTAAGTGGATAGATACTAACATTTTGAGCAATTTTTGCTCTCTGCTTTTTCCTCCTTTTCTTTCTTTTTAATTCTCAGCAGATTCTAGAAATCTATACAGGTTTTATTAGTCTGGAAATATCTTTTGCACTAATGAAAAAGTGTAATATTATTGGTTTCCTATTGAAGCACTAGAACTTTGAGTTTATGCTACAGCAGTGTGTAGAAAACACCATCAAGAATTAGATTATTTCACCTGAGTATTAAGCTTTAAAACAACTGCACTAAAAGACAGAGATCTTGGTAAAATATAAACATAAATGAAACAAAAATGGGTGTTCATAAACCCTGGAATGAATGAAAAGGAGTAATTGCTTAACAATTAATATGTGGAACTGCCTTTTGGGAAATAATTTAAGAATTACTTCTCATTTTCTTAAATACCTCTTCTAGTTTGTACCTGATTGACCAAAGATCATATTATCTAATTTAACTATGATCTTAAACTGCATCCCTGCTGAATTGTGAAATCATGTTTTATGGATGAGGATTTAAATTTGTTTCACAATAATACAGCAATAATACAAATAAATAGAGCTTATGTTGCATCATGTTCTTTTTGTTGTTTGCAGACTCCAGAGAAGAAACAGTCAGAACCTTCCAGAGGAAGAAAAAGAAAAGCAGACACTCAGAGTGAAAGCAGCCAAGGTAAATTAAAATGTAAATTGACTAGGTAGTGATTGCATGTAACACAGTTTGGACTGTTTGCCTTAAGAATTCTGCTTTCGTGTATGTAAGATGGGCGTTATGTTTTGGATGATAAATTATGTATTCTTCTCACCCTCCCATTTGTCCCTGGAAGGGATGGGCAAACGTGAACTGGGCTGGTAATTACCCAAAAGAGTCATGAGCTGCTGCATGTGTAACTCGCAGCTATGATACAGCTCTGTAATCTTTTCAAGAATTACAGCAATTCTTCTCATGCAAAATACCTTGTGGTTTGAATTTATTTTCAGTAGATAAGGGGGGAAAGGGATGACTGATTACAATATCTGATGCTTGTTTCACAGGTACATATAAAAATTGAATTTTATTCTTCCTTTTCTGTGGAAGATTGAAGTAGTCTAGAGGGGTGGGGAAATCGTGATGAGACTGATTTCTAATTTAATATTTACAAGGTTTAGTTTTTGTCATTCCTCTCTTTAGTGTGACTTTTGGGCGAGGACTGGTGGAAATTTAACCTCAAGACAAAAATTCCTCAGAAGGGGAGTGGAAGTAGTTCTGATAACATCTGTATCAGCTTTATTTTTCATTCTAACAGACCTAGAAAATGTCACTGCAAATATAAAGCTATATCTTCATATATAAAGATATATATATGGACTCCATATCTGGAAGTCTTTGTGATGCAACATGCTATTAGTAGAAGAATCATGTTGTTTGATTAAAATTAATTTCTTCCTAAGTGTTACTTTGTAGACACCTGCTTTGTTCAAAGAACCTGAATGAAATTTCCTGTTTTCATTGTTCTGGTAGCTTATCCTTCCTGTTACTAAAGAGTATTGAAATTAGAGATGACAGAAATTTTTGGAACTTACTAATATAGAAAACATTATTATAATGTCTTGTAATCACTGTTTTACTGTCAGCAGCAGTAAAACTGAGTAGTCTGCAGTGCAGTATTCTCAAGGAGCAGGCCTAAGAAACTGCAGCCTCTTGGAGTGGTACAGCACAGTTGAAGCACAGCAAGAACTCCTAATGTATTGGAAAAAAGAAACAAGAAATCAATCTATTGTATAGTGCATACCAAGGATATAGACTTTGTAATATGTAAATTAATCCATAAATGTTGAAGAAAAGGATTGTTTAGAGCACAGAAGTAATTGGAAAGTGGTATAAATCAGTGTAAATCTATTCATAATTGGCTGTGCCAAAATAATTTGACATATTTCTTCAGTGCAGAGTTCTGTAACATGGCATCAAATAGATTTTTCTATACTGAAAAGAAATGCAGTCTGTCTCATTTATCTGCATGAAAGCAAATTTGATGAAGTGATATATGGGAATTAAGCATGAGGAGAGGAATCACTGGCAGAATTACAGGGTAGGTAAAGAACTGGCTGGAGGGAAGTAGCAGCAATACCCACTGACTGGGTAACTACTGGAGAAGTTGACTGTGTGCTGTTCTAGGTCTTGAAATTATTTTATCTCAATTTTTTTGTTAAAAGTCTTGACACAAAAAGGGCTGCCAAATGTTTCTGGTTTTTCATGTGACTTTTTAGTGACACAGCATTATGCAGTAGTGTCAGTACAGAGGTATATTGAACTGGAAAGAGTTCATCAGGGCTGAAACAATAGAAAAGCCTGGAAATCTTTGCTAAAAAGTGGAAATTGAATTTATGGATCTATGGGTAATGATCTCCTAATATATTGCAAAAATTTCTTTCTATAAAGTAAAAAGCTTTGAACAATAGTCCATTTCCAAGATGTCTCCTAATGGGTGGTCTGACTTCTACAGGAGAAAAACCCTGTTTTAAGCTTTATTGGTCATCTTAGGGCCAAACAGAAGAAAACATTTGTGCATTGGATAAGGTATAGGTGCAATCTGCAGAATGCCTCATATGGGTCAAGTCCCTCCTGTTGAAGAAATACAATTCGTGTTAGTTCTCCTGAAGTCTCAGTCTGTTAAAGATAAATTCTAATCTCATTCTCTGGTGTTTTATTTCCCTAGTTAACACTGTGAGTTACCCAATTCATAATCAGGTTAAGAGGACTGGAAATACTCGTCATTCTCTCTGCCCTCACTGTTACTGGCACCTAAGGAAATCCTTGGGCAGAATATTTGGGCATGATAACTCACCTGGAGTGTATAATGTTAGTAGACTTGGTTAATTTGATGCTTTTGAGATAGTGCTTGAAAAGGGGAGGGACTTAGAGCTGAAGGTTTGATCTGTAGGATGAGAGATGAGTTTCCTGTTATCTAGAAGAAGGTTAGGGTTTCTGTAAAGTCTACTCTAAACTGGTTTAGGAATTTAGGATGACTTAATATCTGATTTCTCAATGAATGGAATATGCAAATCCCTTTGTTTTGGCAATCCCTTAATTTCCTATATAGGGACATCACGTATTACTATATCAAAGAAAACCAATTAAGAAGTGGTAAGATTTTGCTATAATTATTTTATAGGTAAAAATGTAAGACACCTCTACAAGTAATTTATTTGACCAATTCTAATGTACTACTGGATTTATTGCAGGAAAGAATATTGGGGGACGTGGTCACAAGATTAGTGACTATTTTGAGGTAAGAATTTTGTAAAATTTACTTTGGTTTTAAAATTTTATTTTAGAATATCCTTTTAGCTTTTTTGGATGCTACAGCATTTTTGGTTGTAATGGACAGACCTCTTTAGAGGTTAGTTCTTTTTTCTTTATGTCAGCTGAGTATTAAACTTTGAAGTAGAGATGCTCTATCTCTTGATAGGGCCTGAACTAAAATACAAAAGCCATTATCTTTCACACTGTTCTTTAAACAGCTAAAGGCTGCACTAATAAAAGTAATACAATCTGATTGACAAATCCTGTGTACAGACGAGCTGTAGAGTGCAGTGTGTACATTGAGTAGGTGTATAATGTGTTTTGGGAAGGTTGACTAATGGGAGGTCCATGTGTGCCCTGCAGTACCAAGGTGGGAACGGCTCGAGCCCGGTGCGAGGCGTGCCTCCGGCAATCCGCTCTCCTCAGAATTCACATTCCGCTCCTTCTTCTGTAAGTCTGGGAACTTCTTAACTGCTGGACATGCTTGTATAGCCTAAAAATAGCAAAACTGAAAATAAGCTCTATTCAAGGGGACAGTTTTCAAAGGAACGAGTCCTGGGAAAGAGTTCATTCTTCCAACAGGGGGGAAAAAAAACAAATTAAGTATTAAAACTAAATTTTTCTATTAACGCTGGGTCATTTTTTTCATAAATGTTTTTTTAAATACAAGGTAGTTACGTAAAATGTTGAATAAATGTTAAAATATTGTAATGACATCGATTCATAGGACTCAAACGAAAAAGAGTCATTTTTTTGTTACTCATAAGGAAACTTGGACCCGTAGCCTGGGACTTTAGAAGCTCAGTTTGTGATAAATTGTAATTTTTTTCAATAACTGATACCTAATCTGCCTTTAAAATTCTTTGTTGGTCATGCTAATTCATTTTTTTCCTTCTCATAAGCACAATTTTAGTGCTCAGCATACCAACATGTTATTCTAAATGGCCGAACAGATTTTGCCAGTTACAGAAAATATTTTTTTTGTCTGATGGTAGACCTCAGCTTTTATTCCATGTGCTTTCAACTGCAGGCATCCTCTTGGTCTTGCCAACAATATGGAGTGTAATACAGATTTTGGAATTTGGCTTGAATAAGGTTTCATTCACACAAACTAGGTTCATTAACAGGATTTGCGTTCTGATCTGCACCAGCTTCCCCTCTCTGCTTCTCCTACGAGAACTAAACGCTCCAAAAATAACTCATATTATTCTTGAGTTGTGAAAGCTCAGAATCAGAAAAATAAGTCTTTGTAAGACTGGCATCACCTTATGTCAGTCTTGTATTGTCTTAAATCTTTCAGTCTGTTTCCCAAAAGTGACAGTCTCAGTTTTCTCAGAGAATATATTGCATCTGTCCTGAACTGCAAGTGGTATGCAATGCTGTACTGATAGCTCTCAATGCAGTGCTCCAAGTAGTAGCTTGTGTAAAAAAATACCTTGTTTCTCTGTTCTTTGAGATGTTCATGCCAAGATTTGTACCAAGGCTATGCTCATAATTAAATATTACAGCTGTGTCTAAAATACTTTGCTTTCATGCCTTTCAGGTTCGACAGAATAGTCCTTCTCCTACTTCATTAGCTTTCGGGGACCACCCTCTTACACAACCAAAGCAGTTATCTATTAAAATTACTCAGGTAACTTTTTGAGTAGATCACTTTAGACTGCAGGGGAAAAAAAAACAAACAAACAAAAAGGAGCTATGTTTATTTCTTTGTCTTTTAAATTCTTCTGAACTCTTCAAGACTTTCCAAAGCTTTGCTTTTTAAAATTGCCAAAGCATTTTTCTGTTAAGTTCAGCAGCTCATAATTTAAATAATCTCTGGTGAGTTTTATATTCTGCACTTGCTCAGCTCCTAGCATTGAACTTCCCAATTACATAGATGACCATGTGATTGGTAGGTTTTTGCTCAAGATTTGAGCTGTTATGTGGTTTTAGAAGTAGAGGTGGCTTTTTCAGGCAGTGTTTGAATTGACAGCTGCCATTGTCATGCTGCATTTAAAATCCGACATTGAAGAAGAAGAATGAGATGGATGAGATGGCAATCAAAATGATCAACACACAAATCTGACGTGACTTTTAAAAGCTGAAATCAACTGTTTCATTCTCTCTGCCATTTCTGGCGTGGTCTGTTCTGCCTTTTGCATTAGTGAGAAAAAGGTTGCTTCACCTGTTGACTGATACAGAGAAATTAATTAGTTGACATTCACATTCTTGCCCTGGTTTTTTTATGCTTTTTTATGAACAGTAACTTCTCAGTTGGTGATGAAATCTTTTAATACTGTTAATGGTTTGTCCCAGCTGTTCACAGTTGTCCTCAGGAAGAGGGAGAGAGATTTTAAATAAGAACCTTTCATGACACTTCCAAACATCTGAAAATAAGATTTGCTGTTCTTCTTGAATGTTTTAAAACAGTTTATTTCAGTTTATTTAGTTTCTCTGCCTAACAAGCATAAGAAAAATAGTGATGTAGTTGTAAAAGGGAAGTATAAATATTTCAAAATGTTCTTTCTAGACTGATCTCACAATGCTGAAATTAGCTGCACTAGAAAGTAATAAAAATCAAGACTTGGAAAAGAAAGAAGGTCGTATAGATGACTTACTCAGGGTAAGTGTTGGACATGGAGTAAAGGTGTTTATGCAGATCGACAGACTGAATATGAGGACAATATTTGAGATTTTTTTAAAATTACTTAAATATAAAGGTATAACAAGTTTTTAATTTTTGTAATTTTTTTCTTGAATCTAAGAAGTCTGTATAATGAAATGTGTCAAGTTCTTTTCCAGCTTCTGTAACTACAACTTGTTTATGATTAAATATGTTTAAAGACTTCTGAAGGTGCAAAGAAAGCCGATGCTGTTTGCAGTTGATTAATTCCTTAAATTCATATTATAATTCACCTAAGGGGTGGTTTTGGGGTTTCTTTTGGTTCTAATTGTGAATAGCCATTATCTGTGGAGCAACTCTTTGCATTTTCAGAATGGAGGTGATTGTGACAGAAATAATTGCAGGTAATGAGTAACTGCTTTAAATGAGAAAACTGTGCTATACTGTGCTCTTAGACCTGTTTTGAGAAAAAAAAACTTAATGCTTATGCTCTTGAAGGAAGCATTGGAGAGGGGATATACAGAAATATGAAATATGAAACAAACCTGTATTCACAAGTTGTAGTCTGTTTAGTTGTTGTATGTGTACATACAATACATAAAAACATTAACCCATGCAATCATGTACTATGAAATTGTATATGTAGATTGTTTTAACACATGTTCAATGGTATGGAACAGACAACCCTAAACTATTTTGTTGATAAAAATTTTGTTTTAATCAAAATAATACTGTTGTGGGATTTTAAAGGCAATAAGTTAAATATAGCTGGAATACAGGGAATTTGTTAAACTTCCTACTCAGATCATTGAAACTTTTATCATTGTAAAATTTAGTCAATGCTTTAGTACAGAGCTTTTAAATAGCTTTTATATGTTCTCATTATGCTGAATGCTCTGGAATACAGAATGCTGGTCAGTGTAAGGGAAATAAAAAAGAAGCAAGGCATCCTTCTATAGATAGGGATAGATATGTGAAATGAAATTTTTATTTTGATAAATAGATGTGTTTATGCATATATGTTCCTTACTTTAGTCATGTAGAAAGTATTTATTTTCTGTGACTGCTGATTTAAAAAACAGTGTTTCAATATATCTCTTTATATTTTGCATGTATTTATTAGGCTAATTGTGATCTTAGAAGACAAATAGATGAACAACAAAAACTACTTGAAAAATACAAAGAAAGGTTAAACAAATGTATTTCAATGAGCAAGAAGCTTCTAATTGAAAAGGTAAGTTTACTGCTCTTAAAATATTTGTGAGAAAAGCTAGGAAATTGCAGTAAAATTCCATTATGATTCCTTCATTTTCACTTCAGCTTTTTCACATTGAGCCATTTGAGATTGAAACTTCGTATCCATGGTCTCTATCTGGCAGTATTTTTATAAACCTGAATAAGCTAAATAAAATGTTTAGCCTTTTCCAGATGGTGGAAAATGTACCTTTTTTTAATTTAAGGATTTACCCATCATAAGTAATTCAAAATAGCAAAGCATAGAAGTTAGGAATTTAGTATATGGCATATTTTCTGGACAGATTGTAAGATCAGTGGATAGGAGCTTAGGAACATAATCTGTTGTAAAGAAGAGATGGATAATATCTCTTTGTGAGACAAGTGGCTAAGGTAATTTTTGATGTAAAATGATAAAATGCCACGTTATCTCAGAATTAATGGAAAAAAGGAAATGAAGATGACTGCCTTCATATTATTATTAATGAAAGAATTATTTTTTTAAAATTTCACACCAATTACATTTAAACTAGTAGCAGTTTATTAGAAGAGAAGGATACCCTGTTTCTCTCCCTCTTCTTTAAAATAGCCTCATTTAAAAAAAAAATCTAAAAAAGTTATTAGCAAGTCATGTTATTAGAAATTAAGGTACAAAAAAGTTTAAGATAAACAGCCCCAGTGCCTTCCCTAGTGCTAGCTGCTGGATTCTGCTGTCATACATAAGTGCACAAAGTGAGCCTTTGGAGGATTCAGGAGAGTTTTCTCACTAGCATGTCATAAATAAATCATTGCAGATCTTTTTAAGTTCCAGCATGAGGGGAATGCAGGGAAAAGATGCATCAGATCTGTTTGACATGACAGTAAGTACGTACCTTCAGACTGAGAATACCACAAGGGATGTTTCCTGTGAAAGGCCCTTCTTCAGTCTAGAAGTTTGTTTGGAAAAAAGATCCTTAATTCTGAAAACTTCTCATTTTTTGTGTGTGTGATTTTGGGCCACGGACATTTCTTATGAAGCAAGCACTTGTAACAATTAAAGAGGTTTCCTTGCATCAGGTGTTCCTAGTGCTCTTTCTTCTCTGAGGGAGAGCAGGCAGACTGGGTTGGTTGGCACATCCCAAGGATGCTTGTGGTAGCAGTGCTGGTTCTAAGAAGGGCGTCTGCTCCTGTCACTGCAAGTGAATATCTGATTGCAGTTAAGCCTGCCCACAGTGCATTGCCACACAGAGGTTCCTGCCCCAAGTCACCTTGGTACAAGCAGTAACATAGATGCCCTGTCATGGAAGTTTCCAGGCTAAGTATAGGAAGTGCTGTGTGATATGTGAGTTGCTCATTTGTTGTAGTAGACATGTAGAGATAGAATATTTATTATATCCACTATGGTGCTGATACTCAGTGGGTTTTTAATCATGAAGAGCAGCAAACTTTATAGGAAAACTGAGCCAAACTCAGGGGAGGTTTTTGGTGCATAAGTTGTCCTCTAGTACTGGTTCTGGCAACTGCACATGCTTGAGTTCTGTAGAAATTAGAATAAATGGGGTAAATACTACAACATATTTTTGTTTACTCTCCTCTTATCCCTGCCTTAAAGGGCTGTTGAAGGAAAAACCCCCCTGAGTGTTTTATTGACTTCTTGAACACTTTAGTGTTACTAAATGTGAATTTTTTTTTGTTGTTTTCTTAGAGCACACAGGAGAAGCTGGCAAGCAGAGAGAAGAGCATGCAAGACAGATTACGCCTGGGGCATTTTACAACAGTTCGTCATGGTGCTTCATTTACTGAGCAGTGGACAGATGGCTTTGCATTTCAAAATCTTGTGAAGTTAGTCAATGCTGTGTTCTTAAGATTCTCACTAATTGTTACTTCCCTTTGGTGGACTTCTTAATTACTAATGTTCTAGGATTGAAGCAGCTTTTCATATGTTGTATTTTGCTTTGCCTTTTGAAGACTGAGAACAGAGTACAGAACTCTGTTAATCAGCTGAGGGACTGCTAAGGTTGTGTGTCTTTAAAAAACAGTTTGGTTTCACTTTGTTTGAACTATCTTTAGAAAAGCATGAATGTGGTAAATAAGCAGCACATAGTTATTCAGCTCAGCTGATAGAACTGTAAAGGCAAACCAGTGATTTTTCAGGAAGCTAACCACGTATCACTGGTGGTCACTGGGACAGGTGAGGTCTGTGAAGTTCTCACTGATCACATAGGTGCTACCTGCACATCCCCATGGCAGCAGCTTTTTCCAGCATCCTGCTCCTTAGTGCTGTGAAGGAGCTGTGACAAACCTGGCAGCCTCAGACAGGGTCTAGTGCAAGTGGATGTGGGAGAGCAACCACCTGGAAAAGAGCTGCCATAGCAGGTGTTTCAGCAGAGATGGGGCCCAGGCAAAGGGCTCTGCAAGACTCTCAGAGATGGTGGTAAAATAATTCTACAGGACTTCCAAAGGAGTTCTTTGGTAATGAGTCTGATTCATTGGAGATACAGATAGAAGAATACATATATTTCAAAAAGTAATTCACCAAGATTTTAGTTTTTGAAGGGCAATATTTAGTCTTAGCATTATGGGATTGCCTGGGGTACTGTTTTTCTAAAGAGTCTTAAAAGCAGTTTGTAGATGTTTTGCATAAAAGCTGTGATCATTTGCCATACAACCAAACTGATGAGTTTTTTGGGAATGGCCAGATCAAATTCAGTATTTGGCCTATAAAAATAAGGTACTCTCTATTGATGCTGACAGGGGGTGTTTTTTATGGTATAAAATAAGGTATCCACCAGCTCAGATAGATTTTTTTTTTTCTTTTTCTAGTGTAGAAGTCTTGCATAACACTTTCAAAAACAAAACAAAACCCCCCAAAGCAACAACAAAAAACAAACAATTCCCCCGAAACCACCATATATTTAAAGAGTAAATTGTGCCACAACTTTAGCAAAATTTTTCCACTTTATGAAGAACACTGGTTCTCTCTCTTAGGAAACATTTTCACATGTACAGTAAGTTTTTTAAAATTTCTAAATGCCTTTTCAGTTAAAAAGATAGTTCTTGAAAAAATGCAAATTGATGAAACTTTAATAAAGCTTTTTTTGGGGTTTACAGGCAGCAAGAGTGGGTGAATCAACAAAGGGAAGACATTGAAAGGCAAAGAAAGCTCCTGGCCAAGCGAAAGCCTCCAACTACAAATAATTCTCAGGCACCATCTGCCAATTCTGAACCCAAGCAGAGGAAAAATAAAGCTGTGAATGGGGCAGAAAACGATCCCTTTGTTAGACCCAATTTACCACAGCTGTAAGTTTAACATTTCAATCAGTCTTTTACATAAATTCTCAGATATTGTCTGTGTATGTTCTATTCAAATAACAGCATAAAAAGACACTCAGTATATTCAGCAGCTATATTCTCACTAAGGACTTGCTGATGTTAGGGAAATTTGCACCACTGTCTATGAAGTTGTGGACAATTTATTTTTGGTAAAATCACCAGAGAAGGGCCCATTCTGGGGATGGGCATTGTTCCCTAGGTTATCCTGATCTAGAAGTGTCCTTATCCTGGCTTCTTAGTCTTGTGATGTCACTGATGCCAATGGAACTTTTCTTTATCCACGTTGGTTTAAGAGCTTCTCTTTTAGTTGGGGATGTTTTTTTCCATATAACAGTATTTATTTGACAAAAAAAACCCCTTTTTTCAGCTTTAGTATTTGAAGACATGTCTTAAAACAAATGGAAATAGTATCTTTTCCCCTCTTCTGAATGCTACATCCTGAGACTGTCAGAAGTTACCAATCCCATTTCACATATTAACAGTGTTGTTATTTTTTGTCATTGAAACATAAAAATTTAAAATTATTAAAGAACTCTCTTTATTCTGGGGACCTTTTTTTCCTGCAGACAGAAAGGGTATAATTCAAGGCACATGAAGATGTGTTCTTGACATTTAATTTGAATATTTTATGAAATTGCTGCTTCAAGATACTAGTTACTGCCCTTTATGCTAAGAGGCTGCAGCTGATAGTGTATCTGTTCCTAGTTTGTTTTTAAGTAAAAAGTAAATAATAAGGCTTAAAAAGAGTTGCAAATTAATCTGTGTAACTTTGCAGAAGTAAGCTACCTGCATTGAGCATGGTCACTTGTCACCTCTGACGTGTGGAGGCAGGGATTTATACCTCTGGGGATGGAGTGTATATAAATTGCTTTGGTTAGATCTGCCAAATAAATACATGTGGACCATCCCTTTGAAGACAGCTGCATGCATTTTGCATAATGCATCATTCTTAAAATTCACATTGTGAAGTTGTTTTACTGTGACAAAAACATCATGAAAATACAGTAGTCAGGCTGGCAGTGTAAGCAAATCTTGGTTAGCATTACTCAAGTTTTGGTAGGGAGCTGAAGAGTCATTGCTCATTGTGACTCTTTAGTGTAGTGCTTAGTGCCTGTGTTTCTTCTTAGACCAGAATGAATACTTCAGAATAGTACAGTAAATATTGCTGTTGTATTGAAAATAAAACTGCTGTGTGATTGAGTGTAATCCCTCCTTTAGAAAAAGTAACGTTTAAGTAATAGAAAATACCTGATAATTTACAGAAATTTTTATTTGCTAACTTTTGGCTGGTTATACTCCCCTAATCATATTGCTGCTTTGAGAGATGATAAAATATGAATTGGGGGAAAAATACAGACAACATGTTCTAATTTTTAAGTAGGACAAGATGAATTCCTGGTAATAAACTTCAGAATATTTTCTGGTGTTACATGGTGTTAAATAATTTCCAATTTACTAAAGACTGCAAATTTTCGTTTCATCTGGCTTAACCAGTTAGGTGTTAAATGACACATGAAAATGCTTGCTTTTATGGAATTGCCAGGAGACCAATCAAAATTGTCATTTTGTATCTAATGCTAGCAAAAATGTAAGCAGTTATTGAATCAAAACTGTTTGCATTTAAGTATCATAGTTTGATTGTTATATAATCTAGATATGAGATTACTTGCCTGTATTGTAAGCTTATAAATTTTGTTTCAGATCTTTGAGGAGATGTGCAATGCATCCTGAGATCACAGAATCATTTAGCCACATTATGCTCTTAGGCCTTTACTCGAAAGGGGTTTTTTGTTTTTAGGATTTGTTCTAACTTTGTATTGTAGTATTATGTATTGAGTCCTTGATGCTTCTCAGTACAGAATTAATTGTTTTGTGTGTCTCGGTAAAACATTAATTATGCACTTCCACTTTAGAGTGAATTTGTCATGTGTTCTATGTGGTTCTCTCCTCTTACATTGCTTATCACTGTTTCTGCATTACTTTGACAGTAATGATCTTAATTAGTATAGTCACATGGAAAAGGTTCTCATTATATGAGGCATGAGGAAATGCAGAGCTGCTTGAGACTAATGAACTGAACCAGTAGTGAATTAGTACAACGTACATGCAAGTAATGGAGCAGGTTTATTTCAAACATATAAATGGTTGGCTAGGGATTGTTACCAACAGGTGTCTTTACCACTGCATTGTTTGCTTTAAAAAGTATCTCCAGCTTCTGGTATTGACAAGACAAAATGATCTATAGCTTTATAACAGTCAGGAGTGTTGAAGCTTTTCCTACAAACAGGTGTCAACTATTTTGAAACAGACTGAAGGTGTTGCCTGAGGCATTCTTTGTAAGGGCATTGTTTTAGTTTAACTGAATGTACTGTGTGGTCTCTGATAGGAATGTAAAAGCAGAATTTTTGTTCTGAAGTTATTGGTACAAAAGTGGCCAGCTTGCCAGTGTCTTGTGAGTGAATGGTGGCTTGGTGCTTCAAGTAACATGGAACACATGAGTCTAAACCCTGTCCTGGTTTTCCATCGTCCTTCCCCTTTTTGTGGCCTAAGCCAAAACTAAAAAGTAGTTTCCATTTTGAGAGTTCTTTCTTCTACTGAGCAAAATAATTTTCTTAGTCCTATGTGAAAGGAATAAATTTAAATGTATTTAAAGAAAAAGTACTTGTTTGAAGTAGAGGTTGCCTTCTTAGCCCTGGAAAAAAAGTCTCTTTGAAAACTCTCTTCCAAATTCTTTGGAAACGTGAAGAGAGGATTCTGTAAGATTACAATGCAAGTTCCCACTTTTTGGAAGCAGCTCTTATTTCATGAGACAGTTACTTCTAGGAGCAATGTTTTAGTTAGTTTAGGTGGTGAAATCTTTCCTCTGCAGCTTCAGCCATTTCAGTTTTATTCACTTCCCTTTCACCTCTTCAAGTGCTTCCCTGTTTCTCCGTGGTATCCTGTATGTGTCCTTATCCCTGCATGCAGTTTGGACTGGGAGAGCTGGCAGGGTTTGTTACTGTGGCTGAACAAATGCATCATTTAGCAGGAGCATTCTGTTCTGTATGGAACAAATAAAAATATTTTCAGGAACTTGTTCAGGCTGAAGTGCCAACAATATGTCTGGGCTTTACTGGACAAGTAAAGACAACTCCTTTCCTGAGGCAGTCTGTTTCTAAGGCAGACATGGAAACAATGGGTGAAAAGGCATCATGAAAGGTTTTGACTTGGTTGAAGTTTGTTTGTCCTTATAGAAATTTGGGGAACTGGAGTGAGAATAAGCTTGAACCAGAAGAGAAGAGCTTCAGAAATTGGTAGCCAAAAAGCTTGTATTGGGTGTGTATATGGCTGTTTTGGAGCATGACTGCATTCTGTTGTGCTTATGTATCCAGGATGATTGTCCAGTGGGGCAGAGATGGGAACAGAGATGCTTGTAAATGTACCTGGCTTGATCATGGTGAAAACCGGGACACACATGGCTAGTTTGGGTTTTTTGTCTTGTCTGTACCCACTAGTAAAGGAATTTTGATTGTAGAAGGTTTTGTCGGCACTTGTGAGGAAGAAGTGAAAAGAAGACTGGTTATGTCTGTGCTTGTTTATTGTGTCAAAACCTGTGAAATTTGGTGGTGAAAACATAATCCTGTGAAAATCCTGTTCTTTATAATTAAAAAAAAAAAGTTTTAATTGGTGGTGATCAAGCCTTTCAGGCCAGGAAAGCTATCTATACTTTCTTCCAGCAACAAGTAAGAGTGGCACATTGTGGCCCTCTCTGTGGCCCATATGTCACAGAAGAATTATGCTACATACACAGAATATGTCCAGTGCATTTTGGGGAATTTCAAGAATTTATTGCATGTGATTCAGAGTTTATTTGGGTGCAGACAGTTGAAAAAATTACAGCATTTATTGTACAGTAATTTTGTGCAGAAAAGGTCATGGTCAGGACCATGTGGTCAGTTCCCACATTAATTCATGCACCTTGTTCCCAGCTGCCCTTCTTCCCCAGTGCTCCTCAGATTAGCCCCAGGCCTGACTATCCATTAGCCCCTAGGCCTGACTAGTGTAAGATGGCAACAGCCTTGTTTCTGGTTGATGTTCCTACCCTGTGCTCCTCAACCTTTGTCCCTCCATGTCTGATGAGACCAGTGTGTGTCAGGTGGCAGAGGAGCAATCTCTTCTGCAGGAAACTATGGTGTCTTGTAGGTCCCTTGGGTGGTGCTCTGAGCAGCCAGATCTGGTAGGTGGCATCCCTGCCCATGACAGGAGGGCTGGAACTAGATGATCTTTAACCCTTCCAAGCCAGACATTGTGTGATTCTGAAATTCTGTTTTCAAAAGGTGTCTCCAGCGTGCCACCAAAAGGTGTGGTGAGTGGATGCAGGTAAAGTGGTGGGCTGATGGGGAACAGTCTCTGGGCTGGTAGGACTGGATGTTTTCAGACTGTGCAGTGGGCTGGTGGCCTAACAGACACTCATTGGCTTACTGCTGTTTGTTGTGTGCTATCTTAATACAAAGTACACTGTGTTTTTAGATAAAAACTAATAAACTCCTAAAAAAAAAGCATTTCCAAGTATGAGAGAATAAAGTTTTGTTTTTCAGAAGTAAATGAACAAAATCCAAAGTGACTATATCTGTGTACAGCTCTGTTTTATATGCCTTTCTCTGAAACGTGGTGGTCGGTAATGACAGTTTTAGATTGCTGTGAAACATGCTGTGCTTCTAATAGAGTTAGATTTGTAAGGAAATAGAAAAATGGAAAACAATCATTCATTGAATTATAGCAAAGAAACATGGAAAGAGTGACTTTGAGGCTTAATGTTTTCAATATGACATCCAAGTTGTGCTCTGTGCTCAAGAGGGCTGTTTCAGGACTTTTTGAAAGGCAGTACTTGCTAGGGCTGTCTAGGCACTTTGTAACTGTGTGGACACCTCAGGTTTTATAAAAAGGACCAGATTTTCCATATTATGTTAGTTTTTAAGGGGATCTGTGGTTTTAGGGCTCTCAGTGTTCACTGAAAGTTCTGGTAGGTCGTGTCATAAACTTCATATTTTGAGTATGTTTTACTGGTGGTTCAGCTTTGCAAAGCCACCTA
Source organism: Trochalopteron elliotii (assembly GCA_024734555.1). NCBI lineage: Eukaryota > Metazoa > Chordata > Aves > Passeriformes > Leiothrichidae > Trochalopteron > Trochalopteron elliotii. The sequence goes on along the minus strand of JANPWX010000011.1, from coordinate 11,527,917 downwards.
AAATACTCAATCTTCTTCCTGAGAAAGACAAACTTTACTATCTGTCTTTCTGGAAATGCACAGCCTGTAATTTACACTGTAGACAAGAATCTGAAAACTACAATACTCAACCTTGTAAACATTGGCATTGGTCTTTTTTAACTGAGAACTTAATCCACATTAGAGTAGTTTGCTGTTTTAATAGAAGTATTGAAAAAGTGTCAGGGATATTGTTGTAAGTCGTCTAGCATTGTCTGGATTTCTTTGATAGTGCTAGTAGGTGTACTACAGCAGGAATTGGAGCATTTGTGTCTTATATTTCTTACTGTTGCTTGGACTGTACAAAGTCAAATGCATTGCCAGCTTTCCTAGCTATGGACACAGCCCATTTCACATTTGCTTTAGTGCCTCTTCTTTTTAAGATATAGCATGCATTGTCTAAGCCTAGAGCAGATTCTGATAGGAAAAGAATATAAATGTTAGGTCCCAAAATCTGGTAGTAAGAGACCTTTTGCATTTCTTGGAGAGACAAATTTCCTCCCATTGCCTTCAGAGTGTTTGGGGATGTCTGTTGACTGTAATACAAGACTGCTCTGAATTCCAGTAAAAAAAAAAAGATAAAGATGCATGGTAACTTTGTATGACATATCTTAAAAGAAATGCTTGCTTCTCAGATTCTGACAGAATGTGATGATGGGTGCTTTTGTCGCCTGATCTGAGTGTTTTCTATATGTTACAGACCCAGAAGGTTGATGAAATAACTGCAGCCTTGTGAGGCTCTTTCCAGTTTCTTAAAAATTTAGATGGTGTGGTCAAAAAAACCTCCAGTAATTTCAGTGAGGTTTGGTTGAATCAGTTTTCTGTCCTGGTCAAATCAGAAAATGGGCAGCAAAATTCAGTATTTATAGTAACAGGAATGGAAAGGGTTTTATGGAAGCCTTCAGAAGACCAGATTTTATCTGAAAAAGGTGCACTCCTCTATCAACAACTTTTGAGATGCAATAAAAATACAGGTATTCTGAAAACTGTGGTGAACTTGAACTTTAAAAGGGAGGAAGAAGTCATATAGTCTATTAGATTTCTGGAAATTTTGTTAAGTTGGTTGGCGTTTGCTGTAAGAAAAACCTGAATTAGTGTCCGTCATCTCTGGGAAAACTACTGGTGATTCTCAAGACATTCTAGTCCTCAGACTTGCAACATAAACAGCATGTATAGCCTTCTAACCACCTTGGGTAACGATCTTCCCATCTGATAGCTGAACCCACAGAAATATGGACTTTGTGAGAATGTATTACACTATGAATTTTAGCTTTGTATTGTGCAAGAAGTATTAGGTCTAGGCAAAACAATAAAAAATGTAGTTTTAATTTCTTTTGTAGGGATTTATGTGAACACTTTCAAGGAGGCCATAACCCTTTCTCCTTCTCCATCCCATTTCTCTTCCTCATGTGTGCATGGTTTCTTATCTGGAACTTAAGACTCTTGGGTTTATTTTTTGGGTGGTTTGTCTTTTTTGCTCATCAGATGGATACTGCATGCAGTCAGTTCACAGGTTTCTTAGTTACTAATCTGTGCAAACAGCCCAGATTCTCTGCATGATAACTGACTTGGTCTGAGCAAGTCTCTATAGACAGTGAGAGACCACTGAATTATTTGTAGCCAGAAATTGCTGAGAAAAGGAAGATGCAAAGAGAGCAAGCAAGAGAGTCACGTGGATTCAAAGCTGAATTTGTGGTTTCATGCAAAATGGAGTGCTAATGAACATGAAATGTATGGTTTTGCACTACTGTCTGTAAAAAAAAAAAAAAAATCACAGCTCAGAAATCCAGTGTTATCCTTCTTGTCTAATTTCTGCATGCGTTATAGTTGAGAACCAAGCAGAGGAGTAGCATCAACTAAAATCTGGGATGGTATATGATTCAAGATGCACCTAGGTAATTAACAGACTGTCTGGAAGAATCAAAATGGTTCAGTGGGAGAGGCAGTTAATATTGCAGAATGCCAAATACCAGCATTCCATAAGTATGTTTTGACCCTGAAATGACAATTCCAAGATCTTCAGATGGTTCAAAAATGTGCTTCTAGTACTTTTAGTGGCAGTAAATAGCAAGATACTGGATATACTATCGGTTTTAAGTAGAAATGCTATTGTTTTGTTTGCCACGGTATAAAAGCTATAATTACATGATTCTTTCATTTTTCAGTTTGACTCTAGCAGAGTACCATGAACAGGAAGAAATTTTCAAGCTTCGATTAGGACATCTCAAAAAGGTATGTTTTTTTAATCACAACCAAACCCATAAAAATTAGTACTATCAAAATGAAGAGATAAGTTGTTGAGAGCTGTCTGATTAAAAAAACTAATACTAAAATTGCTGTACTACTTTATGCCTAATAGTGGCATTCCTTTTGTTTCTGTTGAAGCAACTTTTCATAAACACTGGGATTACAGGGGAACAATAATGAGTCCATCCAGTGTAACACTGTACTGGTTCCTTAAATCCTTCTAAGAGTGCTAATAGTGATGATTTCACCAATCCTGATCTTCCATTTTCTGAGCTCTCGTTTCAGAGCTCAGTGAGCCAGCCAAGTTTGATATATGGGCTTTTTATTTTTGTTTTTGGCCTTTATAAAGGCCCAATTCACAAGCATTGTACTTCTGAATTAATGTAACATTTTCATCACCTGCGCTATCCACTTCAGTTGTTACCAGTTACCATATTACTTATCACAAGAGAATATGATTGTCCTACTTTTGTGGAAAATCTGTTCTCTATGTCTTAAATTATTCTTGCAGTCAGATATTTTACTCTAGTCTTTGACTTTTGAAAAAACCTTTTTCTTGAACCCCATCATTCTAATAAATCTGTGTATTGAGGTAATTATTATATTAAGAAACTGTTGCTCATTCAAGCCAAGATTTTGGGGAATAATCTGTAAAACGGAATGGCAGTTGATGCAGATAGAAATACCTCAGCAAGAGTGAAAGAAAAGGATTTACATGTGCTGAGTAGTAGTTCCTGAGTTGTTGAGTCAAATCAGGTTGTAGTGTTTCTCCCCCTGAAATGTTGCAAGAGTCTGTTTCAGGTCTATTCTCTTCAAACGTACAAGCCACCTGTTATAAATTCTACTATAATAAACTGAACTGGGCCCCTTGAGAAAACTGCAGCTGTTTCTGAAGAATATGACAGGAAAGTACTTGAATGTGTAGTAGGAAATCTGCATATAATTTGCTGGCACTAGTGAAGTAGACTGCCCACATTGTTCTTCATTGTTAATTGTTTAGAAGCTCCAGCTTCACATGAAAATCTGTTAGGAAATTCTGTAGGTTTTTTTTTCCATGCTTTAACTTTATGGAAGTCTAATGGGAATTTCAAATGATAGATGAAATAAATAGTTACGGGGTTATTTAATACCAGAATTTTGGTTTCACCTTGAGCATCAGTGCTGGAGTACTTTCCAAAGGATGGAAATTCCTTGACTAAATGCCAGGGGGGAAACAAATGTTATTCTTAGCAAATCATGCTTGAGTATATCTGAAGAAAACAATAAAAATACATTCTTACATTGTATTTCTTATGTGTGATACAGATTTTGTCATTAACAAAGAAAACCAATTTTGTTACCTTCATTTTACATGGCTGTATTTCTTCCCTGTGCTTCTTTGCTATTTAATTTTTTTCCCTTCATTCTTTCAGCATATGCTGTTTTGCTGACTGCTCCTCTTCCTTTTCACTCTTGAGATGCTTTCCTGGTGCTCTTATTTTTGGTGCCCTGTACATGCTGCCACCACCAGTTTTCTTTTCCTACTGCTACCCAGGAAATTCTTTTCCAGCTAGTTGCTTTGGTCCTGGAGAGAGGCTCTTGTTTTCTCACTTCCTTTTATGTAGCAGTGACCTGAGGCAGCTAAGCTGGTTCATTCTTGCTTAAAGGTATTCACAGCCTGAGTGTCCTAAATAACAGCTGGAAACAATGCAACCAGCCAGTTCTCTTTGGACTAACATTGGCCTATGAACCACATTTTGAGAACCACTGAATTGCATAATATATGAACAAAAAGGTCCAAAAGAGGCATAACTGATGGATTTTTTTTGTTAGCCTTTGGGAAGAACATAGACAATTGTGTGTATAAGTGTGTGGCCTTTTGTGAGGGGAGAAGGACTAAAATTCTTTATAAAGGACTACTGGGTTATGAGGAATGAGGAACTGCCTATCATTTCAGGGTGTTTAACAGAGAACTGCAGAGATGTGTCTAAATATAGAAAAGAAGAGTTTAACATTATATAAACAGGACAACACCCAACTCTTGACATTGTATCTTAGGAAAAATAAATGATCCACCCAGATCTGCTGACAGATTAGTGCTACTTAGTCCAGCTTTTAAATTATTAGGAATTTGATTTTAATTTTCTCCATGGAGGTTCATTTCATGTCTTGTTCTGGGATGAGAAGTTTTTTCCCATCGTTTGTGGGGATGGTTTCAGGATATCCACTGAAATCATCTAGTCCAGACTCTGCAGTTAATTGAATACATGGTCATTTCGTAGGAGTTCTGGATCATACAAATACAGTTGTTGCTTCAGGAAAGGGATTTATCAAAATACTGTATCATTATGGTATTTTCTCTCTACCTTGCTGCCTTGTACCTCCATCCCCTTGTGCCATGGCTTGTTGCCCTGTTGCTTTTACCCACACCACCAGCTTGTACAGAGAATAAATTGGATTGGAGAACTGATCTAGCTTCTTTCAAAACAAATGTGGGGTTTTTTTGTGAAGCTTGTTTCTTTTTTTCTTTTCTTTCTTCTTTTTTTTTTTTCTCTTAAAGAAAAGATGGATTAGTATTCCAGTTTGATATACCGTGTGGCTGTGCAAAAGGCTGTGCCAAAATAACGAGAGGTGATGATGGGTGCTGCTACTAAAAAAATATGTATCAGATGCCAGACCTTTTTCCTTTTCAGCTAAAATAATTCCATAATTGTGAGCTTTCTGATATGGACTAGTTTTGTCTCCCCTTTCTTCAAATTTTCAAGTCCTAGAGGCACTAACTCTGAAATCAATATAACCCTGTCTGTAATATCTTTCAGTGGGTATGTTTCTCAGTTTAAGTACAGACACATAGGTTTCCACAAATTAGGCATCATGAAATCTTTATGATTTTAGAGGACCTGAATAAATAATTATTTCATTGTTTCCTAATGTATAGCATAAAGATGAGATCAAATTAAGTGCTGAAATTAGTTAAGGAATGTGCTCCTACCTGACATGCTTCTTTTGAAGTTGTGCTTAAAATCTTATGCAATACACATTCTTCATTTGTAATTTTAATAAGATACAAATGGAAAAAGCTTTTCAAATTAGATTGGTTTTGGCCTCTTGTATCAGCACCTTGAGAATGTTTCTGCTGTAATGATGTGCTCTTTTATTCTTTTACTTGATTTGCACTTCAGCCTTAAAATATTTTACATGTCTTTCCTTAATCTGTCGGTTTGTACAGAATCTATAATTGCCCATATCTCAGTTTTTTCTTTTTTTGTACATCAATTTCAGACAGCTTCCCAGATAATTTATCTCCTTGGCTGTGGTACAAAACCCAGCTGCCTCTCATTTCAAATAGCATCCCTACAGTGCAGAACAAAACCATGAACATCCCATTACCTGTGGGTTCACGAACAGAAAAATTTCTTGAAACAGGCTTTTTGCCTTATCTTTCTGAATTTTTCTGGCTTTAAGAGAAAAGCAATGCTTTCTTCTAGTTCAGCAGGGTTTTGTAATGTAATGCTCCTCCATCACCACTAGTATTGATGCAGGGGTAAAAATACCCTTTTCAAATGGGAAGTAAATGAGCTTTTTATATTTCCTTCTTTTCATTTGCAGGAGGAAGCTGAAATACAAGCAGAACTTGAACGTTTGGAAAGAGTTAGGAATCTTCACATAAGAGAACTGAAAAGAATAAATAATGAAGATAATTCACAGTAAGAGTCTTTACAGTCTTAATTTTGCATGTCTGTTTTTAAAGTAATTCTCTAATATCCCATTTTACCTATAGAAGAGACTTGTTCATAATTTCTTTTTGGTTTTCTGTGTTGATATAAGTATTTTAAACACCAGTTTATTTAAAGTTAACTAAAATTTCTTGCAGTTCGGTAAATTTTTTAATGTTTTTGTGGAGTATGCAAGAAATAATATGCCTACACAGCTTATAGTGAAGAACTGAAACTTGCTAGGCCATATTACTAAGCTTAAAAAACCACTTGTGAGATAACTTAACTTAATGCAGTTCACTTAGTTGATAATAATGCAAGAAAATGGCAGGGAGGTTTGATGCACCAGCAGTAATTTTGTGCTGCACTTAAGATTAGTGTGGTGTTTATGGCACTGTGATTTCGTTTCTACTCGGTACCTAGCAGGAAAAGCCATATTATGCTGTTACTTTGTATGTCACTTTGAATGACAGTGTATCACAAAGTTAAGTTGCTACATAATATGAACTGTTACTGGGTAGTTTTGAAAGTAATAATTACATAACTTAAAGAATTAAGTCTGTTTTCCGTGGTGGCAAATACAGACACCACAGTTTCACCAACACTTTCAGCTGGCACTCTTTGCTGGTTCTGCCTCTCTCTGGCTACTTTGCCCCTCTTTTCTTTCACATGCTTGCAGTGGCATTTCTTTACTGAACCAAGGCTGGAAATCGATCCAAATTAAAACCAGCTCCTGTGGTTTACTTTTCTGGATTAATTTTAATCCAGTATCAATTTCCTGGTCTAGTTCTTTGCCCAGTTGCAAAAATATTTATGCTGCCATGAGGAGAGAGGACAGTGCAAGGGTGGAATGAGCCAGGGGGAGGGACGTGATGGGACTGGACTTCTCACTTTCTGCACTAGGAAATGTTTATGAAACAGTAGCCTTAAGTCTTCAGGATTTTATTTCATTTTTTACTTTTTAGACACAATAGAATTATGATTACACTAAGGCTTTTAAATATTAAAAGAAAAAGATGTGAAATTGTGCCTGTTCTGATGGTACCTACCATGCAATAATACAGAAATTTTCTTTACTATGTGGCTTTAGTGCTAATTGATAGCTAAATTGTTTTGTGTTTTGGGTATGAAGAATAATGGGTGTTGATACTTACATATTGATGGCAGAGTATTTTCTTTTAAAAAATACTTAATGTATTTTAAAATAAAAATTGCAATATTATTTTTAAATAAATGTCCTACAACGAATAAAAAAAAGCAGACAACCTTTTTAAATCTTCAGTATTTGCACTAGAACAGGTTTAGGTTTTTTTAAGAAAGGATCCTTCAACAATAAGGAATAAATGGCACAGAAAAATGACAGGCTTTGACTGTGAAAATACTGCATATGTGGGGCAAAGAATGTCCAAATTACAGTCACAGTTGAAAACAGCTACAGGCCATGGACAAGCAGAATAGTGCAGCTTCACTAGTCACTGTCTGCAGTCAATGCTAACACATTTTATGGTACAAAATGAAAAGCTTTAAACTGTGTTCATGTTTCTGTGGGAGTTCAGATAGGTATTTACAAGCCACAGCTTATAGTCATCGTGTAGATGAGAGAAGCAATGGAGAAATAATTTAGGTGTGTAGCCCCTGCTGTCTTTCCTAATGTGTCTTGGTGATGTGGCTCTTTGGTAAGGGAGACAGTTCTCGGCCAAAGCAGCTGCTGGATTCTGGCTCACATCCTGTTGGGATTTCTGCTTTCAGCTGTAGTGTAAAGCTAAGCCCATTTTCTTGTTCTGGCAAAAAGTCCATGTACCCATGGTAAATTTGTATGTCTACAGCTGCACTGGGATAATGGGACAAGTTAAGAGTGTGGGTTAGGGCTTCCCTGTCTGGCTTTGGAGCCCACATGATGTTGGGGTGCAGGTCCTGAGCCATGGAGAGCCACACAGAGAAGCAAAAGCAGTGTGGAGAGGGAAGGTGGCAAGATTGACAAGATTGGCCTACTAGAGGTGCACATGTAATAGAAAGACCATAAAAAAAGAATTGGGCTGCTGACATCAAGTGCCTAATAATGCTGCTTCTAAATTTGTTTTTCTTCTACACTGAATACATTAATTGCTGTTCATGGTTTCTTTGGAAAAATATTTAGCATTGAAATATGTATCTTTATAGTGAATGAAAAGGACAGTTTTATTTCTGAAAGAGGCACAGTAAGCAAGAATATGCATCTTCTCTCAAATGCTTGACTAGCTATGACCATACTTACAAAACTGTAGAGGATATAGAAGGATGGGATGAGCTATTGGCCGACTGGCCCTAAACTCTCCTTTAATGTTTTCTATGGAATATTACTGGCAGCTTGCCTTAAATTCTTGCCTTGTCTCATTGTTGTACTGAGAATGTGATGAATATTCAGATCCCTTCCCTCTGACTGGATGGAAGAATGTATTTTGTCTTCTGTATATTTTAGGAGAGGAGTATGGTCCTTTTTCTTGGTCCGGCAGCATCATTTTGGATTTGGAAGAATAGTTTTCATTTTGCTTTTGCTTAGAGTGTGAGCAGATAGTTCTTCCTTGTGTTTTCTCCATGTTGCTGTTTCTGATTTAACTTCTTAGTGTTATATAAAATCATTTTTTTAAAAAAGAGGCAGTAATATACAACATATCTGGTCATGTTTTGTGTGAAATTGGAAGAATGTCCTTGTTGTCTGTTCCAGAAAGCTGAAGTGTTGAGTCTTCTCTAAAATTTGGCACAACAAAGAGAGATCCATTTATCACATGTTTAAATTTAAGCACACTTTTCTTATCCTCAGAAAAAAATAGAGAAAAATAACAAAATGTTTTCCAGGATTGGCTGTTTTGATGACAGTGTTGTGATAGTATGTGTAACTAAATAGTCAAAGGGTACTGAAATTGGTCATGTTGTACAGTTGTGTCATAAGGTTTTTTGTGGTGTAATGTTACTCAGCATATTATATGTTGTTTCTAAAAAGAAAACTTTATTTGATGAGTAATATCAAGAAATTTATCAAGAAATATTTTAGATGCTACTTGTATGACTTTAACAGAATAAACCAATTTTTTTTTTCAAGATTTAAAGATCACCCAACATTGAATGAACGGTATTTGTTACTCCATTTACTTGGCCGAGGTGGCTTCAGTGAAGTATACAAGGTACAGTTTGTTGAGTCTGATAAATCTAATTTTTGAGCCATGTAAATTTAATTTGGGGGGGACAAAAGTGGATGTAATTAAGTGGAAGGATTGTAATGGGTTGACCAGACTTTGATTAACCTGTAGAGGGGAGGTAGCATGACAGTAGCCTTGTCAGTAGACTTGTGAATTACATGCCAGCTTTGTTCCTCACTTCATTGGGTGTTATTTTTATCACCTTTGGTTATAACTTTGCCATATTCATGTGTTTCTTTTTTAGGCTTTTGATCTTTATGAACAAAGATACGCTGCTGTGAAGATTCACCAGCTTAACAAAAGCTGGAGGGATGAAAAGAAAGAAAACTACCACAAGTAAATATTAATTACTTACGCCTCATATGTTAAGTTTAATAGCATTTCATTGATTGTAGAAGGTTAATGTATCCATCTTCTTTCAGACATGCCTGCAGAGAGTATAGAATACACAAAGAACTGGATCACCCCCGAATAGTTAAACTGTATGACTACTTCTCCCTGGATACAGATACGTAAGTAGAACTTGGCAAGGATTTCAGTGCTGTATATTAGATAAACAGAAATGAAGAGTATTTGAACAAAAATAACGTATGCTCCTGCTTTCAGCCAAAACGTTTTAAAAACCCCACACTAGTTGCAGAATTTTGTCTGCTGAATATTACAGGCCTTCTATGAGGTGATGAAGAGAGTGTTTTGTAACACCTGACTGGTGTCAAAAGGCTGCCATACCTTACACAATTTTCCAAGACTAAATGACATCAGGAGCATTACTAGCCTAGGTGTAGCCCCTGGTGACTGGGCTGCACCTCATTGTATGAAATTGTCACATCTTAAGGGATAGTTAAGATACTCTGATTTTGAGAAATGTGTCTACTATAAATAAAGAGGCTTTTCTTAATTTCTCATCCATATGGATGCATTCTCTCTTTTAGTGAGTATGAATGTTCTGATTTGCATCAGTTTTCACAAGCTAATAGTTACCATAGAGCCATGTGCTCTATGAGCAATTTCATTCATATATTTTAATATTCGGGCAGCCATTCTTAAACTTGTCAGAATGAAACTAGGTTGTCGTCTGTGTTTCTGATTGTGCAGTAGGATACGTTCTTTCATTTTGTCTCTAAATTCTACCCTAGGTTTTGCACGGTTTTAGAATACTGTGAAGGCAATGACTTGGATTTCTATCTCAAGCAACATAAATTGATGTCAGAGAAGGAAGCTAGGTCCATTGTAATGCAAATAGTAAATGCACTACGGTATCTCAATGAGATCAAGCCCCCTATTATACACTATGATCTTAAACCAGGTAAGTGAAAAATGTTATGATTGAAAATGTAGTTTATTTTGTATCCTTTATTTTGTTTGTAATTCATGCCTGAAAATGCCAGAGTTATCTTCTGTGTGTCAGGGTTATCGTCAACAACTGGAAAAAGTATGTACTTCAGAATTTCATTGCCAGAATCATCTGCCTTTTCCGTGGAAAATGTTTGTTACAACTTTACTACTTTGCATTATTTTGATTTGAATTTGTAGGAAAAAATTATATAGCTAATAGCTACATGCACTGGTAGTTAGCAGTAGAAACAGTTAAGATAATTAGGAGGCTCAATCCTGTGTGGTAGTTGTGGAATGCTGATGTGTAATTCATTTTTCCCATATGTTTTTTTAAACCTGTATATATGTAATCAATCATTTTCAGCATCCCAGCATAAGCACTCCAAAACAGGACTTTACAATGATTAATGAATAATAAATATTTTTATAAACAATATTTGTCTTGATTCCATGGCCTTTGTTTTACCATCTTGCATGAATGATGCTTATATTTTTCATGTGCTTTAATCTACTGCACTTCCAAGTGTGGGGTTTGTAAAGTAATTTTTAGTGCCAGGCTGTTTGCTTGCTCTTCTGTAATAAACTGTTCACACAGGTTTCTCTTGTCTTATGAAATTGTACAGAATGTATTCTTAGTCTCATTAGTTTTTGTTCTCAGAGGAACTTCATTAAATAATTTTTATATTGAGAAATTATTGTACAACTTTAACACATGGAGTAGGAGTTGTAGGATTGCAGCAATTTCTTGACACAATTCTGTGGCATATGCAAACCCTGAAAACTGTAGTGTAGGGTTCGTTCTGGCAGAAAAATAATGAAACTTATTTGTAACTAGTATATTGCTGCATTCTAATGTTTCCTCACTCATTTTGGTGTTTCTTTGCTGACCAGCCAGCTCCCAGCTGAGAACCATTTCAGATGACCATGGTTAACATAGAGAGCTGCTGAAACTGCACAGAAACTTGTCATAGTCAAGTTTCTCTAGACTTGAGGATGTAGAGTTATGTTAATGTATCTCAGTTGGTGCAAGCATGGTGCTCATAACACCAAGGCTTTGGGTTTGGTCATGGGTCCCTTTTAACCCAGACTGTTTTATGGTTCTGAGTCTTTGTTTCTGTAAAATTGTCACTTTACCCTCATGAAGTTAGATGTTCTTGAGAATTGAACCTGGTTTTGAAAGTAAAGCATTCTGTTAGCTTTTTTGAGCCCTAATTCTCCTTTTTCTTTGCCCTGAATAGGTAATATCCTTCTTGTAGATGGAACAGCATGTGGAGAAATAAAAATTACTGATTTTGGTCTGTCCAAAATAATGGATGATGATAGCTATGGGGTGGATGGAATGGATTTAACTTCACAGGGAGCAGGAACTTACTGGTAAGGCGTGGTTTAATTTTGCTGTTTAGACTTTGGATCATTGTTCAGATTTTATAAATGCTGTCTTATAAAGCCAGTTTGGAGGGACAACTAGAACTAAAAATACTAACATGGATGACAAAGAAAGGTTTTTGTACAGTACTATGATGTTGATATTTCCAAATGTTAGAAGAATAACATAACAAGAAAAATAACAGAGTGTGTGTGTTGTTTGTTTATTTATAAGCACGTATATATAAATAAATGTAGAGATGATCACTGTGATTTAGGAGCATGGTTTCCTCTGAAGAAGCAGGTATTTAATCTTTGGCTGCTAGTGGTTGAAGACATTTGACAGGGCAATGATGATTAAGTGTGGGTGCTTAGTACTTGGCAGTTGTAGAACAGGGATTACCAACAGGTAATATCCTTAGGACAAAAGAGTATTCAGTCTTCCTTTCTAAAGGTTAACGACAGCTCAGCAGCTGTGATTTATTTTTTGTGTGCTTACATGCTTCTCTGAAGCACTGGAGTTTTAGAGCTGCCAAAGCATAGGAATGACAATAAGCATTTCATTGCTTACAGAAAATCTGTTTTTAGAATTTAGTCTCTAAAGATGCAGATTCTTCATGGCACAGTAGCTCTTTGAGCCTGGGTGTGTGCTGGCTGTGTCAGGTGGGTGGATTAGCAATCCTGTACTGGCCAGGTTGTTACAAGTCATTTGCTCTACAGAGAAGCCAGTGTCATTCCCATTTGCTTTGCACCTCTTCCCATATTCAGGAGTTATATGTAACAAAGTTTTTGCCTTTTCCTTCAGAGTTTTTAGAAAAGGAAAAACATACTCTTCCACAAATGCCACTGTGCACATGCTGTGAAAAAATGATTACTCAAGTTGAAGCATTTTAGAAGTGTTAGGCTTTTGATACTCTTTTTAATGCTTTACCTATTTAAACACCAGTTAAAATATTTTATTTTAGGAATATGTATCAGAAAAAAATTGACTTTTGTATTTCATCTAGAATGCTTCAGGCACTAGTGGTGCTGTAAACTTAAAAGTAAAAAAAGATCTGTAATCATTATAGATTCATGATGCATCTCTGCATTTCTAATTCATGCTTTCTCTGAGCCCAAAATCTTCACTGGGGAGGGAGGAAAATACTTACAGTGAGTTTGAGGTTGGAAATGAGTCTGTTCAGACTACATTGCACAAACTGTGAGCAGCATAGCCCTGGAAGGGATTTCCTCAATCACTGGGTCCACTTACCTGCCTTCCCAGGCAGTTAGGTTACATAATCTCTTTGGTAAACTTCTAGATGTTTATATTAAATTTAGTTAGTATTTTGGCCCCAGTAATCTGATTTGAAGTGTCTTCTGTAACCTCAGTTCTCTGATCATTAGAAACCTAATCCTCTGCTTTACAGACTGTGTATATTTGTGGCCAGTTTATACTTGTTTGTTCCTGTGCTAACATTATCCCTCAAGCAGGTTGTGGCCCCTTCCCAGTACTTGCTCCTTGGTGTTTTTGTAGCCTTCACTTTTTTTCTTCCCTGAACTGTAGACTAGCCATTCTTCAGATCATTTTAGTAACCTTCTTTGCATTTGTATCACTTTAAGATCACTTGTCTTGATTGTTGTAATCAGAATTATAGACAAGTATTCCGGAAGAGAGTTTGTGATACTGTTTAAAATGGTTGCATTTTCATCTCATTTTTCTGCCTATTTCCATTTCTACAAATGTTTCTTCAAAATTTCTATTTGTCATATATGTTGTTGACAAACGAGTGCCTGTTCTATACTTGCCCTAATAGTTTCTTTGCCTTTTTCAATTTTAAATGTTACAGTCAATAATACTTGACTGCACTTAATACATTTGGAAGGTTTTGTTTGCCTTGTAAAGGAAGTTCCATTTCATCAGTTATTCTGTAATTTAGGAATGGCATGGGAACTTCCTCAACTTCCATTAAGTAAAGTTCTCTTTCTGCAGAATATAGGGACTGAAATAACAATCACCTCTGTTTATCATATACCCCTGTAGGTAATGTTACCATTTTTACTAAAAACTTGGGTAAAAGGTCTTTAAGCCATATTTGCATTTTCTTTGATTCCTAACCAGGTCTTGCTCTAAAGTGTCCTATTTGGCTTTCATCTTTTCTTGCTTTGATAGATGGCTTCATATTTAACCTAGGGTCCCAATTTAAAAAAAAAAAAAGGTGATAAGTGGTGGTTTAGGTAAAAAATGTTTGTATTTGTGCTTGTGTGTGTGAAATAGACCCCTCTATTTAACTAACTATACAAAAACTGTACTACCAGTTTTGGTGGGTTGGAATGCAGATTGTAGGGCAACTGTACAGTTGTCAAAAGGTCAGAGGTGTGTATGTGAGGTGTTTGTACAGTTCAATCATTGAGCATGTTCAAGTGATGCCATGTTTACAGACTGAAATGCCTGTTTTGTTTTCCAGGTACTTGCCTCCAGAGTGTTTTGTAGTTGGCAAAGAGCCACCAAAGATTTCTAATAAGGTTGACGTGTGGTCAGTTGGAGTAATCTTTTTCCAATGCCTTTATGGTAGAAAGGTAAGGAGAGTGCTAGAAAATCTAGAGTTTTAGTGTAGGTGCTTGTTCTCAGTAAACTGTTAATTCCCTTCATAAAGACATGAATCTATATGGAAAATTACTTCTGTTACTTTCTTGGTGGTGTACATTGATTTTGCAAAAAATTAGAAAATCCTGCCTGTTTTTTATTTTTTTTACTTTTTTATTTGCGGAATAGTTGGCAGTTTGTATTAACACTGCAACAACTTACTATAGCATAAATATTTATGAAATCAAAGTAGTTGGATAAATCTCCTGAAAAAAATCATGTGCTTGTTTTGCAGCCATTTGGCCACAATCAATCACAGCAAGATATCTTACAAGAAAATACAATATTAAAAGCCACAGAAGTTCAGTTCCCTGTCAAACCTGTTGTAAGCAATGAAGCCAAGGTAACTTTTGCTATAATCTCTGACTAAAACATGAATCTTGAAGGATTCAGCTGTAAAATCGTTGTTAACCCAATCACACTGTGGGACATAAGAACTAAGTATGTAGAAAAACATAATTGAGAACTGGTATTCGGATGTTTTTATTTAAGCAACCTTATTCTGGGACTTCTCAAAACCATGTACTTCAAAGCAAAACTATATATATATATTCTAGAAATTTGCAAGTGGTTTTTAAGTAGGCCACCTCAAAAATTGTCTGCTTTACTTTTTCCCAGAGGACTTTATGTGTCTCATTCAGGCTGTCTCACTAGAAGTTCTTGTGAAGTGCTGCTGCTAACAGTAGCAAGCTCTTTCTGAAAATAGTGGATGTGATTCTGTGCAGCCTTATTGGCTAGAACTACTTGATTACAGGTACCTGAAGGATATAACCTCTAATACTCTTCCCCTTGAAAGGTCGTAGTAGGTGTGTATTAACTTAAATCTGAGTTTAGAAACACGAATTTTTGAGATTAAGAATCAAAATCAATCAGATATTTTGATGCTGATTCAGAACATAAAGCTGCTAAAATGGTTGATCTGCCACAAAGGTGTCAATTCCTCTACACAGACTGGCTATTCAGAAACAGATTAAGGTGGTTTCCCAAATGATTACTACTATGAGCACCTGTAACACAAATCCAGTTCTGTGAAAGCAGAAGAAAATATTCTATGTTACTCGCTTGTAAAAACTCTCCCAGTTTTTGAAAGATATCTATTACACCTGGTCATGAATATATGCTCTGAAAAAAAATGCCAAGATAGTAGAATGCTTATTCAAGTTTCAGCAACTAATTGAGCATACTTAGATTTAGGACACAAGATGACAAAAATTTAGGAGTGTTAAGATTCAGCTTCTAAAGATTAAAAGGAAAGGAAACATATTTCTAGAGGCAGTAACTTCCCAAGAAAATGAGTCTTTTGGGTACATGAATTCGCTGTTACAAGTGGTGGGATATTTCTGTTCATTGTATTTTCTAAAAGTAGTATTAGTGAGAGGGTTGCAGTTAAGGTTATGAAAAACTGGTTGAAGAATTGTAGTTAGAATTGGGGGGGTTTTTTGATTGAAGTTTTTGTTTGCTGTTGGTTTTTCACCAGCATTTGAAAAAAGCTATCCCTTGAATGCAGTTGACAAATACACATCATGTTAATGATACCTTTACATAGTAAGAGTTCGTATCTGTGTCTTTTCTTTGTCATTAGCAGTTTTTATGTAGAGGATGTTAGGAAAGAGTAGTCAGTTCAGCATGGAGAATTGGCAACTTTCTGCATTCTCTGTGTATTTGCATGCACTGTTTGTTTGAAAGACTAAAATAAACTTCCAGTATTCTCCACTCATATTAACCATTGTCATGATTGCTGTGAGAGAGAGGGAGAAATTATTCTCTGGTGGAAATGCTATAAAACAATTTCAGACTAACTTCTTAATGCAGACCATTTACAATGACTGTGTGGAATCCAAATTGTTTTTCAGATTTATAGGCCTGGCAGTTGGAAAAGAACAGCTTGTAAACCGAAATTCTGATTCGGAAACACAGAGATTAAATAAATATGGAACCTCAAATGACATTGTTAGTTAGTTTTCAGACTGTAATTGCCCTTTGATCCTCCTCACTGTTTCCTGTTTTGTGCAGTGGTCTCCTTTGCTTCACACTAGTGTGGCTACAGTGCCACAAAACTGTGAAGTATTTAAAAAACATTTTAGACACAAACTGTTACTCGGAGGATCTTGTGAACAACTGTTTACAGTTTTGAAGGATTTACTGTGCAGAATTTGATTAAAATCTGTAACAGCCAAGAACATGTGAATATCTACTAACAGATGTACATGATTTTTGTATTTTACCTTGTTCATGCTGGATATGCAAATGATAGAAGTAAATTTGACCATGATTCCTTGGAACTTGTATCACAGATTTTCTCCTTTAATCTCCAGTTTTTAATTGGAGCAAAGAACAAATAGCTGAGCAGATTTATCAAAGAAGATATATGTAATTCTTTTAAATTAAGTTCTAAATTAAGTAATGATGTGCTAATCAGTTCTGTAGCAATAATAAGGATTTTCTGTCATTAAATGTTGAAGCCCAGGCTCTCAGGAGACCAAATGTTCTGTGTGTGCTAGACAAAAGACTTGACAGAAACTTTCAGCACAGAGTGATTGGCATATGCCTTATGGACCTAAATGTGGGGATGACATAGCGAATTTAGCTACAGAGTTTTTCAGCTGATTAGATAATTTTAAGCAGGTGTGATTGAGTTTTTCATTGGAAGAAAGGTTCAGTAAAGTAGTGGTTTCCTAAATATTCTTTATATAATGCCTACTGAGCATGGCAACCATCAGTGTCAATTTAATGTTTTGCTATACCCTGTCATGGCACATGTGGAAATGCCTGTTTTCAAAAGTCAGCTGAAGCACTGACACACTGTCTCTGCATCATCTATCTATTTTTCTCCACTCAATGGTTTTAAAAGCTCATTGGAGAAAGTAGAAAGGTTTCCTTTTTCAATCCTCTGACACTTGCTCCTGGTTTTTATTAGTCTGTTCAGGCATAAAACATGCAAAAAATGTAATTGGGTGAGGTGCTAATGTTTTACTTGTAAATATAGTTCCTAAACATGGCAATACATATTTGAAGTGTGATTATTCAAAGCCAAGTAATTTGCTGATTTTTTTCTTTCTGCTGTGGTGTTACATTTCTTCAGTGGGCTCAGCAGTAAAATGTTACATTGTCATTTGAATTGAATTGTTTAAGAACAAGAATTTGTTTAGAAGCTAGTTTATCCAGGAGGACTTGCATATTTGCCTGAAAGCAATTGTGAGTATTTAGAATGTTACTGTAACTTTCACCATTTCTTTTCTAGGCCTTCATCAGACGCTGTTTAGCATACCGAAAAGAGGATAGATTTGATGTCCACCAGCTGGCTAATGATCCCTATCTTCTCCCTCATATGAGGAGATCAAATTCTTCAGGAAACTTGCATATGACTGGCCTAGCAGCATCCCCTACACCACCTACTTCAAGCATTATTTCATACTGAAATTCCTCCAGCCGAGGAATGGGATGATACCTTTGTTTAGTTTTCAGATGCAGACTTGAGCTTGAAAGCATTTGAGTGTTTTTACACAGGACAAGTTTGATAACTGTGTTTTCAGACTGAAGTCCTCCTACGTAGTGTCATTTGTATGATTGGAATGGATCATGGACTGTGAATAAATGTACCCTTCTGAGAAACACCGTTAAACATTGAAGGATGAAGGATGACACTTCCTGTTAAAAACTAACAGGTATACTGTGTTTAAGACTGAAGAAAAGGTTTTTAGTTTTTTTCTGGGGAACATTGTAAATAATCTTTTTAATAGTTTAAAGTACATTTGGTGGATACTGGAAAGTTCTAACATGAAGGGTAGTTTTTCATTATTTAAATAAAAAAGGGTAGTGAGCAAATTTGAAAACACAGGAAAAATTTTGTGCCTGGTTATAAATGAACTGCCATCTTTCCAAGATATTGATCTTTCGAAACCAAAGTAAGGAGTGTGAGACAGTGAAAGATAATGTTCAGCATCAGATTTCTCAAATAAAATTGAAGTATTTTATTTGCCTACTCAGGCTTGTACCTCCAAAAATGTGGTGGTGTTTCACTGAATTTAAATTGGAAGGGTGATAGGGAATTCCTGGTACTTATTTCTTGAATAGATTGCTAATTTTGAACTCCATTCAGTTTTTTAAAAATATTATATTTGCTGTGGTATTGAAACTTGTGAAACCTTCCAGGCTTCTAATAAAAGCAAGCAACAGTATGAAACCAAATGCAAACAGGTCATGTATAATGTTCTATGCAGGAATAATGATAAATTCCCTTCTAGCTCTATTGTAAATTGTTGTACAGATGTCACATTTTCGGTTAAATTTCAGCAACTTATTCCTGTACAAATGTTTAAAGTATGGCTTTTTCTAATTGGATATTGTATTTTTTTTAAGTCTCCCTCAAGGCGCTTTTAATTGCTGCTAAATGATGTTGCTTTTACTTTTACAAGAGTCAAATGACCTCCTTAAGGTGCAAGTCAACTGTACGAGAGATTGAGAATAGGCAATCCGTTAACAATCAAGGCATGTAAAGCAGGTCTGTGTTGCCAATTTCCAGTACAGTTCTTTAAGTCAGTTTATTGCGTTCTCGTCCTGCAGAGCGCATTGATAATAGATGTAGAAGTTACTCATGGTTATTCTCTATTTCTGGAAGTTCCTATCAACAAGGAAATGTTTCTTGTGGCTTGTACAGGTATTTTAAAATGTGAAACATTTTCTAACTGCCTTGTATGGTAGAAACTTATTTTTCAGAACAGTGTATCTCTCTCCTGTTCACTATTCTTTTTACTATCTCATTCTTGATGCTGAATACCTATATGTAATTTTGTCCATGTTGCAGAAAGAGGAGGCTGTATTACCACAGGTTTTCATTTAGTATTGTACAGTTAAACTGTTGCTCTTGTTTCTGATCTTGCAAGCCATTTTGTTTTCATTGTATATAAAGAAATGTTAACTGTCTCTTTAAAATGCTGCTGAAATTGTAGAGAATGTAGCCAAAACAGTAATAAACAACGGCAGTTGAAATTTCAACTTTTTCATTGTGTGTTTGTACATTTCAGCACAGGGCAAATCACATAACCGTATTAGTGAGCAACACAAAAATATTTAAAGCAAACTCTTCTTAATTGCAAACAAAAGGCCAATAACACAATAATTAATTTAAGTAACATTGGAGGTGAAAGGGGAAGATTCCATGAAACTTAAAACCTCTGTCATGATGAGGTAACCAAAACTTCATTTGATTGAATAGACCGTAACAACTCTTAAGTATTTCAGTGGTCCTTTTTAAAATATTGAGCTGTGGGATAAGATTAGCTCATAGAATTATTAGAAAATTAGACTCAAACAGAATACTGAGACTCCATCCTTTCCAGTCCGTAGAGCACAAGACCAGATGCAGAGTTCAAGGAGAATGTGCTATAGTTGTAAGTTCACATTAGATTTCATTCCTTCTTATTCTGCATTTTGATAACTGAAATTGAATTGACCGTTTTGCCACACGAAAATACGTTGGATAGTGTGAACTGTGTTTTTATTTCGTGGAGGCTGGTTAATATTTTGACTTTCTGAAAAGTGCTTTTGGCGCTCGCGGGAAGTCAGGAAACACTGCATCGTTGGCAGTGCAGGCAGCGGAGCAGCGCGGCCCGGGGAGCTCCGCGCTGCTGCCACCCCCGTGGCAGTCTAAGCAGGTGACCGCGTGTTTTAAGATCAGCAACTCCGAAAAGGAAAGCATGTTTTGGGATTTAAAGTATCCTGCGTGTTCCTGCTGCCGCACTGATGTCTTCCTGAACGTGCGAAAACCACAGGTCTGAGGCAGGGCCACCAGCCCGGCCGGGCCTCTCTTCCCGGTGCCGCAGCTCCCGCGGCCCGGCGGGACACGGCACATCCCGCCTGGGGAGCGGTGCAGGTCCCCAGCAGCTCTGCAGCTTCAGCCGTGCTCTGCATTGCGGCCCCGCGGGGGCCGGAGCCGCGGCTCTCGGGGCGGAGGAGCTGCGGCCCGCGAGGCCTCGGCTGGGCAGGTGCAGCACCGGCCCCGCAGCCGCGTTGTGTGACCCGGTGGTTCGGCGAGGGAGGGGCGTCGCCAGCGAGGTGAGAAATGTCTTTTGGTCTTTTCTTGCTCTTCAAAGAGCCCTCAGGACTTGGTGCTCTTCTCCAGAAGTGGGATATTGCATTGGGAAGGGAGACTGGGGAGCCTGGCCTGGTGGGGTAGGGGACAGGACAGGAGAGCCTCAAATCTCGGAGCCACTGTGGTTAGAGAGTGTCCTGATATCGATGTCTAAAATACTTGTGTCTCACAATTGCTATTGCATTTTTAAAATCGGTTTTTTTGTCTGTATCAGCTACAACCAGAGTGAGGACTCTGGTTTTATAGCTGAGGGGTGCCAGGCTGCACAGACTGACAGTGTTTGCCCAGCCTGTCCCTCTGCCCCACATCACAGGGACCAGGGTCCCAGCATGAGCTTGCCATGGGCTTCCTCAGGCCTGGACCATACCTGGCTCCATGCAGCCATGGACGGTAGAGTTGAGGACTGGGTTGCCTTTGTAGGAAAAGTAAGACTGCACATTTTTCAGAGAAATAATGAATGATCCAGAAATTTCATGTCTTTGTGACTGGTGAAAGGAGTCTAATGAGATGCACAGAACTCCCCAAGTCACCATCCTGGGTGTCTGTCTGGCATTACATACCAGCCACCTGAGGCCGGTGTGTTTCCAAGCACCCCTTCCACAAATAAAGCATGTTTTACTCAGTCCTTAATGCTTCCTAGGCAAGGATCCCTGAAAAACTCTCTAACTCTTCCAATACCTAAGTTTGGCTCAAGTTTACTTATATCCTGACAAATTTGTCCACCTTAAAGATGCTTATCAGTGATGGCTGCATTACTTATCCAAGTGATCTATGCTAGTTTTTCCTAGCATGCTGTCTTTCTTACTGCTCTTTAAGTCTATTATTTCCAGTCCTGGGTACTGTAGCACAAAAACCAGTTTCCTGCCATGTGTACTACAAGCTCATGTACGTGAGCTTTGCTTTCTATACGGTCACCATGTATTTAATTTTGAACTTAATGTGTATGTTTTGAAATGAAGATAATTATCCTCTGAATAAGTGAGGTTCTTGCAGTAATAATTTCAGATACTCAACTGGCAGAATGTTTGAGAAACTCTTGCTGTTGGAGAAATTTGATTTTTCTTTTTTGCTGGAGGTAATTGAGTCACTTTGCAATATTTTCATTGTGCTATGTTTCCCAAGCCAGTAAAATTCTGTGTATAAATCAAGGAACAATGCTTTCCCTAGAAATCTCATTTTGTATCTAGCGTCTCAAGAGCTAATTGGGTATCATTAAGAAATTACAGGATGTTTAAATTTCAGAATCTCCTTGTACAGATCTCTGGGTATCTTTTTCTCTGCACCATTAAAACACACCCAGGGACTTTCTCTCTAAGCAGTGGAGGAGATCAAAGCCACATTTGCAATGACCTCAGAAGATGTGCAGCCATCAGACCTGCAGGCCAGCCAGCAAAGTGAAATGTTTTCTTGCTCTTGTATGGAAGCTATGCCACGGTATTCAGCAGAGCACAACTCTGCAGACCAATGGAACAAGCGTTTCCTGGGAAGAGAATGCCATGGCCTCAGCTCCAAGCCCCTGGCCCATTCCTGTTTCTGTAGTTTTGCAGTTGTACTTACAGTGTAAAAACCAAGCAGTCCCTGGATATCACCCTGTGTTTGCTGTTACACTTGGGAAACCTGTTTACCCATATGCAAAGTTTGAATCATTTTGCAGGTGGCCTGGGGTTGTGGCTTCCTGTTATTTGTAGTATTGATGTCCAGGGGGGTTGTGCAATTGCTCCCTTCTCCAAAACTGGAAGGACAATCCTTAGCAGAGTTACTGTCTTCAGTAAGGTCTGGGAGCAGCCATAGCTCAAAGAGGCATAAGCTCTATCCAGAGTTTCAGTGCTTAGAAGGGCCTGACAGTACCTTACTGAATCAATAGATTATTTTTGATGTTGGAATACTGAAATATTTATAGTTCAGAACAGAAGACGTGTTCAAACCAGCTTCTTCTAAATGTTGTTCACTAATAGAGAACTTGGATAGTTTAAAATATCAGTGGTATATGGCTTTGTCAAAGCAGTGTATAATGGTAAATACATTGGCTGTATGTATAAGCATGGGGTTATTTTTTTATGGTTTTAGATGAAGGGATAAAAGTGCCACACACATCTCCAAGGTAATGGCTTTTGTGTATTATATGCAAATACTGTATTTCACTTTGTAGTACTCTTAGATAGGGTCTGGCAATATGTGTCTCCTATTGCTCAAATGAATTTTAACTTAAATTTATATATTGTCTGCACACCTTTCACTGCAATGGAATAGCTGGAATTGGGGCTTGTAGAGAAGAGGTCCTGTGATACTTCAATATGTATCTTCCAGCCCTCAGACACTGGCCTTGCAGCTTCTAGAGCAGCTGGTGCTGTGTCCAGCAGTGCTCCACTGTTGTTACCATGCAGCCATGGTACATGATGTGGGGAATGAAATGAAAATTTCTCCTGAAAAGTGCAGTGGTTAAAAACTGGATGGATGGCAGATTCCTGTAAGAATCAATAGTGATAATAGTGAGGTGATGTGTGCAGGGCCTTGAGAAACACTATTTTAATACACAGAAATGTATTTTACAGCATGAGCTCTTTCCTCTTCATATCACACTAATGCTTCCAGAAAAAGAGATGTCAAAATACAAGACAAAGACAGGAGAGATGGTTACTTGTGTTTTGTCTCTAAACTTCTTGGGACACTCATGGGTTTAGCAGGCCTGGAATGAAAGCTGGAAAAGGGAACTGATTGTCTGTTAGCATTGTTGAAAGCTTTGCAGGAGAGAGCACCAAGAGCTGCTTTCCTTTGTGCATTTGTGAGCAGATCCAGTAGACCTTCACTTGCCTTCATTGGCAGAAGAGCAGTTTCCACTGAAACTGATAGAACTAGCAAAGATTTAAAGGACAGGGAAGTAGAACATGCCCCATGCTCCCAGAATTCTGCCATCTACCTCTGTCTGTGGGCTGAGCATGGCAGAGGAGCAGGACTTGCCAAGCAGTCACATACACGGGGCTGACTTAGCAAGGTGGTGCAGCTTCTTTCATTTCCCTGGATTTGTCCCTGTAAAAAGCCACAGGAAGAGTTGTTGCACAGCTTTGTGTATTTGCATGATGTACAACTTCCTTCATGACAGACGTAATCACCCTAACTACTGCACAAATTGTTTGTTTCAGGCTTGCAGCTGTGGTTCACTGGCTGCTGGCAGAGCTCTCCTCACTGATTTGAGCACCCCAGTACCTTCCCTGCATGTCCTTGTATTGCAAAGACAGGTAAGTAACCTGTGAGCTGGCAAACTGCACTTGCCTATAGGGGATTTGGAGCATCTTGTTCCATTGGTTAAATGTCAATTCATATACATTTATATGATACCACAAAATCCTCATGCTGCTTGTAGGGTTACATAAGAGTGTATCAGGTACTGAGCTGATCTCATAAATTGTCCTCTTAGAGCTGTCAGAATAGTTTTATTACTGAGCCCAAACACATTCCAATCTAACAAATTACCATATCCTAAAGGTTATTGTCCTGTCATCCAATTAACAGAACCTTTACACATAAAATAGAAGAATTACTCCTCTGTCATCCTTTATCATCTGTCAGGATTCCTGTGTTTTTGGTGACCCTCATCCTTTTTCACTGATATTAATATTTTCATATATTGCTAAAATGAAAATCTTAATGTGTAGGTAGTACATTCAACAAATCATGGTCCTAATGGTGAAAACTGTAAAGATTGATGTTTTTTCTCCTTATCTCAGAGACTACTGGAGGAGTTCATCTGAATTACATTGCAATACCTCTTTCTATTTGAGGGCATGCTTTGATGGGCTCTGTTAAAATGAAGCACCAATGTGAAGGCCTCTTTTCCTTTTTTTCTTTTCCTTTTTTTTTTCCTTTTTTTTCTTTTCCTTTTTTTTCTTTTCCTTTTTTTTTTTTTCCTTTTTTTCCTTTCAGGTTTTGCAAAAGATTACTTAGGTTGCAAAGAATTTTGCTAGTTTTGTGCTAGGGAGCAACACAGATGAGCACAGAGATCATGGGGGAAAGCCAATATGAGCCATTCCTATTTGAAACTGGAGAAAAGCAACCAGGAGTCAGCTGGGCAAGGCTCCAGATAGATGGTGTGACTGAAATAACACTTCAGCTGTACTCATTTAGATAACTAGATGTGTCTCCAGAACACTTTCAGACTCAGCCACTATGCACTGGGGAGATAGAAGGTGAATTGCTGTAATGGCTAGTGGCAAAGTTTTATGTTGTATTTCATCTTTAGATACACAGAAAGCAAACCCAGGACACAAGGGGAAAAGTAGTACTGCCTAAACCATCACAGCTTTATTAGCAGCACTTTGGGGCTTGTAAATCAGCCTCTTTCTAGAATCAGGTAGGTACATAAAACTCAGCTTTCCACTGGAGATGTGCATCAGCCACAGTGTCAGCAGCCCAGGAGAGGAGGCACCCGGGTTCCCAGTGCCCACTGGCAAAGCAGGGTGCTCTATTCAGGTTGCTGAACATCTGCTTTACTTGTCTGCACCCCACACTGGCAGGACACAGAGCATGGGCGTGGCAATATCAGAGCAGCAGATGCCTGTGACTGAACAGTCAAGACTGCTTATCCCTCTGGGATATTGGAGCAAGGCTTCTCTGTCTTCAGCAGGCAGAGGATTTAAATACCAATGACACTAATTTTCCTAGAGACTGGCACAGGGTATTGGAATTCAGTAGAATTTGGCTGTATTTCGATAGTGATTGACTCAAAAAATATTAAGAGAAACGTGTTTCTCTTATAGGTTATGTAAAACAAGAGGGAATAGCTTGTAACAAACAGTGAAGGAGAACTTGCTGCTTTATAGAATCCATGTCACTTGAAGCAAGAGTCTTGAAATAAAAATCAAAGCTTCTGGAGTGAAGCTTTACTTCTGCTTGGAGTTCACAGTAGTATTGAGATGTAGTGTCTAGGAAAAGGATCTTTGAAAGGACTTAACTCCAACAGTGCTAAATTTTGTCTTCTCAACTTTTGTGTTAGTCCCTTACTGGGACACTTTGGACTTTTAGGGGCTTAAATACTAGAATGATGAATCTATGAAATACATTGATTGATGTCAATAGTTGGAAGCACAACTGATAAAATATATTTATAATTGCTGGAAATATTGTAATTCAACTCCCCTCTCTTCCCTGGGCTTTATTCTTATTGCTGCCATTCTTGTAATTTGAAATGACACAATCCAAACTCAGAAGCCTTTTAAAGTATTAGTTTATAATGTTCAAGTCACACATTTCCTTGTCATGGTCACTGCTCAAGATTTCTAGCATGTTATTTATAGGACATTGTGCTGATAAAGGTGAATTAAGGATAGGAAGTAGATCTAAATTAATTTCTAATTTGGTGAAAGTAATACTGATAGCTACTACAATATATAATCTGTAAGGGCATTTTCCATGTAAGAAATTATAATGTAATAGTTACTAATCCAGATAGCATGGCTCTTCTGGTTTTGGGCAATTAAATATCCTTTTACCATTAAAGATTTTGTTGTATTTCTGACCTGAGACAAATATTTAGTGTAAATTTATCTTTGTTTTCTTCCACTGCTTTTCCTGGGCAAAGCACAGCTATCACATTCTACTCTGTAATCTGTACTGGAGTTTGTTGTGGGAGTGGGGAGCTTCTGGAGCTGTGCTGTGGCTTGGGTGACAGCACCTTTGATGAGTTTGCTGTGGGAGTTAAGAACTTATTGAAGTGTACAAAATGAAGGGCTTGTTAGCCACCACCTTTGTGGAAGTGTATTGTACAAATTTAAGGGTTTGTTAGCCAATACCTTTTTTTCTAAACAGTGGTCTGGTTGCTACAGTTATGGCAACTGTACAATAAAAGTAGAAATGTTCCTGACACTGGGTCTGGTGTCTTTGTTCAGCCTGATGAGAATTTATAATGAACATAATGATGTCAACAAGCATATGGGAAATATAATGTTTCTCCTTTGTTAAGAATATAGAAACCCCTGGCAGGCACTCCATGTGTACACACAGACAGAGCACAGGAAGCTGAGAAGTCATCTGAGGCCTCTGGACTCTCACAGCAGTGCAAATATCAAACATGAACCATTGCTTAACCAACACTTTTCACTTGTAAAGGGTGAAGTGTCAGCATCTTTTCTATTTATGACTCAAGTGGACAGGTCCTTAAAACTGTTGATCTTGTAGGAGAGAGGAGTATTAGATGTGAAGAGGATTACAACAGGGGAAGCAAACACTTGCCCTTGTGAATTTGTGTGAACTATATTTAGAATTTAAATCCAAGCATAATTAAACAGTGCTAATGAGACAGAGGGACTTATCTTCATTTGGTGTATAATTGGTATCACTGATTTCCTCATTCATTTTTTCCTAGTTTTAAAGCTGCCTTGTTCCAGTGAGATTAGATGGTAAAAGCTACCCTGCAGAGAGAAAGTATGTGGCCTGGAGCTAAAATTCAGTTGGAAGCCTTTTAAGGGATGGTGCTTTCATGATAGCATCGATAACTGACAGCAAAGACACCTGTGAATGTGTAGCCAACAGTCAGGCAAGGCAATCTTCATGCAGTGTACCCTTGAAAATTCCACACAATTTTACAAAGTCCATAATGGGGAAGAAAAGTTCACCCTTTCTAGTGAGGGAAACAAAATACACTAAGAGTCTTAATACTTGTAGGTGTATAATCCACCACTATTAACTGAGGTTTGAATTCCCTCTCAAGAATGTGCTCCAACTCATCCAGGAATGTGATGCTTGCATAGGAAGTTTTGGTGACATTTTGTGGTGGGCACAATGCAGCAGGTCTGGATGGAAGATGGTAATGGTCCTGCCCAACTTAAGTAGCTCTGAACCCATAACCAGAACAGCAAGCTGTGTTACAGCTCTGTGCCAATTGCTGATTATATTTCTGAGCAAAGGACAACAGCTACCTGCAGCTGCAGGGGCTCGACATTTTATTGACCTAGTCAAAGCCAGTAAAGCAGTGGGTGCAACAGGCAAAGTCAGGTTACCAAAGTTTCATTTTTACTTTTCAGTTTTGTCTTTGGTTGGATTGAGGCTCCTTTTAATTATGCCTCAAATGGATAAAAAAATTTGAGGGCTTATTCCACATCTGTTTCAAACTGCAACAAAATCAGCTGTTTGCTAAGGGTAGCACAAGAATGACTCTGCCTGTACATTTCAGTGCTGCCATGCATGGCAGGGTGCTTGTGCTTATCAGCTGACAGGGGTGCTCAGGAGCCTGAGACTTTGCTGGGCATCACATCCTAGTGGGAATACTTGCAGCCAGATGGAATCTGTTCTCTGTGACTGCCTGTAAAGATTCTTCAAACCTTCCTCCCTCTGAAGTGACCACCACTACTAACCCAAATGCCTGTCCACCCACTGAGCCAAACCAGTTCAAAGAGGAGCACTACAGTGTCTGTGAGTAAGCTCTGCTGGATAGGAAGAGGGTAGAGTGAGATGAATCCCACAAAAACAACAAATGTTTTTCATCGTAGTCCAGTAATTCAGCACAGACTTATCCTTTGGGTTGCTGAACCCAAGACTTTGTTTTTTTCCTTTTCTGGAAGGGGATTTGAACATTTCCCTGCTAAGACTGCTGTGCAGATTAATCTGAGACATAGGAATTGTTACGAACATTTGGTTTCAATTTCCCTTTGCTCAGTTTCACTGGACCACTCGGACTATGTCACCCTCTTAAATCCTCTTCTCTCTTTTGGGGGTTGTCTCTTTTGACTACTTAGGGGCCTGTTTGCTGTCATGTAAGGTGAGATTTGCAGCTGTGCTTCCTGTTCATCATTACCTAGCTAAGCTATTCAGTCAGCCCTCTGGCTACTTACTGATAGTCAGTAATACTGGGTTTAACTTTCCAGGGGAACAGATCGTTTCAGAAATTGTTCTGCACCCCCAAAATACCTTCATCTGCTTATATATTTCACAGAGTGGCATGTCTGCTCTTGCAGCTTTTTCACAGTAACAGTCCAAGTGTTCGAGCTCTTAATGCTGCCTTGTGGTTGAACAGCATTGAGAAAACACCATTGGTAACCAGAACTGAGAGCAGCAGCAAGCATAGCTGCTCCACTTGTGAGCAGTCCAGAGCCACAGCCACTTGTCCACAGAGATCCTGACTGTTTAGAGCCATCAAAAATCCCATCACTCTCGAAGTGTCAGAGACTGGAGTCTTAAAAAAATGGAAAAGTCTTATCACTGCTTTCTGCTGTCTTAAACATAATTTTCAAATATATTCCTTTTGAACCATCTTAGGCTAAACAGCTGGGGGAGGGTCCTACTGTCAGGATTAAACAGATGTTTTATTTCCTGCTAAAGGTGGGTGAAATAATAATCACCAGCTCTGCCTCATTGGCTGCCATGTGGTCTGGAAAGGTGCCATATGCCTAGCACTCAGACTGCTGCAGACAGGAGGCTGGGGGCATTATTTATTACTTGCCTAATCAATTTAAATACTGTATTTCTTTCAGAAAGCACATTTCTAGTCTTTATGAAGAGATATGTACAGGACTCATCAAGTAACCTCCTCTAGTGAAGTGCATCTTCCATTTAAACAGCCAGTATTCTACTTGCACAGCATATGGGGCTAGAAGCAAAGACCTGACAGTTGGAGCTGCACTGTGCTCATGAGCTGCACTCAGCATCACAATCACTTGTAGAGGTTGTTCAAGTTCAAGCCCAATAACAACAGTTGTCTTTTAATACTTTTGAAGGGAGCGTGGTGCCTCTCCTCCAGCAGGCAAACAGCGTGGGTGGAGCAAGCTGCTTCTTGAGGCTGACCTGCCTCTGGAAAGCCACTGTGTGCCTTCACGGTGACAGCATGTGGTGTCTCAGGTGGCAGGCGTGGGGCAGTGTCTCTCTCCCACCAAATGACTTCTGATCCTCTCTCAGGCCAGCCCACATCTTCCACAGAAGCTGCAGGACTCTGAGGTGAGCACAGGATTGGGCTGGATGGGTGGTGACCAGAGTGTGCAGAGCATGCCAGGCACTGGATGTGGGTGGCAACATCTGCTTGTTTCTTGGAAGGTCCAAGGAGAAGCAGTTGAAAATGCAAGGCACTCCTTGTATGAGGATGGTAAATGAGGAATCCTCTGCAAGAGCTGACAGTAGGACCCCTCTGCTCCATGGAGTAGCCAAGCAGAGTGCCAGCTGCAGTGATTAGTGAGAAGACAGCCATCTGCCTTCTGTCCTTTAACAGCTCTCTTTCACCATCTCTCTTCCTATACACCACAAGAAATTTCCGTGGTTTTGGCAACCCATTGTAGTCTTTCTGAACCATACTACAAGGTCCAATCTACAAATGACATGTAGAGTAAGGTGAAGGGAGAAAAAGGGGAGGAAGATGATAAAGTGGACAAGAATCTGAGAGGCCTTTAGACCTTATGTTGAAGTACTACCTCGGTAGCACTGGTTATGGCAGCATGCCCTTTAGAGCAGGAGCTAGTGATGGACTTACTGAGGGAGGGTGTTGAGTTGTCAGAGGCAGAAGTTTGTAGACTGACAAGCAGGCATTGCAAAGACAGGAGTAAAGGCTGACACAAGTACTTCTGCAAATTGCTGAGGGACGGGGGAGCAGCCTACACTGAACTCCAGCAGTGCATATCTGCAGGTAAGGATGCCCGGGTATGCTTGTGTGTGAGTGATGTATGGCAGCTTCCAAGGAGTGTTTGAAAAATATTTGGTTCAGTTCCTCACAGTCCTTAATATTTTACCCTGAATTTCTCCAAATCTTTCTATTCCTTTATGATGCATACTTTTATGCCAAAAATATTCTGAAGCACAATGCAATCCATAAGTACATTATTTTTTGTTATTTTTAGTAGTTAGGAATGAAAATAGTCAGGAACTGGGTTAGGAACAGTAAGTTCCTTTTCATTATTAAACAGTTAGTGCCCAGACTACAAGTGTGGTTTTGGGTTGTGGGGCTTTTTGTCTTCTCTCTGAAGAGGTGTTAATGGGTAAGAAACCCATTTCAAATAAAAATGCAGCTTTGAAACAAAGGTAATTGTTTCACAAATTCAGTCATTTCTAGTACATGGCATGTTATTTGGCAATACAAAGACTTCCAGTTGCTTTCTTTTTTATCGAAGTTGTAGTTGCTTACATAAAGGACCTACCCAAGTACTGTTTGTATCTACAAAAACATCTCCTATTGTCAGACTTCTGAGCCTTAGTAAAGCAATGTCACTGCCTGAGACCAGACTTTTTCTGTTCCCTGTTTCATGTGAACACATATTTACCTGAGGCCATAAGCAGTATTATGAAATAGCTTTTCATATCTTTTCTTACAGTTCTAGCTTTTAGCATCATAGTTAATAATACTTGACTGATGACTCAGTTAATACTGAGTTTCTGTTTGCAAAAATTGCAACTTTTGTTTACAAGACCTGATGTTTCTTAAAAAAGTTGCACTACTCCTCTGAGCAAGCTTCAGTTCCCTGATTCATTCTTTCATGTGTGTAAGCACTGCTTATGGTATGTGCACAGCTCCAAGCCTGTGCAGTGGGTAGGTACTTAGAAATGCCTGGATGGGAGGTTTAAAATCTTCAGTTTGATTTTAAAGACTATTTTGAAAACTCAACAGAATTTCAGGGGAAATCAGCTTGAAAGATAACAGTGAGATAGCAGCAAAATGGTCACTGCAAAGTCTTAGCTATTGAAGTGTCTGTCTGCTCTCTCTGTATGGTACCAAGAACTGGAAGCTATTTCTGTTATGCCAATTAAGAATGTAGTGGGCTTTGCTGAAGATTGGCTATTTGTCTCCATCATTCATTTAGGAGCAAGATCACTGAAATGAACTGTTTGTTCTTGAAAGCTGCCAGCAGAGGATGCTGGCAGATGCACTCTGAGGGCTGGGAAAAGATGTGTTCAGGAAGCAGGACCTGGGCAGTGCTCTAATGTACTTCCTGCACATCAGAAGGTGCAGACAAGTCAACCCTCAGCGAGTCCCATTACCTCCAGTGCCCCTCGTCAAACACAAAGCTCACAGCTCTGCATTGCTTTTGCTAGTACTATAATCATCCACTGCAGGCTTTTCTCACATAACTAGCAAGCCTATTCTGACTCTGGGTTTGGCAGCTTGAGTTCACTCATGTTTCCTATGTTTTTAGCTTCTCTTGGGGTTTCATAGCTCACCTAAGCTGCAAGGGGCATGAACAAAGTACGTGAATATGCAACCACTTGCTGGCAGAGCAAAGAGCTCTCAGACAAGAGGATTGTTATTAAAATGTTGTTTTGTTGGCAGAATAGGCATTCCTGGTTGCCCAAGGTGAACTTGACCTCTCTGGTTGTTGAAGCTGTCTCTTGTGGGTGAGCTGAGCAATGCTGGAATGCAGCTTTTAAGATGGATTAACTGTGAACTTAATAAAGGAAACAGTTCAGAGAGAGTAAAAATTTTACATTGCACAACTAAGGATGAGACATAACTTTTGATCCGATAGGACAAAAGTTCCAAGGCTGTGAATGTGATTATTTGATAGGGTCACAGTAATTTTGTCAGTGCAGAGTAATGTTTGCAGCCTCCTCCTAGGACAGAATTCTTCCTTTCCAGGTGCAAGAAGGGCAGCAGAGAGACAGGTGTGTGGCCAGTGGACAGAGACTGCACTCTCCTCCTGTGAGTAAAGTAACAAAATTGTGTACACCACCTCACCCCTTCCACACAGAGCACGTCTCCATGTGCCATGTTCTGGCCTTTGAACTTTTAAGTCTTGATGCAGTTTCACATGCACAAACCCAGAACTTTGTTACTAAACTGAAATCATGTGCACAAGCTGTTTGTAAGAAATACCAGTCATCTACCCAAGCAGAATTCTGAACTGCACGCTGGCCTATGGATAAACATGAATTGAGGCTTCAGGAAAAGCAGGTGTTTGTTCCTGGCTCAGCTCAGTAGCTCTCTAGCCACCATCTGCAAATCTCAGATATTCCATAAAATGGCAGATTACTATCCTTTAACTCTTTCACTAGGGCTGCAGGGCAGAAGTGCTGCAGATTCACATGAGCTAAATGAAGTTTTCTGTTTGATTGAGATCATGGATTTGGTTTTGGTTTATTTTGAGATTAGCTCTTGCACTTTAGGTGTTTAACTTTAAAACTGTGCAATGGCAGGCGTTGGCTCTGACTGCAGCTAAAAAAACTAATACGTTTCTCCACAGATATTACAGGGAAATCAGTTTGAAGATTTGAGTTTTCTGACCTATGCAGGTTTTTACTAGGAGGCACAGCACAGTGCAAGACTCTGCTGGACTGCACAAATATATAAGCCTTGGTACCACCATGAAGAATGTACAGAGGATTACAAGAATGAATTATGAACTACAGACACTTAAAAATGAAGAAACACTTCTGCAGTCTGATTCTTGCCTAGCATTATAGGACTCAAATCTAAAATGAAACAGAGTCTAGGTGTCTAAATCCAAGTGAAGAGCCAAAAAATCTGAGCTCAGTGCCAGCTAGGCCTCCATGTTAGAGTGATTGTGAGCACTTGTTTGACTAGTACAGACAAAGCCTGTGTATAATCAAGGAAGACAGGGTGCCACAATCAAACATCCCTGATCCTTATCTTGCCCCCTTTGCCTTAATTGCATAATTAGCACGTAGATCACGGAGAAGTTGGAACTATTATTCAGACCTCTCCTTCAGCATTACAGTGTCTCAAACAAGTCCCTGCCTATAAGGATTTGCTTTCTTCAGAACTTTCACCCACTCCCATGGTTAT
Source organism: Trochalopteron elliotii (assembly GCA_024734555.1). Classification (NCBI taxonomy): domain Eukaryota; kingdom Metazoa; phylum Chordata; class Aves; order Passeriformes; family Leiothrichidae; genus Trochalopteron; species Trochalopteron elliotii. Next base: position 11,494,655 of record JANPWX010000011.1, on the reverse strand, counting down.
CTTGACTTAAGTCAGCAAACTGCCAACAAAACTCTGAGACTTAGAAATAGCTTAAGCTCAGCCCATTTCTGCCTTCAGGTCAGTTGATTTTACAGTTCCCAAGTGCCATCCAGCTGGCATCCATTTGACTACAGTTGCTGCTGGTGGGGGGACAGGAACCAACCACCCTCGTTGCTGAGGCTTATCCTGCAAATTCAGCCAAAAGAAACTAGTGCACGCCATCTCGTGGCCCTGCACAGCTATTTCCCGGGGACGAATGGAGCTCCAATTGCGACAAGGTTCGATGTTGACAGGATTTAAAAAATAGCTTTCAAAAGCCCAGACCATCTAACCCTCCCCCCAGCTATGAAACGTTCACCATTAGTGCTTTGTCCACACCCCTGCCTTGACCTTGCAGCCTAAGCAGCTGTTTCCTGGAGCAGCAGCAGAGTATCAAACTGCAAAAGGGCACTTCAGCACGTGCTGGCATGGCTGTTGAGGCAATCCTGTCCTCACAACAAATCCAGGGTGCCAGTGAACTCAGCCCCCAGACCAGCCTTTGGTGGAGCAGGAAATTACCATATTCATTTTAGAGTAGGTCACACATATAAAAATCATTTTTAATTAAATGCAAGGTTGGGATGTTCATGGTCCATCTACCTTCATCTGCTGTCTGGACTTGTTTAAGAACTCCATGTGTCAATGCTTTAAATAAAGCTAATGTGCCTGTTCATAACTGTTCATTAACAGCTGAATGTATGAATGCATGAAAACAAGGTTACATCAGCTGTCAATCCTTTGGTGTATCTTAAATTCCTTTTCCCTCTTACTCTCTCTTTTTGGTGGGAAAATCAAGTCATTAAGAGACCCTTGCCAGAAGTGATTAAGGTACAGTTTCATCACATTGAGTTGAGGGAATTAAAAAAAGAGGGAGCATATAATAGTATGACTTCAAGGCCTGTGTTTTCATTTTAAGTAGTAAGTCTTCAACTTCGCAATGTTTATGACTTTTTAGCTGAGAGATTACAGCTTCAATCTGCACCACTGAATCATCTCCAAATTTGAAGTCGCATCATCTTCCTCAGAATTGCTGATGGTAACACTGCCTTACTTCTACTGCTCTGGTAGCTGTCAAAAGGCTGGCTATAGAGTCAGCAACAAGGGGCTTAAAATGGCTAACAGAAATGCAAAGCTTCAGACTAAGCATCTTCTTTTGTCTCTTACTAGAAACAAGTGCACAAGACCTATGAAAGTTTGCAGCTTGCTGTTGGAAAGCATAGAATCATGCCAGAGAACACTGTGCCATACTGCAAGAACAAAAACATTTACCCAAGGACTGTAGTTTAAAAATCTGAATACAATCAGCAATTGCTCTAAATTTGGGTTGTGACGAACATATTTTCTTGCCTTGGAAGTGTGTAACAAAGTTGCAGGAAAGGCTGTTAGACCTGTGAGGCTCAATGAAGCTTGATACATACTTTCTCTGTTAGAGGAAAGAAAAGAGGGAACATCCTTCTTCTCATGTCAAAGTTTAATTCTGAGGTATATGACACTGGATTTACAGCAGTAAATAAAAATACGTTCTGAGAAATACTGTAGTAAGCTAGCTGAGACTCTTTTCTTCATGTGGGAAAAGGCAATTCTTTATTCACATCACTTATTTTATACAGTTTTCACAGACCTTGTGTGCAGCACCTACTGGCTGGGAGTTTTCTTACCACTTCATTGTTGGTCAGAAGGTGATTTGTGTCTATGTGCTGAGATTCAGGTTCTTTACATTTTTCCTTTATGGGTTCTCATGGAACAGATCCTATTGTTTACACACTTATTTTTCAACCCAAGAATAGGTTGTTGTGTTAACAAACTTTTCATACCAAGATGGTTTTCACATGGGAACTTGCAAATTGCTTGACTACACTTAGAAGAGGTAACAGGCTAGCCATTAATTTAATAGAGCAGGCCTGATTTTATGAGGCCTTTCTTTTATAATTCTTCTGCCTGTCACAACATCTCCCCTTTTTTATTAATTTAAAAAAGCTCATATGTTTTGATGTTAAAGCAATTTGCATCTTATTAAGGCTATTACTGGTAATCTATTAAATACGGGACAAGATACATAAAAAACCGATTACAATCAACAAAACTTATTAAATCCAACCATGTCACTGACACAGTGCCTCGAAGCATGAGAAAAATAAAAATAATTTGCAATGTCTCTAGGGGAAAGTGAGATAAATGATCATTGTTTTAAAGTCCAAATAGTTGAGACTCAGGAGAAAATCCTCAGGGGAAAGAGAAAGAAAACTCCGGCCGCTGCCACCTCGCAGCCGCCGCGTGGAAACAGAACCAAACGCCGCCGTGTTGTGCTCACATCCGTAGGGGTTGGATTCTTCACTCTGCAGTGCACGGGCAGCAGGGGCGGTGGGAGCCGAGCGGACTCGGCGCGGCCCTCCCGGAGCTGCTGCATCCCCGCCCGCCCCCAAACACTCGCGGGAGAAAAGCGGAGGGAGAAAAGCAACACAGAAAAACCGCTAAAGGCCGCATGTAGCAAAAGGGAGAAAACACCGAAAACAAATAGAGAAAAGGTTAAAAAGGCACAAAGCGCTTGTGGCTCCCAGCTCCCGGCCCGGAGCCGGCGGCGCAGTTGAAAATCCCGCGCAGAGCCCGGCAGGGAGCGGCATTGGAGCCTTCAGCTCCGGAAAGGAGCCGGGAGCAGGAAATGGTGTCCGGGTGCTGCCGCCTGCAGAGCCCGCGCCTTCCCTACGGAGCTGCCAACCGAGCGGGGCTCGGGGCTTTCTAGAGGGTAAAACTCACCCGGGCGGAGCCACCGCGGCTTCCCGGGGAGGGGGAGCGGGAGCGGCCGCCCCTCATCGCCGCCCGGGGACACGGGGTCCCGCCGGAACCATTTCACACAGGCTCGGGCAAGCAGATTCCATTTCCCGGCTCTTTGTTCGCTTCCCTGCGCGGCGTCTTCGCATGGCTTAGATTGAGAGCAGTTTCAAAGTGGCTATAACAGTTTTTAATAGTCTTTTCGACATGAAAAACGGGATTAAAAAGTAACTTTTCCATCGTTCGTGGGTAGAGGGAAGAGAAAGGACCTGCAGACACAGGAGGTACTGACCGAGAGGTCTCTGGAGCCCGCGGGGGGCGGTTGCCGCAGCAGCTGCGGTCCCTTCAGCAGACTGTAATTTTTTAAACGAAATTCTAATAAAATACCACGTAGGTAACGATTTTGTGGCTACCATATCTTCCCCTATGGCTGCTGCCCACAAAAAAATGCCCCAGTTCGTTCCACCTTTCGATAGAAAAGGCATTTTGTTCTTCTACTCTCATGTTTTCTGCGGTATAGCAATAAAGTTCTCAATTTCCTTTTATGATGTTTCATCCCGTTTGCGCAATACAAGTGCCCACACACGTAGTATCGCTGTTTCGTCAGCTGAAATTTGTGAGCTAAAATTTCCCGTATTTTACCCCTTTTTTTAAACTCACAATCTGGATGTTACCCGGCGGTCTACGTGCGGACCTTCCTTCTATACGCGAATCTTCCACAGCGTATTTTTCACGACTCTTTTTGACCTCTGTATCCCCAGCTCAAGGCCGTAGCTCTCCCACGATTCTCGATCGCGTCTCCGCAGCTCGCTCCGTCGTAATTTCCACGTCGTATTTCCACGGTTCCTCAGACCGTGCCCCACAACCGGTTCTTGACCGTACACTCACCACCATTTTTGACCATTGTCTCCCCCCGTCTCAGTGGCCGCACTGCATTTTTCGGTCCATGCTCACTCCCCGCGGGGCAGCGCCTTCCCTGGAGCCGTGTTTGTTTCTGTGCGTTCCGCGCGGTCCTCGGCCCCGGGCGCTCCCCGCTCGGGTCCCGTTCCGCTGCCCCCTTCTTGTCTGTGCGTATTTTGTGCCGTCCCGCGGCCGGCTGTAGCCGCAGCCTTTCGTTGCTTTATATATTCGCTGTTTGAAATTCGTTTCGCTGCAAGGCTGCTCGTTCGCGACTTTGCGTATTCCGTCTCTGGAGTCGGGTCATCAGATATCACAATAGGTTAGCCAAGACACCATTTTCTTCAATGCGGGAGAGGCCAATTCTTTATTCACATCACTTATTTTATAGTTTTCACAGACCTCGAGTGCAGCACCAATTGGCTGGTAGTTTTCTTACCACTTCATTATTGGTCAGAAGGTGATTTGTGTCTATGTGCTGAGATTCAGGTTGTTTACATTTTTCCTTTATGGGTTCTCATAGAACTGCTCTTACTGTTTACACAGATGCACTTATTTTTCAGCTCAAGAATAGGTTATTGTGTTAATGAACCTTTCATACCAAGATGGTTTTCACATGGGAACTTGTAAATTGCTTACCTACACTTGGATAACAGGCTAGCTATTAATTTAATAGAGCAGGCCTGATTTTATGAGACCTTTCTTTTATCATTCTTCTACCTGTCACAACAGAGAAACAGCAAGTGCCCTACTTAGCAAGGCAGAGGGATTTCACACTCCAAACAGCTGAGAAAAGAAACTGCTCACAGTATGAAAAAGTATTTGGGGTCTGTCTTTGACATGGGCTCTTGCAATAACAGATGATGACAAATGTGCAGCAGTGGGGCAAAGACACATACTTCTGTGATAGATAAGACAGGACAACAAGTATTAGATAAGGCTTCCACTTGAACGAATTATCGAAGACATTATTATTATGATCAGAAGTCAGATGCAACTACTGTTCCAAACACTGCTCAGGCAAACTGCATTGCCAACATTAATTACACAGCTGTTGAGACAGACTTTAGCTCGAGCCTGCTGATGATATGGGTATGTTTGCATATGCTTGTAGCAACCATATATAAATGAAATCCCAGTAATAGAGAAGGACTGGAATGGTACAGAAGAATTTTCCACATCAGCTGTACCTGATAACAAAAGCAAATGCTATCACCTGGAGTACAGTGCACATAACAGTTTCTACAAGTGTATCATCTACAGCTAATCTGTAATTTTTGTCCTAAATATGAATTTAAAAAGCCAAGTATGAATCATATGCAGGCAGATTTAATGACTCACTGCTGCAATGGATTTAACCACAAGTGCTGATCCTGCCTGCCATTAAGATGTCTGGCATTCCCTCTCGGAGCCATTCCTCTGGAAGGGAGCCCTTTCACACATCTGTGCTAGAGAGAGCTAAGCTAAAAAGTTAAATGAGACTTAAAGAATTAAAAAAAAAAAGTGCTATTTTGTCACACAAAGAATAAAATTCCAGGAATTTATTGCTATATGTATGCTTAATCCATTCATTCATCTTACAGTAGTCATGAAGTGCCAAATTGTGTGCTACATTTAACATTCCATGTATTCCCTTCCAAATGCCGTTTTACAGTGGGCGTATGAAACAACGCAGCAGGGGGCACGAAACATGGCTTGAGCACCTCTCAAGAGCTTAAAGACAAAGATTTGTGTACAAGCTGAATAACAACATGTCAGTTAACAGGCCACTCAGCAATTTTCACAGAAAGATCTTTAGGTGGAAGTTTTGCAGCGTTAAAATTCGCAACTCAGACTGAACATTCTCATCCCCACTGTAGAAACAAGATACTTGCAAAGAACAAGGATGGTACGTAAATGTCACACGCAAGACCCGCTTCATTTCTATCAGAAGCAAAAGTTGCTAATTATAAGCAAGGACAAGCCTAGCAGGGTAAGGCTGTCAGCCTATATTAAAAACAGATACCTCAGAGTTTGGCAGTGGAACTCTATTTACCACCTTGACTTTTTTTTGGTAACATACAAGTTCTTCCTCCCCCCCCCACTTTATAAATCCCCTTTTTATTTTTATTATACCTCCGTATTATTTACAGGACTTCTAAAGATTAAGTACAAACTAGTATGAAATTAATGATAGCTTGCTTTTCAAATATGTATCCCATGGCTAAATAAATACCAAGCCAATCCAACAGAGTGATCTGGAGTTATGATTCAGAAGCTTGTGTATCTGTGATTCCAGTTGTTTTCTCATTAGCTGCAGAGGACTCATTTGACCTGTCAACAATAGTTGCCCTGGAAGTTGGAGTAGTGCTATCCAAGGTGAGTGCAGAGGTGTCCTCTACATTTTCTGTAGTGCCAGGGTTGACGGAAAAGCTTCCAGCTTGAGGAATAGAGGGAAGCAAATCTGTAGGCACTGTGGATGCCTCTGTGACCAAAGGAAGCATAGGAACACACTTGGGTGGCATTGACAGAGGTGTTATTCCCATCAGGTGCAGAGGCGGCAAGGGGGGAAGGGGTTGCAAACCTAAAGAGAAAAAAGGGAAAAAAAGGCAGTGAGCTGCTGCACACCAGACAGCTCAAACGGTGTTTGTGCAGCACTGACTCAGCAGGCTCATTTCAAGCCTGATACTTTTCAGATTTCAGAATTGAAGAATCAAAGTAAATTTAAGGTTGCTCCCCAGAGGACCAGGTATTTAATGCATTAACACTGATGATTAGGTTTTGCTGGCCTTCATCGAAACTGCCAGAAACAAGAAGTTAACAAAAACCATATTCCATGTAAGCTTCTAATATCTTTTTGCTTGTTCCATGTGCACCTTCAGCAGTTTTGCTGAATTCAAAACTGTAAATCTAGTATTAGTTCATAATTCTGGCATTCAGTTCAGGGAGTGCCAATCTCCTCATCTAGCTTACAATGAAACACTTTGTATTTTCTTTTACTCATAAATATAAATAATATGCTGTAATATACTTTATCATTTACCCATAAATAAATAATGTACTTTCACTTTTGGCACAATCTCTTCTGAATGTAAATCAGGTAATAAAAAATAAAACATCTAAACACAGACACAGATTTAGAACTATCTAAATACATATTCCTTGTCTACCTGATCTGGGCACTAACATCCATTCCCATCTCAGGCAAACATTTAATTTATCCACTTCAGGACTCCCCCAGATGGGTCTGAGTGTCAAGGATAACTCTAATTACAAGTTTCAGTTTGCAGAAGCACATACCAGGCTGTATGATTTCTGGAACAATCTGTGGTGCAGGTAAATTAAGTTTGGACAGATCAGTCAGGTTAGGAAGCCCTGCTGGTAATGGCATCAGACCTAAGAGAAGAACGGAACAGTTACAGCTGAAAACTTAAAATTGTCTTTTTCTAACTATTTCTTAGATCTTGTTGATAATCTAAAATGTGCTTCACATCTTGAATATAATTTTTATATGGATGAATGCAAATTCACCTGAATTTCAGCTTTTAAGTTGCACAGTGAGAACAGATACCTACTGCAGGAAGTCTGGACTAGCAAATACATAATCCCAAACCTTTCATTTTTTTCTGAGGAAAGCAGAATCTTATTTCAGAATTCTAAGTTTTGCATTCCAAGTTTAGCCTTCAACCAAAGTAGTTGTTTCATCACAGCACTGTACTGGAAGTTCTCCATTCCCAATTTGAGTGGCAAACAATAATAATATTATTAAAAATACAGTATTCCCTGATCCCTAATATTGACCACCCTATTATTTGTATTTTCTACTTAGTTCATGACTAGAGTTATTCACAGATATGTATAACAAAAGGCAAGACAAAGGAAGTTTCAAAGTCAGTAAGGACTGAAAGTAGAAGAGAAACATACAATGAATACAACACATGCCCTTCCATCACTGTGTTTGCTATGGAACATCCTTCTGCTCCTGCACTTTCCACTTTCAAAAAGCTTCATTTCTGGGACAAGGGCTCTATTTGTGCTTTGTGTTCAGTTCAGAAAAGGTTTACTCAGAAATAAACTGTTGATACTACAGCATGAAGATAGAGAGGAGAAAAGTCTTAAAGCAAGGCCACTGTATTTTGATTAAAACCCAGCCATTTTTACCTACTCATGAATTCATTTGCCATGAAGGCTGACATAATCTGACTCAAAGAGCTTTCAGGTCAGCTGTGTGCAAATTTGGTTTGAATTTTTGTTTTTAATTTGAACAAAGCTGAACTTCATACAGATTCACTCAAATTTTAAACCTCCAGTATCTTTAGTAAGAACATTTTCATTAGTATGTCCATACAGATTGCAAGAAATATTCTAATTTGCTTTTTAAAAAGCAATGATACTATTCAGAGAAAAGGGTGAAGAGAAAACTTGTATTTGCAGAGTTTAGGGAAGGGGTGGATTAGGTGGTTGGTGAAGAAATGCACAATAATCTTTTTCTGCCTAGAGAAAATAGAAAACTACTGACAAGTTCAGCTTCTGTGAGAGTTCTCTGCCCTTGTTTGCATGCACTGAGCTCTACTGAACATCTTTTCTGTGTTAGAAGCTGTACCTCCAAGCATTATGTAATGGACACATCTTGATCTACTTGTCTCACAACATGCAAAACATAAAATACAATTTCTTCAGTGTTTTGGAAGGCACAATTGAGTCCTGTACCAGCACACCAATGCCACAGCAAAATCCTATACGATCCTTATCTTACCCCTGGTGAATACTTCTGGAATAGTAGTGTTTGAAATGTTCATTATTATCAGAAAACAACCATGCTGTAGAAAGACTGTTACTTGTATTACACAATACAAGTTTAAATTCCTATATAATTCAGAAACAGTAACTGCAACATTAATTCTATACTGTTAGCCCAGTATTTACATTAGGAATAGTGATCAAGCTGAGTATTTAAAAATGGGTTTCCTAAAATGTTGCAAATAGCAAAGCAAACCCTTCCTGAGAAATCCTGAATACTGCATCCCCAGGGCAGGGAGCCCTAAAAAGGTAAACTTGTAACCCTTGTTGCCACATCACTCCTCTGTGCTACAGACAGGCCCTGAACATACTCCAAGAAAAATAATTCTTCACATTGCAGAGGTTGTATAGAGAGAGATCTTACATGAAATACTTAAGCTGTATGAAGTTAGGCAGTGGAAAAGACAGCTCTCTTCCCGTGCTCCTTTAAGATTTTTGTTTCAGAAATGTTTTAAGAAATTTTACCTACTCACCTGGTAATGTAGTTGCTGGGTTAACTGGTGGCACAGAGGTAAGGGACTGACTGACTTGTGGTGGTAATAATGGAACTGTTGGAACACCTGGTGGGGCACACAAAGAAACAACATTGATTTTAAGCATGCAACACTTCCATCTTCTTTCCCAGGGAGTACAAATAAATAATTGCTAACAAGAGAATTACTATTTGCCTCAACATTAAAATGCTGATAAGAAAAACAGTATTCTAAGTAATACACATGGTATTTTTAATAGAAGTTGTTTGCAACTATTTTGTGAGCAGGTAAGGCACAAATCCAGTACATTAACCTTTTCTGTTGAAAAATTTTAAGAGAAAGTTTTATTCTCTCTTCAGCCTTCTATTCAATTAATTAGAAATATCTGTGAGAACAAAAAAGGCAGAAAAGCCATGCATTTCAGGTCAGTTCCTTCCAATACCAACCTGTGCTGAGAGCATTACTGACAGTAGTTGAAGGTGAGCTAATAGCAAGTCCTGAAAGACTCTGCTCAAGGCCTGCTGACCCAGGAGGGAGGGTGGCTGAGGGATTAACTGATGATAGCTGAACCTTATTGAAAGAGAAAAGAAAGTTGCATCATTAGGGTTTGTTTCTACATGAACCAAGAGAAGCAGAAAAGCAATAAACACCATCATCCATTTTTACCAAGCCAACAGAGTGGGACCACAACTTACCTCTGTGAAACCATCTTTGAGGGGACTGAGAGATGCACTGGGCAACTGTCCTGGGAGAGAAATTTTCTTTCCCTCTTCAAATGGGCGAGTAGGTATCCTATGCAAATATCCATAACCAATGCCACATCCTAGGCTTTTAAAATAGGAAGATTTTTAAGTCATGTAAGTGACTTTACAACTACAGACTATCAAGCAACACATGAACAACTCAAGACACCAACAAGCATCAAGGTAAATGCTGTACAACCTTCCCTTCCTGTCCCCACATTGCCTCACTTACTGTGGAGAAATAATACAAAACAATTGAAAGGAAATTCTGTAGCTTTTAGCAATAAATATTCAGCACAAAATAAAATTCATTATTATTTAAACCAAGCAGCTATTCCAGGTATACAGCTTGGAATTCAACTCACAGTTGTTACTTGCAGTGCTGTGCTCTGGCCACTCACAATACTTCAAGGATATACCACAAGCTAACAACTGTTTGGAATTTAATGCAAAAAGCAGCCATTGCACTTTATGCACTTCTGCACTAGCTAATTTACTGATTCACACCCCTCTCAATAGTAAGTGCATCTGAATTTCAAGTAAATACATGATTTATTAGAGGAGAAACACTTTTGATATAACAACACTCTTTCCCTGTCTTTGCAGAACACTTAAACCCAGCAGTTGTCAGGCTGGTGCTATAAGAAATCCCCCTGTAGAGACACTGTCTCCTTACCTGCCTTCTCCACCCCAGGCAGAATTAGGAGTAATCACCACTTCCCGACAATTATCTGTGTCTGTGTTGTACACATAAAGTTTTAATGGCTTTGCTTCATGTGTTTCAATAAGGGAAAAGAGATCTTCAGACTGCAGAAAGATAAAAATGAGTAAGGGCTTTCTTGTCCTTATTTTATCATTTGGCCTTAAATTGATCATCCCAGTCCTGACTTTCTGTAATGGACTCTGGTAACAGCCACATGTTGCAGTTGTTGCAGTGCTGCTCTTTTATCACAAGGCAAACTTTAAGATGTGTTTTGCTATAGCACAACTCAGAAGATGCAGCACAACCCAAATTTCAAATCTGCTATTCAAAATACTAATTTTAGAGTACAAAAGTTGGTATCTGACTTCATGAAGACATTTAAGAGCAGTTCTTATTTCCAGGATTGCCTTTAAGAAGAGGTAGCATGCCAGACCTCCTTCCCCTTTGCATTTGATTTCCATTCACACTGAACAGAGACAGAACGAGGGATGTTTCAAACTGCCCTGGTACAACTGGGTTTTTCATTTTTAAACAATAAAGACCTTAGTTTTATATACTTACCTCATTCATGACAGTATCTGCTCCAATGATATAGTCACTATGAGGTCTAAGCCCAGCTAATGCAGCAGGAGAATTCGGCTCCACTTCCTGGTTTTAAGATGGAAAGTTACAAAACACTGTGTAACTGTCAGGGTGTAGCAGAACAGACAGATGTGCACTTCACACAAGCTCTGAGTCACACAAACTGGTCAAGTTTTCAACACAGTAATGAACTAAGGAAACAGTGGCTCTAGGGGAGTCCCTTTCCATGTGGTTCTGGTGTTGTACCAAGTACAGTATCTCTGTGTCCTGTACAAAGCCATTCATTTAAATACAAGACTTGACAATACTCACAAATATACATTTGTAAACTACAAACTACATCTGTAATCTTCTCAAACCCAAAATCAATCAAAGCCAGTTTGATCAATGGGACCAGTTTGATCTCATGACTTGTTAGCTACATCCTGTGCAAGTTACTTTTCAACAGAAGGATAGAAACAGCAATAATAAGAGTACTTCCAAGTCCATACGTACCAGGACGTGCCAGACGTTCTCATTAGCCCCATCAAAGCTGCAGAAGCGAATGCTCACACCCAGCAGGCCCTGCCCACCCCACATATTGCTGGGGGTTACTGATGTTTCTCTCAGTTCCAGTGTTTTGCTACTGTACACAAGCATTTTTACAGGTTTTTCAACATTTGCTTTCAGCAGGTCCTTGAGAGTGTCATTGTCTTTATTCTGCAAACGTGTAAACAAGAGCTTGGCTCAGTGTTTGATAGAACAAGCATTCAATTCTACAGCAACACTTGTATTTCAAAGGTGCTACACTGTGCATTACCAGAAGATGAATTAACAGCTGCTTTGTCACAAGTTTCCAGCCCCTTCAAAATTCTACAATACAACTCTGGAAAAACCCTGGGACTTCACAGTAACAGGTCACTTTCCAAAAATGCAAACACTTCAGCTGGTTCAGAGACCTTCTTGAATCCAGGCATACTGGTGCAGAGCATCCCACAGCTGGTTTTTTTCCACTGCTATGATGGTCTGTTTGATGACAGCTCTTCCTTGAAAGCTCCTCTCACATGCCTCCTGCCCAGCCAACAGCTCTGCCAGCAGCCTTTCACTCAACCTGTTTGGACTGGGTGAAGTCTGTGAGTTCTCATGGCAGCAGACACAACCAGGAGGGCACCAGCATAAGCCACGAGGGGTGGATCAGCAGGCAATTCTGTCTTGGTGCAGATGTCTGCACAGAGCATGGCTGCCTTATTCTCCAGCTAAACTCAACAGAACTGTTCCTACAGGGTGAAGGAAATCAATTCCTGATGCAGTTTGCCTCCCTCATTTAAAAGTAAGAAGAAATATTTTATATGCATTTAAATAAAATTAATCCATTGGTTTACCTATAAATATCAGATTCTGAAGACATTGTTTATATTAAAAGTTAAAAAATAGCAACACACTTACCAATCTTGAACCATTAATGGACACGATAAAATCAAAGAATGGCTCCAATCCAGCTCTATGCCCTGGTGAGTTTTCTTGTACCTAACAAAGTTAAATGAGAATTTAGCAAAAGTGTTCCAGTGCTGACTCATAGATTAGAATTATATTTCTACTTGTGCCAACTGTAGTCTAGAAGCTACTAATGTTTGTAAGTATAATTTAATAATATTTAAATATAATCATATAATCTATAGAACCAAAAAATCCCTCCTTCACAAAAAAAAAAATAGATTTCAAAAGAACTAGTAATTTATAAATTGAGGAATGACACAGTAGTACCACTCCCTGGGAAAAGCAGTGGTTAACAGTTGCATCAGATAAATTGTAAGTATTTGTTTCAAGAAAGGAGACTATAGTGAAAGGACAAGGTTAATGAATTCTGAGAAGGTTGGTTAAAAAGTCCTCTCTTTTCACAGTAGTGCCAGTGTTGGACCTTGCTTTCTATCTTATCCTTACTAAAGGAATAGGAGAGTCACATCTGTAAGCACAGGTTGTTACCTCATGATTAAACAACATCTGGTGACATTCTTGAGACACAAAGGGCATCTGTACAACCAGTGATTTTATTAACAGACCTCCAAGTTCCAGGAAAAGAGACATGCAACGCTGCAGCCAGGCAGCTCAAATGATTCAACCACTCCACTAAGCCAAGGCCTAAGTTCTGGATACACACTGCTCCCAGATGCTAAAAGTATGCTTTTAATTCCAAACGGAGTAACTGAGAGACATTTTGCCAATGTTATTTTTTCACCATTGCTCGCATTGCTGACAATGAAAAGTAACTCCAATATGGCTGTCAGATTTTTCCTACAGCTTTTTTAGCACAGACACTTTTTCTGTGTGGAAGCTGATTCATTTTACCCACTGGCTTTTTCTCTTACGTACTAAAATCACCTGCCACAAAGATCTAAAAAGAGGTCCCTTTACAGTGTGGTTCCTTACAGTCCATGTTATTCTACCTGACAGAAGTGGTAAAAACGTATTTGATTGTTCAATCCTGGCCTAATTCTGCAGGAACTCAGTTTTCTTAATATGACTTATCTAGAACAAAATATTCTAATATGGCATTTTAAAAGTGCTTGATTACTAATAAAACTGTTCTTCTTAAATTTTACTTATCTCTGCCCAACATATTCACAAAATCGGAGCTTGGAAAAAACTCAGATTACTTGTGACTAACAGATGCCCAAAGCTTAGAATATTAGTGACATAACCTAAGTCTGGAATTAGTAATTCCAGAGTCACATCACACACATATTGATTGTTTCTAAGATTTGTAAAGCAGCAAAACAAGTATAAAACAAACAATATCCCAAAGCAGCAAGAATCACTGAGGCAACAATAACATCCCCAAAGTCCACATTTATAATTTCTAACTATAACCTGAAGTGTGTCTGTAAAAGTGCCTCTTCAAGATGTCTGGAGGCTCCTTGGAAATAATTTCCTACAGCTGGGGTACAGGTATTCTCCCTCTCCCAAGTATTAAGTGTATGGACACACATCTCCCAATCACCAAATATCCTGCAGTCCCTCTAACTAGATCCAAACTAGTGCCTCCATGTCACTTACTTAACCTGTCTGTTCAAGATGCCTCTCACCAAGAACAGCCAGAGCTCAGACACCAAACTGTGCACCAGGTAATAAGGTAAAAGTACAAGCTAAGCTCCATGGGGCACACACCCTGGCTCCAGCTGCACAGAAATTCCCAGCACACTGTGGATGTGGCTTTGCCATTTGTGGACTGTTTCTAGAGCTCATTTAACTGTAGATATGCAAACTTGCAATAACGTAGGGCTACCTGAAAACAGTCTCTACAAACAGAATTTTTAGCTTAGAAAGGCCACAGAGAGGCTAAAATTCACTATATGAATTATTCTTCCCAAATGTTGAAAGCATTTACTTACTCGTTGAATACCTGAGACCTCCCTGCCAAAGAGAGATTAAACAGTTTTGTGAAAGGAGAATTAAAAGTTCTACTTTCCTATAGACATGATCCATAATGGTATTCTCAGACTTGCAGTTTCTCTTGTAATCCAGTCATTCAAAACATCCTTTCCTTTCCTGTGTTTGAGGATAGGATGATGTTTGAATGTAGGATGAGTTTATGCTGTTTGTTGTTCTTCCCTCAGTTTAGAGAAGTGGCATGAAAATAGTCTAAAAGCCTCTCTCTCTCTTGTTCCACCACCTATTGCACAGGTCATAGAGGAACTTACAGTTAGTGTTTCTAATGAACCTGACATACAGGCTTTATACCAAAATTAAATCAGCAGATGGTTTCAGAACTTTCTGGAAAAATAGTTTTAAAGACATAATATGTGTTAGTTACACCTCAGCATTAAAAATCAGTACATCCAGCATAACACATCAGATTTTTGGGATGGATATATGTCATGGCCTTGAAATTACGAAAGGCCAGACTTCACCTCATTCAGAGATCTTCCTCCATTTCTAAATTAACTTCTCTGAAATAAAAACCCAAACCATACTAAAATCACAACAAACGCCCTGCACCCTGACAATACCCCTCCCTAATGATCTCCAAGAGATTATATCCTGAACACTGTGAGCCAAGAGTGGCCAGTATTCAATAAGAAGTATTTTTTGAAATAAGGCGGAGTACATACAATAAATGAGAACTACATACGTTCAGCATCCATCAGTGTCAAGCTCACTGACACTTGGGATGGATAAATAATTTACATAAGATACCAAATCTGTGTTCTGCCCCGAATTGATGAGGGGACTGAGAGAGTGTCCAAGTTCCAAACTAATTGTTTGCAGAAGGTATCTTCAGCTGTTGAACTCCTTGCTCCAAACCCATCCCAATCCTGATTGCAGAACATCTCTGCATGGTTTGTTTCTAAGTGGGCAAGTAAAAACTACCAGCTCCTCTACAGCTTCTTAGCTGTAGCTAAAAGGAACCAAGCCCCTATAGTTGTGTCAATCACACCTCACAGGCAGGTCGTGCATGCCTTCTGCCATCCTGCCATGCCAAGGTTGTCACAAAGTTTCCCTGGCCTTCACTTACAGAAAAGCATGTTTACATCTGGCAGTCCCAGAAATTCTGAGTCCATTCCACATGAAAAGTCTTCTCCTTAAAGAAGTGATGTGCTCAGCCCTGCACAGCAATCACACTGACCCCACAGAGGTTTGTCACACCATTTCACTTCCAGCCACTCCCTGCCCAATTCCTCACCACCACACAGTACCAAATGCACAACACAGCTCTCTGCTCCAAGCTTTGTGACCACGATTCTCTTCCAGGAGCTACTGCAACAAAGGATAACCAGGGACCTTAGAAAATACAAGGACACAAATTATTCCACCTCTGTTAAGGATGGAAATAATAAAGATTCCATGGACATGTACATAAACTCTGTGCCTCCTGAGCAATTTGGCTTTATACAGCTTTGCTGGGTGCCCCAAGTAGGTATCTCATAACTTGCCTTTGTAATTGAAAAATTGCTGAGAAATAACCAAGCAATACCATTCACAACAGATGCTACCGCAGGCAAGGTACCATGCCCAGCAGCTTGGGAAGCCTGATTCTCTCAAAGGCAGCTGTTACCTCAGAAATACAAGTCACAGACCCGTGTGGGTAAATGCCTTGACTTTCTAACAACAGAGACAAACAGTGGCACAGAAAATGCAAAGAAGCTGTGGCAATGCAATGCCAGAGCTTTTTAAGAGCAAATGAAGAAAATCTCTATCAAATGCTGAATATCAGAGGGCAGAAAAGGGCCTCACACAGTGCTGCAGGGCTTCAGTTTATCACCAAGATAACAGCAGGGCTGCTGAGTACATAGATCACACACTGATTTCCCTTTAATTCTCTGTCAAGAATTAAACAGGAAAAAGGCTTCAAGGTCAATACACCAATTTTAATTTGCAGTACTAAAAAGACTTTCCTGGTAAACACATGACGTTTTTCTCTGCTGAACACCATTCCCAACACTATCATTCTATGCCTATTCTATGTACACAGTATACACTGCACATTACACATGTTAAGAAGTCTGCTCAGCAGCACAGTGGTCACAAATCGAAGCCCCAAGAGAGCAGTGCAACTCCAAATGAAATTAGGCACTGAAGTGTGGCTTTTTCAGAGGTAGATGAATGCTTTGAGCACTTCTGAAAGTCAGCTACCTTTACCTTTTAGTTTTTAAACTTTCAGAAGCTTAGCTTCAAGCATTAAATACACAACTTCCAAGGCTTTCTTTTTTCCTCACATAAGAAACTCTTCCCAGTATTCTACTTTATTTGCAAAGAACTACTGAAAGGTTTTTTTGTAGTTCTTCCACCCACTCCATAACTGGCAGCAAAATTTCATTGCATATAATATATAAGCAATTCCCATTAGATCTGACAGAATCTCTTTGATTTCTGTCAGTTATTTTAATACATTACATTGTATAACTGAATTGAATTTCTTGCCGAAACACAGTTTTCAAAAGAAAACAGAATTTATCTATGTAGATAATCTTTTATTTTAGCACAGAGAATTTAACTCGAGCTTTTAAAATGTGAACCTCCCTTAAAAGATAAGTCATCACATCATGCAACAGGTTTGTATCACTATTACAACAAACCAAAGTACTCAAACAAGAGTGGGAAATCTAGACTGAGCACTGCTGCTCAGTATCTTTTAGGAAGAACACCACACAACATGGCAGCATACAAATGTCTCACAGATAAGAATTCTTACACAGAATCATACAACAATTTAGTTTGGAAAAGACCCCTATGATCGAGTCCAGCCACTAACACTGCACTGTCAAGTTCACCATTAAATCTAACCCAAAGGCCACATCTACTCATGTTCTGAATGTTTTCAGGCATTAGATTAAACCACTTCCCTGGGAAGCCTATTGCAATACCTGACCATCCTTTTTATGAAAATAGTTTTCGTAAAATCCAGTCTCTAAATCTCTCCTGGTGCAACTTGAGGCTCATTCCTCTTGTTCTCTCCCTTGTTACTTAAGAGAAAAGGCCAATCCCCACTTCTCTACACCCTCCTCTCAGGGAGCTGTAGAGAGCCATGGGGTCTCCCCTGAGCTCCTCTTCTCCAGGCTAAACACCCTCAGCTCCCTCAGTTGCTCCTCACAGGAGGTGTGCTCCAGAGCTTCTCTGGCCACACTCCAGCCCCTCAATGTCCTTTGTGAGCTGAGGGGCCCAGAACTGGACACAGCACTGGAGCTGTGACCTCGCCAGTGCCCAGTAAAGGTGGAACCATCACTGCCCTGGCCCTGCTGGTCACACTGTTCCTGATACAGGCCAGGATGTCTCTGGCCTTCTTGGCCACACACTGGCTCATGTTCAGCTGCTGTCCACCAGCATCCCAGGTCTTTTCCCACCAGGCCACTTTCCAGCCACGGGGATGTTGTGACATCACCGACTAGCTGAAGAAACTGTCAGGTCATTACAACAGCCTGGGCAAACTACAGCAGTTTCACACTGCTGAGCAAGAAAATTACTCAAAAGTTTCCTTCATTCTGTTTTGAAGAGCAGAAACGACGAGATACTGAGCAACACACAGAGTCAGCCAGTCGGTCTAATCAGCCACATACCTTATGTTAAAGGAAACTTGAGGAGAATTGCTTCAAACAAATGACTCATTACTAGGTCTACTTACAAAGAGACTTGGACAACGAAACACATAGCAACTTTTTCTTCCTCTTACCAAAAAAAAAAAAAAAAAAAAAAAAAAAAAAAAAAAAAGCTACATTCTAACATCCAGAACACCAACTATGCAACCCAGAGCAAGTTCTGCTGTCAAGTATGCATAGGATGAAATTCTTTTCCTTTGAAAAGAATTCAGTCCTGGAGGGTTCCTAATTACAGTTACAACTGCACTGCTGATAAAGCTCACAATGAAAGCAATATTGCACTGAGTATCAGCAGAAGTAGCCAAAAGAATTAAGTCATCTGCAAATTTACCTTGAAAATTAATGACGGTGGTGTTCACTTGCTGCATATATTTCTGTTCCTATTTGAAGTGAGCACAGAGAGAGACTTTTCCCAGTTTTGTGGGGAGGCAGCATGTACAGTCTAAAAGTCTCACTGTAAAAAACCTGTAACTTGCAACAGTCTCAGTCTGCTCATCCTTCTGGCAACTTGTGCTTGGCTCCTACAGTCACACCGAAAAACGTAAACTCTTTGTTTCACGGCCATTTAACGCATAGTTTTCATTTATCTGCCTTACCCAAACAAATTCTTCCAATAATTGAAAAATTTTCCTGACATTTGTCTAATTTTCCCACAGGTAATGAAATCTTTTAAACAATCACTTTAAATTATTTACAGAAGTTTGATGTTATCAAAGAAATCTGATCTTACTCAAATTAGATCTGTAACACTGGCAGACTACTGCTGTTTTCCTTCTACCATTCTCATTTACCTCATTAAAGTACTGAGCTTAGAAAGAAAACATACTTGAGAGTAAATTAGAACAAAAACAGCAGTTTTGCTTGACCCCAAATGCAGTCTTCTAGATTGAAGGTCAATCCATGCAGACAGAGCACTTGTGCAGAGCTCCTCTAACAGTGTGAAGCAAATGCTGTCTGTAACAAACTCACTGCAGAATGGCAACTGGAAAATTAAACTTGGAAAAACTACAAAGGGAAATTCCAGTCACATTCATGCATGCCACATGCATTTAAATAAAAAACATTCCAAATTATAACTGCTAGGCTGGGATCATGATGCAGTTTAAGATGCCTGTCCACAGACAAAGAGTAATCACTCATTATTGTGGTATCTCAAGATATCAGTAAGAAGACAAGGCAGTGAAAAAAAGAGATACAGTCTCTTTAAGACAGCAGGTAGGTTCTTTCCTGCATTTAATATAAGTAAAAATGTCCTCTTGGAAATCAACCTCTTTAATGTGCAGCTCTCAATTACATTTACAAAGACTGGCAATCAAACGCTGCCATTTTGGGTCATAGCAAAAACATTACAACAAAAAAGTGCCTCAATAAAAACAAAAGGCTCCAGATCCAAGCAAGACTACAAGAAAAAAATCAGTAAATTCTACTTCATAAAAGAGATTAATCTCAATTTATCAACATGCTTTAATCAAACAGTATGAACTCATAAATCTGATGTAACTGATATTCTAACTGCAAAGTACATATTGGTATGTACAAAGTACAAGTCTCCAAAGTAAAAAAATAATGAAATTTACACTGCACTGTGCTAAAAAAAGAAAAAAAGTCTGCCAGTTTTACCAACTTGCAGAATAGTTTTTTTGTGGGGGAAAAGGAGAAGACAAAGTGGACTGACATAAATAAGTAATACTGGACTATTATATACCACTAATATTAAAAGGGAGGAAAAAAAACCCACTGTGACTTTAGTCCATATACAGATTTTAATAGAATGTTTGGATTTGATGAGAACATCAGTATTTGCTTCTCAAAAGCAGAGAACATATCCAAAAGGCTCCGATTGCAACAAACACAGCAGCCCAGCACGGTATCCAGTGAGGGCACTCACGCTCCGGCTACAGAGGCAAAGGCACCGTGGTGTGGGCAGGGACTGAGTCCAGCAAAGCCCCTGTACCCCAGTGCCTCGGACTCCACTGCACGACCTGGACCCCGTTCTGCTCGCTGAAAGCAAAAGGAAGGGCTTTCAAAAGGCTGTTCACAAAACCTCAAGAATGCAGCCTAATAAGGTATTTTGTATTTCGCATACAAAACCGAAGTTTTGTGGCCACAATGTGAACAAAACCTATGTAACTATGAAAAACAGTACTTTCAGCAACGTTGCACCCTCAGTGAACACTTTGATCCGACACCCCTGAACTGCTGCGGAGGGGCAGCAGCTACAGCCCAGTCCAGCCCATGATGCAGCGACCAGGACAAGCCTGAGGCGTTATCCCGGAGCACCTGAGCGCAGCCCAGACTGGCGGGCTGGGGTGTGAACGGCGTCTGCTGGAGGAGAGGCCGCCTCGCCCTCAAAGCCTGCCCAAACCCAGCATCGCCTCCCATGCGCCGGCCTGGTCACAGGGAGGCACAACCCGGCGGCACGACCCGGCCCGGAGAACTGTTTATTCCGGACCAATTCTTCCTCCACACTTCCCGAATCCGGGAGCGGCAGCGCGGGCCCGGCGCACCTCACCGCTCCCGCGAGCCGCGGCGGAGCCTCGGCGGCGCCGCTGCTCGCGGGAGCGGTGAGGTGCGCCGGGCCCGCGCTGCCGCTCCCGGATTCGGGAAGTGTGGAGGAAGAATTGGTCCGGAATAAACAGTTCTCCGGGCCGGGTCGTGCCGCCGGGTTGTGCCTCCCTGTGACCAGGCCGGCGCATGGGAGGC
>JANPWX010000011.1:11426231-11473657 GCA_024734555.1 Trochalopteron elliotii | reverse complement strand
TACGGCGGCCGCGAGGGGCCTCGGCCGCGCGCTCCTCCTGCCTGCAGCCGTGTCGCCCCCTGGCGGCCGAGGGCGGCGGCGCCATGTGTGGGGCGGGGGGCACTCGAGGGTGCTAGACGGGAAGAGTTAATTAATTTATTAGTGTTAGCTATACGAATAAAGTAAGCGTGTGCACAGAACACAAAGGTCATAACCTATGCTGCCTTGTCTACTCCCACAGCTCTCTGGAGCTCCCACCGCCGGTTCCCCTGCGAGGCCGAGCCGGTCGGGGCTGCCGGGAGAGCCAGAACCCGCCCGGGAGCGGGAGCTGAAGCGGGTGGAGCAGTGCACCGGCAGAGAGAAGCGAGAAATCCTGTCCAAGGGCCGAATTTTGAACTAACCCGTTTCAGGGCATGCACCGCAAACTTCAGGCGATAACGGGGCGGATTCTCGCTGCCGACGTTGTCGCGACACGCAGCGACAGAGAGCTGTGTTCGTGCGGGGAGAGCCGCTGGCCGCGCCCCACGCCCAGCAATGAAATCCTGCCCTGGGCCAACGGGATGCCTCGGTGCAGCTGCAGAAGGCGGACGGGTTATCAGGGAGCACTACGAATCTCAGATTCACATCTTCCCTCTCCGAGTGTTCTTTGTTCCTGGAAGGCTTTTCCACAGCCTGCCCGTGCAGACCAGTGCGTCCTGGTCCCGACCCCGCAGACCTCCAGAGAGGTGACCTCTCCAAGGAGTGCTGCTGTCACCGGTCTTTTAGTGATGCAGAAGCACTGCTTATTAGTGAACTGCTACACAGTGCAGGAAAGGATATCCAGATTAGCATACTTCACTTCTTTTGGACTCATTTCCCTCTGTATTATCATAGTGCTTAACTGCTTAGTATTAAAAGCCTCTGTATATTGTGCTTGGGATTCACCCCAGTGCTGCCTGCAGAGATGACCAACCCCTTGCCACCCTTGATCACCTCACTGTGCTCAGCTGTTTCCACTGGAGCAGGCAGACAGTGTTTCTCCAGGCACTCTTATCAGGCATGGTCAGTTCTGGACTTCATCTGCATGCCAGTTCAGGCATGTTTACCTCCCTACATAGTGTCTCTCCTCATCACTACAAGAAGAAATCAATTCTAGGATATCCAGAGGTTGCAATGCAAAGTAAGAAGGCAAAATGAATAATACAGAAATAAACTGTACCTTTCAAGGATTTCTGTGCTCTTAATATAGTATGAGAAATTTGTTACTGTGAGCTGATAAAGTAAGTCAAAAAATTATACCAGTTTAGGTAAATCTCATGCTTCTGTGCACATTCCATTTAGATTCAGGAGGGAAATCCCAGGCATGTTCCTTTCTTTCTTGCTGTCAGAGGTTCATAGTATAGCACAGTGTGATCCAGAGACAGTAGCTATGATTCACCACACTTTATCCAACGTTTCCTAAAAGATCCATAGCTGATGGCAAACTACCAGCCACTGTCATTCTTTCCCTCTCTTCTGGCAGAGCGGCTCCTGTATGAAATGCCTTTTTTATGCTTCCAGGTAGGTGCTGTCAATTTTGGGGTTGTTTGTAAGGTTTTGTTGTGTCCATGACACAGATGCTAGCCAGATGTTGTCCTCCTGGCTGACTGGCTCTGAGATTCTGGCCCATCCTTTGCTGAAAACTGGCCCATGAGTGAAAACCTTCATCTGGTGAGCACTTCTCTAGAGTATGTCCAGTATCATTGCCTTGCCTTTTGACTTTTGAATTACTGTGTTAAGAAAAAACCCCACAACTAAAGCCAGTCTACAATGGCTATTCCCTCCCTGGCCAAAGCCACATAAATTCCAGAGCATTTTTAGACCACACAGTAAATTTCAGTGACAATTCTGTTTCCCCAGAAATTATGAAGAAGGAAGTGGCTTTGGTGCCAACAAACATTTCTTTAATGGCAGGCATCTTCTACTCAGAATTTATGTTGGCCCAGATATAATAATTGTGCTTCACTTCAAGACACGAAAGCCTCACTTCAGCATGTTGCCCACCTCATCCTTAAAAAGCTATTGCTTGGCAGAGACAGCAAAATAGACACTGCAAAATACCTATTAAAGCCCCTTCCCATGTCATTAAAAACTGTAAAGAAAAGATTTAAACTTTGACTTCTTTGGAAAAATAGAGAAACCTTTATAGTTCTGCCCAGTCATGCCAGGACCAAAAAGAATAACAGTGTTTTGCCATTAAAAAGTTGCCACTTTGATTAATATGCATTTGCAAATCCATGATGTGAATACTAGCTTTTCACACACTTCCATCTGGCCTCTAAACATGTAAACAGCCTTAAAAATGGGATTGGCCAAATTACAGAGCGCCGATTTTATGAACCTGACTTCTAATTACACATTTCCCAGTAAGCAGCAAAGCCAAACCCACCACATACAAACTTAAAGGTGAAAAACACCCTTGTCTTTGGCAGTAACACTTCTGTGGCTGAATTCTGCTCCTGTGACCATTGAGAGGTGTGAGAGGGGCTGAGGAAGAGCACTTTGCAGCAGCTATTGCATCCAACTGTTTGTGAAAGGAAATACAAATTATATCTGCTTTGACTGCAATTGCAAGAGTGAAGTGTTATCAAAGGAGGAATGCCCTTCACATTTCCTAAAGGTGATAGTGGGGAAACAAAGCAAGAGATTTTGCAGCCCCTTGTGTCTGCTCAGGCATTATACCTGAGACCCAGTCAGAACCATTGTACCTGCAGTCAATTTGTCTTATTTTCACAACAACAAAGAAATTCTGTTTCCCTCTTCCTCAGGAGATCTGTAGAAGTTTCATCCCTGCATGTGAACTCAAAAATAGGCAGCTGTGTTTTGTTCTAACCATCAGCTAAGAAAAAGATTAACTGCATTCCAGCCAAACCAGGACACTTGCTCAAGTCAACCCTTCAGAGAAATCTGAACCTGGCCCCTCACTGGAGACATAAACTACACACATCACTGCAAGACCTGAAATGCTTTTCCTTAAGAACTTTTGCCTTACCACAGCATCTCAGCTTTCCATCAAAATGCCGTCACCCTTTCTGGGATAGTTCCACCTCAGCAAAGAAAGATGTTACCTGCAGTTGTCCATCAATTCCCATTAAGGGCTGAACTAAAACACACTGGTTTATTTGAAGAAATATCTTTGAATTTGATCCAATGTTCTATGGCAAAAGACTAGTCTGTAAAAAAATCAAATTAACTTTAGAACCCTCTCAGACAAAAAAGACAAATCTTAGCTAAGGAATAGGAAACAAGAATGCCTGAAAGTATCACTTAAGACCTAATGGCAACAAACCCCATTTGCAGAAATTAACTTACAAATATAACCTACCTGTTCTTTTACATTTGTATCTCAGCAGCTGCACTTCAAAAGTAATTAAAGTTAATGAGCTGTGCTTTATCGTAGAATCATGAAAACTTAATTGGAATAATTAGTTGTGAGATAGCAAGTGCATCTTCCTGGCTAACAACGTGTCATCATTCGATAAGAATAATAATGAATTTAATAAATAAATCAGGGCCCTTCTAATATGTTAATAAAATAACAAAGTAGAAGGCACACATGTGCAAATGATGAATTATTAGTTTGGAGACTGCACACAATAGTCTGAGGAAGATGGATGGGGAAGTGGCCTTCTTGAAACTGTCAGCTACAGCTGCTGGCTAAAATCCATTTTGCAATAGATGAAGCAGCCAGGCTGACCTTTGCAGAGGATGTGCTGCAAATGCTTCCAGCAGGGCCAGCATCCCTCTGTAGAGCAGGATATGCAGAGGGTGAAGAAAAGCAACTGAGCTTTCTTTTCCTCTCCTTTACCCCTTCTGTATTATTGGTGCTGGGCAAACAGGAATGAAAATGAACAGAAAACCAGGCACGTGTGGCAGGAAGGGAGCTTCAGTGAACAAATCAGTCTATTTGACCCAAATCACTTAGAGGCTAAGACAGGCAGAAAATTATGATTTATTGCAGAAATGGTCTTAAGCTCAAACGTAGACATGCACACCACAATAAAAGCTTCTGAGGCATTATTAAGAATCAGTAAATAGAATAATTTTAATTAATGGGTGCCTTTAAAATTAAATTAAGTGAATACTGGCAGAGTTGTGGGAAGGCCTACAGTAATAAAAGGGATTGTCCCAGTAAGCAAACACTGAAGGAAGGCTACAGTTTCAGGTGGAAATAGAGCAGCAGTGTGCAGTGACTAAGAAGAAGATGGGTCATAATATAGCTCTTAATTTTATCCCCTAATCAATGTATGAGTGTATGACCCCATTCATTTCTGCTCTTAATGTATTGCCTGGTATGAGGAATTGCAGTTCAGAGTATCTGCTTGTTGACTTCTCAGAGCAGGACTGGGCTTGGTAGGAGCCATAAAGAGTCTGAAGTATGTCTGAGATCAACTCGTATGTTAGCAGTGCCCAAGGAGATTTTACCTTCTTTGCAAACACATGGGGAACAACTTACTGCTGCTTGGAAGGCATCCACCTGGCTGTGCCCCCACAATACTTAGAACTCCACATTAACAGAAGGCCTAAAGCACAGACCCTTCAGCTCTACAAAAATAAAAATGTAGCTCTAGCTCACACAAATGGCTGCTAAATACCTGCTGACACAGAGAAGCCATACACCCATCCACTGGCTGCAGGAGTACTCACAAACACTCCCCATAGCTTTAGACAATGGAGGCGAGGAGCAGTAGGAGCTTTGGAACTGAGGCGATCTGAGAAGAAATAAGTAAGGTAGCAATGGTCAACACACATGCAAATGTCAGGGGGTGTGAGACTGAACATGCTCTTGACCTGCTGCTGGGAACAGCTGTGAAAAGATCAGAACGAGAAATTAGCAGTGAAGCACTTTGAATGAAAGCCAAGCATTAGTGAGTCTCTGACCAAACAAGCCCGTGAAACTGCAGGTTATGATAAAATGCTATGGTCTGATGCTCTAAAAGTTAATTAAGAACAGAAGTAATGTGGGGCTTTTGTAAAGCTGGTTTCATGGTCATTAGTTATTACGCAGCTAAACAGGGAATGAAATGTAAGGGAGGAAGGCTCTAGCTAGACAAATTGCTCCTAGGCAGTTTTCCTGGTCAGAGTGCTGCAGGGCTTGTTCTCCCCTGGTAGTACAAAAGGCCATGCCAAATTCAAAGAGCCTAGGCTTGACCACTTGAGATTTTTTTATCACTCTAAATGTCTATCAATTTCCATTGCATTGTGGCTGATTTACACTAGTGCATAAGGGAGGGGAAGCAGTTTCTCTGAGGCAATTAAGAGTGAATGTATCCAGCAAGGAAGGAGCTGGAGCTCATAACCCTTCAGTTGAAAACTCTGAATTGCTGCTATTGCAACACACAGCAATCTTCTTCTGTGGTGGGAGGGAAGGGCCACAATGTCTCAGGATCAGCCTAAGCATGCTGCATCTCTGTAAGGGGAGTGCTCTGTGGCAGATATCTGCCAGAACTGCTCTCTGCTTTTTCCCAGAGCTCCCAGCATGGGCACATGTTAGAGCTATTGTCAGGGTTGTCATGCTCTGGTTATTATCAGGAACAGTTCCTCTGGCTGCTGTAATTTGCACTGAGGACTGCAGATGCCATCAACGGATCAGGGAATTGTAAAGGTAATCTGCAGTTCTCTTCCCCAAGTCAGATGAGACCAGAATCAAGGCTTTTGTTTCAGAAACCAGAAACTCAGCAAAACTAATTTGTGGAGGTTCTATTAATAGGACACAGGAAATTACTTAAAGCATTCATTACTTTAACTGGTAGAAGTGATTGACTTGGCTGTAATACAGTTAAACTCTTTCTTCCCAAAGCTGCTGAGGACCCAGTAGCTCTGAGTTAGACACTGGTAAGTAGCTTTCACACAGATCTGAGAGGCACAGCTTTGACTGTTAAAGATATTATAGCCATAAGTTTCTGACAGAATGGCTTGTTATACAAATTTTACTTGCTATAGGGGTTTTATCTGAGACTTCAAGACTGATTAAGCTCAAAAATAGATGTCTTCTACTCCTATAAAACTTGAAAATATGTGCCTGAATATTGGAATGGGCTTAGTAAAATCAATGTCCTCTCTTCCTTGCTTCCATAATTACTTGAAACTTGCAATCCTTACTCTAGCTTGTTGTCCCATTTCATATAGACATCAGCCCCCAAATTCTGGCCTGAAGCATAGTGTTAAGAATTTTTACAGTCTGTTATGAAGAGGAGACATAATAGAGGAGAATAACCTATAAATAGATGTATTCACAGTAAAAGATGCATTGGTGAATGGTTAAGAGAGGGCACAGAGTTTATGACAAATGTCAGAATGTTTCAAAGATTTGCTTCATTATTAACCAGGAAATAACACAATGTACATGAAATCACTGCTAAAAAAATGAAAAGAAGTCTCTTTAAACTATATTGAACTGAGAACAGGGTTCATTATAGAAACACAGATAGAATCTTAATTATAGAAGAAATTGCATAGACTAATGTTCTGGCCACCCAATTTAGGAATCACAATGCAAGTATTTAAGAGGCTTAATGTGCCTGCTACTATTCAGCTGTAGATAGCAGCTGGCCTTGGGAGTACTGCAGCTAGGGATGTTGTGAAGAAGGGTTCATAATGAAGGATCAATTAAGTAATTTCCAACCAATTCATTACATGATACTTACATGCGTTGTCAGTCATTTTTGGCCCAAGTGGTTAGCCTAAAATCTGGAGTTTTGGAAACTGCAGATACTAAGAGACTTTGTTGATAGTCAAGGATTTGCCCATGCACTCCTTTTTATTTACCAAGGATGTGTTAAATCCTGTTTTCTTAAATACAACAAATCAAAGAAGATTTTTTTTGCTCACAGAATCCATTCTGCAGTGTCTTGGGTGCTCAGTACTTTGTGTAGTGCTGTGTACTATTTCAGCTTTTGTTCTATAAAGCGCTTTCAATTCTTTTATCGTGAATTAAGAAGTTAGCTGTACATTTTGCTTTTTCTACAGCTTCTCTAGAGCTCTTTATCTAAAGTACAGACTGAAACACTAATGACACATGTTGGTCCATGTAAAAAACCCCAAACCAAAAAATTTACTTTAGAGTTTCCCAACTCAAATCTTACAGTTTAAGATAAAAGAGCAGTAAGACAGAAAAGCAAATGTACACCTTGACAGTATTATCAAGCTGCTGGAGTCTGCTGAGGGATGTTTGGAGCAGCTGTTGGTGAAGACTCTTCTAGAAGAAATCAGTACTAGAGAAAGTCTGTAATTAAAAATGTATCATATCATTTAGTGTCCTAATGGGAACAGGGTCCTATTTATTGAACCCGCCACAAAGGTCCTTCTTGGAAAAAAGTCCTTTTCTAGAGGCTTTACAGAGTTACTGCAAACACATTGAACATTAAAAAGAGAAATTACACCTGGCCTGAAAGATTTGACCAGGCAGAAATGCCAAATATAATTCTTGAATATCAGGGATAAAGGAAATCCATGTGATGGTTTCATCCACAGTATTTGATTTTATAGCTTTGGCCTTCACAGATTTGGTTGTCAGGGTACAAGAGCAGTTCTAAAAGCTGTAAGAAACAGAAACCACCTTTGTACCAAGGCAGAGTTACCAGAGAGTTGCCTCTCCCAGGAGCTCTGTCATTTTCTTCTGCATCCCTAAATCCAGAACAGGGGCCTTCTGAAACCAGGGAGTCTATAAACACTGTCCTGTGCTACACATGTGCTACACTGGGCTACTACTCCTTTGGCTAACCTGCAACATGTGAATAGGGTGAAAGAGGAAGAAATACAAAGGTCCTAGAAAGCCCTTCTCTACAGAAAGAAGGAATAAAACAAATATTATCGCAGGGAATTTGAGATAAACAGGACAAATACTGCACTCAGACTCCGACACAAGGATGATCTGACCCCATTGGCTATACACATTCACAATACCCCTCTTTCCTGCCCACAGAACTCCAGCTCTCTGACAGCCCTCCTAAGTGCATTCATTAGTCACAGAAGGGCACATTCCTCCATCTTCTGGACAGCTACAAACTAAGCACCATTAGCCTCTTTCCAGCCATGCTTGAAACAATACATTGCTAGCTCAGAGAAAGCTCAATCTGCTTTAGCCTCAGGAAAAGACCCTTTTAGTCTTTGTTATATTTTTGAATTGTTTTCATCCTGACATGTAATGTGAAAGGTTCCACATTTATGCATTTCTCAAGTTATTTTTAGTCCCCCCTACAGAAAAAAAACCAACAAACCCCCCTAACAAAACCAACATTAAACTCCCTGTCCTTTATCTTTTCTTGCCCTGAGAAGTCTTTTGTGATTAATTTTCTTCTGCCTCAAGAGCTGATAACTTCTTTTCCTGCAAGTATTAAGCAGAAGGATTCTGTCTCCTACAACAAGGAAATGTATTTTTCAAGCTTCTGCTGGTATTTATCACATCCCTGAGAAAGCAGGCCTCTCCTTGTGAACATTATTTATTTTTAGATTAGGTTTGGGAGCTTAGATACAATAAAACAAACTGGTAATGTAATATATGCCATGGGAGTGGCAATCCTCAAATAATGGCCTTAAAATCCCAGGAAGAATGCTACTGGGTAGAATTATTCTGTAGGTGGAGTTTGTTAAAGCCAGATGTCCATTCTCTTAATGAGCTCTTGCTGGAGGGAGCAAATAAAAATGATTTAGAAGAGAGAAAAATCCTAGGATATAATCAGATCCTGTAAGCCTAGCCAGAAAGCAGTGTCAACCCAATGCAGCACCCTACCTTTCTCCAAAGAAAAAAAAAATTAGAATTTCTGCTCTCTCACATGTACTAATGAGAGCAGCTAGAAGCTGGAGCTTAGGTTAATCCTTCCTTTGCTGGCTATATGAGTGCTCTTGGCACCACTTCCAAAGAGGAAATGCTAAAGGACTTCCTGGGTGAATTAGCAAAACCAATGAGTTATAGCAGAAGAAAAAGTGCCCGAAGTCATTTTCACAGCTGCCCAGATATGTTAAACTAAGTTAAAGAACAGTTTATGACAAGGATCACTGTCCCTGCACAAGCAGCTCTTTTATGTGGTTTCCATTTCACTGCAGGCAGATGGAGCTCTCCCTGCTTTCTGCAGTGTTTGAAGGCAGCAGCTGGGGATGTCAACCATGTGCTGAGCTTAAAAATAAAATGACCAGTTTGTCATTTGAAATCGCTGCACTAAAAGCCAAATGACACAGAACAACAAAGCTTTTTCATACTGCTCACAAGAATGATCCAATGGCCCTTGCTAATGACACCTGAACAGATTCATTTCTCAGCAAGCACAGTTTGGGAAACAAGAGCTGGTGGGCCCAGCTGGATGTGCTGGAATATCCTTTACTTATTTTGAGATGGGATTTCAGGTTTCAGTGCAATTGACAGGACTGGTGATATAGTACCACTTGGAAAGATCCAGCCAGTTTCTGGAGCTGCCCCTTTATTCCTGCTGACGCTGACTCTTAGCTGTTCTGAGTAGATCACTCCTAGAGCCATGGGGTTTGAGTCCTACAACACCTCCTTGAATGTATGGACCAGCTTTTGTTCTGTAACACACTGGGAAGAGTGTGGTGTTATTCACAAAAATGACTGAACCTTAACCATGGGGGCTTCCTTTCTTCTGACTTACGGAATAGAGGGTGACATGAGAGAGAAGTGATGTACAAAGGATTAGCTAGGACTTTCAAAGGTGTTTCTGGAAGATGCTTTATTTGTTTTCAGGGACAGACATCACCTATCAAGTGTATTTCTTGGAGTGTCTTTCCTTGATATGGTGTCAGATTCAGTGAACTGTGGGATGATACGTGGGGATTTTAACTTCCATCACAAACTTGGATGTTGTCCTAGGCCCAGACTCTCCTGGAACAGGGATTTGGGCCAAGAATCTGCTAAGCAAAACGACATCAAGGATAGAAAGAGCTAAATGGCTGAAGAAAATTGAGAACAGATGATCATTTGAAATTTTTTCCTACTTAAGTCAGAATGAAGGGGAAAAATTGCGGTCACCACGAAGAGACTCACAAACAGAAGCACAGAGGAAATTGCTGCAGCCAAGAAACGAGCAGAGGAAAGGCAGTTTACCCACTGGTTCTGATGGAAGCCACAGAAGTGCTTAGAAAAGGAACATGAGAGTGCTGCAAGAGCCAAAAATTGCAGGCTAAGGCCCAGATCCAGCAGGAGCCAGAAGAGGCACAGGCTCAGAGCCACAGGCTCACCTACAGGCAATTCTCAGCTCCAGGTCTTGAGGTCACACCTGTCCTCACCTGGGTGCTTTGCTCCCTTGGCCTTCTCTCCAACTGCTTCTTCCTAGTGCTTCTCTCCAATGACTACTGAAAGCCCAGTGGGAACCAGAAAATCTACTGACTGGGGGATACTGACACAAGCTTTAGAGTTGTAGCTTTTCATATTAGAATATCAAAGGCAGTGGGTCTATTTCCAATATGTCTCCATTTTGTACAAGCCCATTTTGTCTTTTGAAATATACAATGTAAGATTTGTAGGGGGTTTCTAGCTCATCTCAGTTTAACCTCGTTTTATCTCCTAGTACACTCCCTGTAAAACTGGCTACGCCCTTTTGCTCAAACTTTAAAATGTCCCTTATATAGAGACTTAGCTGGGAAAATGTGAACTGGAAAGTACCAATTTTAAAGTCTGATCAGCATAAAATGCAGTCAGAATGCAAAATTACACAGACATCTTGGAATAGTGACTCTTATTTGTTACAGTTATTTCTTCTTCTTCTTTTTTTTTTTTTAAATACACAACTCATGACCCAACTCTGTCATAATGAGAAACAGATATTAGTATATGGGTAACAGTTTAGATAATCCCACTCAGTTAAAAAGCAAACAAAAGAAAAACACAGGTTAGTTTCTAGTTGCCTTAAAATCTATGATTGCAAATTGTTTAGTGCAAAGTGTTAGCAAAGCTTTTGAAACGGATCAAAACATAACTACTTTAAGAATACCAACACAATTTTAAAAGACTGTATGCAATTCCTTATCACCTGTGAGATATTTCCAGCATGTTTAGTATTATATTTGTTCAGGCCAAATAAATATAAAAGATTAATAGATCTTAATCTTGAAATTTGATTCTTCTGGTATCTGGAAAGGAGATGAAAATATTTTGTCTCCTTTTACACTGGATCTCTGCTTGTTGGCTAGGGTTGGGGGATATTTGTTTGATTGTTTTGGGGGTTGTTTTGTTTTCTGTAGGTCTCTAGATTTTAAGGTAGTTTAGATTTTCTGACTTTACTAGTCAGGTCTCCCTGCTAACTGCAATTTACTTTCACTTCTGGGTATGTGCTTAGGCTTCACCATCACATACAGAAGGAAAATAGGAGACTCAAGATGTCAGATTCATCCTCATTCTTCATCCTTAGAGATATTAAAAAGAAACCTGGACATGATCCTGAGTGGGGTCTTGGACAATATAACCTGAGTATTCCTGTGTAACAAAGGGATTATAGTGCTCACCATTCTCATACATTATGTGCAGCTGTACCACAGCAGCAAAGTTTGGCAGGTTAAAACTGTTGGGTGTTCACCCATGAAATATGACCCTGAAATTGTAGCTGGAAACCAAGGTGCAGGCTGACAAAAGGAATGCAGAGCATCTCTTTTGATCACCCTGACCTTATTTTTCCCTAAATGATTTTTTTGTTCTACTATAGTCACATCCCTTTTAGAACCAGGGCAGTACACCTGGTTCTCGTTCATTCAGTTTCACCTTAATTTTCCTGTGTGTAACTGCACTAAAATTCAATAGAATTCCACCAGGGTGAAGTCACTTTTTTTTTTTTTTTTTTTTTTTTTTTTTTTTTTTTGTTAGGTTCTAAACTACCTCTTTATTTATGCTGTTAGGTCTTGACCTGTTAGAGAGCCATCAACAGATTACAACATAACTGCATAAATTAGGAATGCAATTTATCAATGGTTTCCTGTTTTGTTGTTATTTTTAAATAGCAAACTAGCTAAATCCCAAGAATTACAGTCAACTGCAAAACAATTGCAACCATTACTGAACCAGCTAAAAGCAGTTCAACAGCTGCATCTTATAAAATGTTACCAAGTCCAGAGACCTACAAATAATACAGGCTCATAGAACTAGCTACAATTACAATGTGGCTTATAGAGCATGGATAAATACAAAAGAAATTATAAAGATCTTCAATTTATAAGGTAGCTTAAAAGCTGTTTGTAGGATGTAGTGTAAAAGAAAAGAATGTAAAATCAAAATACTCTGGGTAAAATATTTCTAACATTTGATATATTTTTATATGCATGTTTTAAATCCATTATTTTATATTGTTTTGTTCAATTCTTCTATAATAACTGATCAAGATATTTGGTCTGATTTAGAGATATATATCCAATTCTCCATGAGAAGATTCTGAATAACTTACTATGTAAAAGCTTTTCAAAAAATTGGTTTATTAAAAAATACAGTTGAAGTCTGAATGTGACTTGGTTTTAGTGAACAACAACCTACCAAATCACATCTCTCATTCACAACTAGAAATAAAAGCCTGATTTTACAGTGTAATAGGGAAATGGGTCTCAGTTTTTCTAAGTCTTTGGTGTTCTTTGTTGTAACTGATGAACAGCTGCTCAGATTGCTGAATCTGCATTTCAGAGAGCACATTGGGCTCAAATCACATAGACATGGAATAATCTGTTAGCTCAAATTACTTTCTTCTACAAGCCTGTTTCTGTGCACTTTATTTTTCACTGTTTAACTGTGCCCTTTGTCATTTCAAATTATTTTAGTAATGAAACTTATGTTATTTACCCTAGGAAACCAACACAAATTTGACAGACATCAATACTATTAGAAAATTAACCTGTCTTAACATAGATAAACATAAGTAAAAAAAGTGGATAGAAGGAAGCTTTACCTCTCTACACAATTCCTCTTAGTACCTTTTGCTGAGTGATGTAGATGATAAAAAGTGTTTCTAGTGCCTATGGAGATAATGAAAAAATATTACCACCAGAACAACCTTATGCATCTAAAATTATATAAGTAAGTAGTTAGGACTGGTAGATATTCATCTACATGTCTATTTATTCCTACAAAATAACGTACTCTGTGCTGATGTCTATTTCAAACTATATGCAATGAGCATCACTTAAGTGGTATCAAATTATTTCTTGGCTTCTCATGATGTTTTACCACTTTGTTAATTATTCAGCCAGAAGTGTGCTGTACATTTCCTTTCTGCCTGCTGGACAACTTTACTGTGTGACTGTTCTTTGGTCTACCCGTGCTCTTTCCCTTTTAATTTGTACCCAAGAAACCCTGGTGGTTGTTTTTCTCTTGTTAGAACAACCTCACAATCTGGTCTTCCATTGAAAGATGGGCACAAGAGACAGGTTTGGCAGCCTGGCACAGAAGCTTGCCTTGTACACTCTCTCTCCCCTATACACACATTGGAAAGGATCTATTGATCCATTCACTGAAAGGATCCTACTGGAAGGATGGAAGGATGAGAAATATGGAATGCTGGGAAGACAGCTAATATACAACATTATTTACTTCTAAAATTTTGTGGATGTCCTGTATTTGCAGAATAATTTGTTGTTACAAGCCTAGAGAGGTACAATTAGCAATTACCTAGGTAGATAGATGAATTAGTAGCTCACTACATAAACCCTAAACTGAGGCCCTCTTCCCAAGTAAGGGCCCTATGTTTGTTGAAGCTCTTTTAACTAAACGTATTTGCTAAAAGTTGAGAGGGGAACAGGCATTCCTGTTGTAAATTCAAACCCTGTACATTTTTCTGAGAATCCAACCGCATCTCTAGACTATAATCCAGTGATTTCAGTTCGTTTTTTTGACTACTTTGCCAGCTTAATGGAGACAGCTCTGGTCTGAGCTACAGAATAAATGAGAGAGCCTTCAAACTCCCCTGAGAACCTCTATTCCACCTCTGGCCTGCTTCCAGTACAGCAGTAATTGTGCAATTATAGCAGAATTATATATAGAAAATTAACATGAGTTCTTAAGTCGTTCAACAATAGCTAAGCATAATTATTTACACTGTAGTCACAGGATTTCTGAGAGGAAAAAAAAAAAACCTCTAGGCTTTTAGGGAAGGAAAATTGTAGTAATTACTGGCCTAGTAGCTCTTTTTAAAGTAATGTTCATGTATTTGAAAGGAAGAAATTTTTTTAACTTCCTTAACCTTCAACACAAGCTCTAATGCTTGGGAATCAGTCTGCACACACTCACTTCAGGAAGCAGAGGGAGCTGCCTGGTGGCAATTACAGTTCTTACTGCCAGGGAGCCAGGTCACAGTTAGCAATCTTGGACTTCACAGCTTACAAAAAGACAGGCCTTGTATCCTTGGGAAGACAAAAGAAGATAGATACGTCACATTATAGTGTAAGATAAAGCTGGCATTTAATTCATAGCTACAGAATAATCACATTTGCTATGACTGAGTAAAAACTATCAAGTACTCACTGATATGGGGTATTTAAACAGCAGGGAAACTAAACTTGGTTCTTTTGTAGTGGGAAAATCCCTCACACCTCTTCTTGAAAAATTGTAGACTAATAGAAGAGCCATGATGATCAAAACAGTATGAGAAATATGGTACCCCTGAAACATGACTGTGTCAGGTACAAGTAACAGGCTTTTAAAGTCCAACCAAGAGAAGCAAAGACAGTGAATTATTGTAGCAGCACATCTACAGGCAAATTAAAGTTATTAAGAGTCTTGGTTATAATGTACTAGTAAAAGTCTTTTTTTTTTTTTTTTCATGAATAGGAAATCCTACTGTAATCAAAATAACTGTGGTTCTTTGTTTCAGGACTGTTAAACCCAGCACATGGAGATCTCATCCTGCTGCCCAGTGAACCCACACTCCTCGAGACAATCAAGAGCTGTGCAAGTGTGTTAGTGATGGCCAGTGCTGAACGTGTGGCAGGAGAGTGAATCACCTGAAAGAGACAGTCAGTAAGGGCCTTGTCTTCAGAGGCTGCTCACAGCCAGAAAATGCAACAGGGAACCAGAAAAAGACTCAAATTGATGGAAAGAAAGAATTTATCTAGTGGTGAGACTGGATTTATACCCACAAGAACAAATGTCAGTCTTACCCTGTGGGCAACTTTCCCAAAAGTAAAGGAAGAAGCTTAATTGAGATTGATGGCCTTTTTTGCTGAGGCCCAAGGGGAGTCCTAATAAGGCAATGTGTTAAACAGTGAATGTAATTTAAAATACATGCAAACTTTAGAAGATATAAATAGCATATGACACGCAATGAGAAATGTCTTATGCCTTTCTCACATTGCTTTTGAGAGACACTTTCACTTGTTGGATTTAAAGTAGCATTCAGGTTTCTATTTTTGGAGGGCCAACATGCCTGCTTTATGCATCAGCATAATTGAAACTCTTAATGATGTCACACCGAGCAGACACTGCTTCAAACCAGCTTACACTGTGGTCAGAGATGATAGACTTGTATAACCTAAGCTAAAGTAATTGTACTTACATGTGTTGATTTTGCCTGTGGTGACATTTTTTCCAGGTTTTCTTGAATGTTAAACTTTGTTTTTCTCCATTTACTATCATCTGCATTGATCTTACATATTTGTGCTCACACAGCCATGACACAACATCTTCCCACAAAAACAAGGCCAAAAATTTTTATACAATTATATTATATTTTATATAATTCCTGCATCAAACCAACTATTCTTTGATGAACCAGACTGGTATCCTGTTATAAGATATGTAATTTGAGAATTTCATATGATAGAGGTTTAATAATTTATATAAATATTCAACACACATATATGCATTCAAGGGTAAGGGAAAACAATTTACTATTTCCTTCACTATGTACTGGTTTAATATTATACTTCAACTGTCCTGAAAAGTCCTACACAAAACAGTCATCATCGTGCAAAACTTAATTTTTTCTGATACAAACTGAGTATGTAAGGCATGTACATGTTCTTCTCATTTATACCAAGACATATAAATATGCAAAAATACACATCTCAAGTATACTTATCCAACCTGAAATAATTACATTCAGATGCTGAACAGAGTACTTACACATAGCAGAAATATCTCAAGGTCTGCAATATTTTATCTTCAGTTTTTTCTGTTATCATCATTACTAAACAATGTAATGTTTCCATTTTTCCCCAGTAAATAGATCCATTAGAGAACCAGAGCCTTTACCTGTCTTTACCAGGTCTACTTAAAATCATCTTCTTGCATCTTATCTTTTCTTCTGACCAAAATTTTAATTTTGCTTTGTCCAGAAGTCTGATTCTTTCAAATGCTGTAATGAAACACAAATCCTTCTGTGTTTTGCAGCCATCCTTCCTTTTATCCTGTGCTTTCAGGTTGTGCTTGCATCTTCCCATCTCCTCCTCACTTAGTTGCTGTTCTTGAGTGAGCACTACTCCCAATTCATGTATCATCACCCTTAGCACAACTGTCATAACTTGTAAATTATAAAACACTACAGAAGAAATTCAGGCAGGTATAATTCTGTTGACCACAGAGAGCTGTACTAATTACAAACAGCCTTGTTGTGGTCCTAATATTTTACTGAACAATCTGTGCATAAGCTGAACATTCCTTAATAGTCACACCATAAAATCATCTTCCATAATTTTTAGTGCTTTACATGATGGCATTTGTATGCTACACTAATCGACTTAATAAATTTCTTTGTGTGTATTTTTCTCATGACTAGCTTGCTTCATAAAATATTTATGAATATTTAAGTTGGAAATAAAACTGTTCTTAAGAAAACTCATCCTACTTGCAGGATGCTCATCCCACCCTAAAGCAATCAGAATCAAATTTCCTATATACTGCTAAAATCTGTGACAGTTCTATGGATAATGCATAGACCAGCAATTAATCAACGTGCTTTCATGTACTATGAAAAAAAGAATTTTATGCTTTTATGAATTCAAAATGTACTATTATTTTTCAATCTATTTGGTATGAAAAACCCTAAAAATATTTTTTCTCCTACCAGGGAATTGTGGGTTACCCCAAAATATGGTCTAGAATCCAAGACTTTAAAGCACATTTTTCATATTATACACAGTACTAATGTTTCAACAATCCTGTCCAAACTGACCAAGTTCTCTGCTTGTGGCTCTTCCTCAGTCTCTGTTGGTACAAGCTCACAGTCAATTCACAATTAAAATTAAATAGTTGCCTTAGCATTTGCCTTACTATTTTTAAGGTGAGGGATAATGTTGCATGGCTTTTGTCTCATATTCTTAAGGAAACAAAATATCTCACAAAAATTATATGAGACAAATCAGTCATTTTTATGATAAACTTTTATTGAAAAATTAAAACTGCATTGCATAACTTCTTTATAACTTCAACATTTCTTAAACCACAAAACAGAGATTCTGTTCAAAAAATCTCTTCATATTTGCCACCATTCAAAAAACAGATTATGAGCTAACTCCATGATGATTTTAAAATTCTTGATTATTCCCAGGGCCCCTGCTTCTGGCTGTTTGCCATGAATGGTATAATATATCTTCTCTAAAAATTACCTTTAATAGTACCTTTAATAATCAGAATTTTTCTTATTCAAAATTGCCAGCTGCTCTTGATTTCTCTCCAGTGGTCAGTCCTTTCCAAATAAATTTTATCAGTTAATAAACACTGCAGCTATCTGTTCAGCTAAAATCTTGCCTATTGTTTAATTGATCTGAATTCACCCATGCAAAGTTACAGTGATTGTCCATGTGATTTTTTAAAGGCAAAATTTCTACCTCAGAGTATATTTTAAACCTCAGAAAAACAAAGTTGCTCACCTGGAATTAAAATGCTTTACATTAGTCAATACTTCTGTATATCCATACATCCTAATCTCTCACAGTCAATAGTATATGGATTAAAAAGAAGGGAAATTCCAGGCCAGCATTTGTCTAAGAAGCTGTGGCATATTACTCAGATGGAAATGACCTAATAAGAAAACAGATGAGTTTTCTCACAAATTACTGTAACTGCTCTGTTAAAATCAGCTAACCAAGTCAGAAATTAATATGAGCACAGTGCCTGTTGAACACAGTATGTGTAATAGGAAAACACCCCAGAATCTGATATTAGAATAAAAGACTTTGTAAAAATCTAATTGTGGTCATCTGTGTCAAGACACAACACTGCAGAAAAGCAAAATAAATGCAGGGGGCAGGAAGACAAATTTAAACCCTCTGTCTTTAGAGACAACACCTGTGCATTAACTGTCTCACTTCCAAAACAAGCACGAGGAGCTTCATTATTCCCACCTAGCTGCAAACTATCAATGGCCATAGGAGGAATCTCTGATGCTTTTGACCTGCAAAACACAAGAGATTCCATTAAATGAAGAAGCAGAAATTTTAGTGAGCAAAACATTATATATGCACTGAAGAGCACTAGATCTGTTTCTGACTACATCACAGAGCTGTCAGGGGCTTGCTGTATGAATGCCAGTCAGCTGTATTATGGCCTTTCCTACAGCTTCATGATCAGGATGAAGATGATTATCCACCTAGTTTATGTGCTTCAAGGAGAATTATCTCAGATAATTTAAACTATGATTAGAATATTGAGATGGTGATCTGGATACAGGGTTCATGAGGTTAAAATATTAAGGTTAGAGGATCGAGGGTAAGTTAGAGCTTTAGTAATACTGTTATTGACAAGGGAGGTGGAGGAAATCAGAAATTCCCACCTAAGAACCGGTGGAAATCATAAGAACCATGGTGTTTTTGTGGAAGACATAATATCCTCTAGTGAAGCAAAGTCATCAATTATACATCTTTGGATTAATTATATTAGTTCATATTGTTTCTCATAAACAACAAGGACTGAAAGAATTTTTTCAATCTTCTGTAGCTGCCCTTTGAATAAAGTAAAACTGAGACCAGATTTCAGATAG
Source organism: Trochalopteron elliotii (assembly GCA_024734555.1). Taxonomy (NCBI): domain Eukaryota; kingdom Metazoa; phylum Chordata; class Aves; order Passeriformes; family Leiothrichidae; genus Trochalopteron; species Trochalopteron elliotii. Next base: position 11,454,761 of record JANPWX010000011.1, on the reverse strand, counting down.
AAGTCTGAAATAAAAATGTGACATGTGCTTCCTCAAAACAAACTTCTTTCCATATTCTAAGAACAGCTCTCAATGAGAGGTCCTCTAGTTTTGATGAAGAGCTGGTATTATAAAGAATGGCATTTAATATCATGGAAGTTAGTACTGAAGTCAATGTTCATGCCAACTACATCTGTACTGCAGGCCTCAGTAATACAGCATGGATGTTTACATCAGGAAATGTCAAGTGTTGAATACACAGTAATACAATAGGCTTATTATGGAGGAAGATGGAGGTTTACAATCAAGAAGGTGAGAAACCAACTACACTGTCTTGAAAAAGTCTCATGAAAGAAATACTGTATTGGTTAGATCACTGGGGGGTTTAATGATATGAAGTAACAATGCAGATCTATTTTGAAAGTCATAAATCTAAATGTCAGTGACAAATTTACGATAATTTTTAGATTCAACTGGATTTGAAGAGAAGATTTTACAGAAGGTTATGAAAGAGGAATAAACAAGAGTCCTATGAAAAGCTGGGAAGGCTGTGCTGCAGGATACAGCTTTTACAGTAACAGCTGCTTTCTTCTCCCTGTGCTAACACAGCCACAAATGTGAGACACCATCCTCAAAAGACAGCCGTGGGAACTGCAGGATGGAAATCTCTCTTGCCTGTAGGTGTCCTTCCACAGGACTGACAGAGGCCAGAGAGACTGCAAAAGCTGCATAGCATGACTGTATTTCACCAGAAGTTTCTAAAATAATTCAATTTTATTACTGAGGTCAAGGGGAGGGAGAAAAAGCAATTAATTACTGACTTGCAACGAATCACGTATGAAAACACTTGAAATCAGCATATTCCATTTATCACCATGACACTAACTCAGTGAACAGAGGATTATTGAATCTCCATTTTGTTCCACTACTCTGTTTCCAGTATGGACTTTTCCACTCAGTAATATTGATTATCTAATGATTAAAATTGATCAAGCTACAGATGAATCTGGTGTCTATACTTTGAAAAGCTTAACCAGTTGAAATTATTGGGACAAGCTAGCTGTATTAGAAGATACTGAGATTACTTTTGGTTTTATTTATTTTATAAGCTCCAAATAGATTGTGAATTCCATTTCACTAAAAGAATGATGCTGGTTAAAACTCCCGCAGAATTTAGTTAAAATGGTCACAGAGGTCAGTCCTGAAATAAAACTCAAAAACAGGGGCCTTGGTTAGCAATCAATATTCACTAGAAAAGCATTCAGGACACTGAACAGACAGTCTGACATTACAAGAAATAAAACTGAAATTTCTAATAATTCTAATAGATTAAAGGGATCCCATAATTTGATAGTCTATACACAATGTCAGAATTCCTTATCTTCAGTAACATTATCTGTAAGTTATTACTTTAAGGGCACTAGGATTTAAACGAAAGTGTCAACTAATATTTTTGTATTTTTTCTTTGGCTCACAAAGACACTAAAATACCATAAACATTATTTAGAACTTCAATAATATATAAATAGGTTACATTACAAACAGAAGAAAATACAAGACAACTCTTCAGCATGGTAAATCTCTGCATATAAATAAGCAAATATTTCAGATACCTACAATTAAACAGTTATCTTGCTGTAAAACTATTACATTTAAATCCTTTTACACAAAGTCATTTAACATTAATATACACAATCTACACAAATTAACCTCTAAAAATACAGCAATAATACACCTGTTACAATGACTCTGCTACTGTCATCCCCTGATTTAACACTAAAGGGCAAGTACAACTATTTTACTCAAAGGTGCTCTTAGAGATTGCTGTTTTGTATGTGAGAAAAGCACCAACAATAAGATCTAATACTGTTATACATCTTCTTTAGCTCCTAAGAATCTACATTTTAGAAATGCTTCTATATGTCTATTTCTGTCTGGCAGAAAAACTGGTAGCACATTATCCACATCAAAGTTGAAGGAAAACTTAATTTTCTTAAAGTGGAAAACATGCTGTGGCTCAGATCTAAGTTTATAACCACTTTATATATATATATATATATATGTATGTATATATATAATTATATATATTTATTTATACTGTACATATATACTCTGCAGAATTCTTAATTTGCTATTTTAATACTCATTAATTTTCTGCTGTCTACAATAAACAAGACCAATGTAAGAGTCAATAGTACTTCAACTTCAAGATAATACATTTTCCCTCAATAATAAGATCTACCAATACGTATATATTTCAGTAGTCTATAGCTGTTCTGTTTAAGGATGTCTTAGGAGATCGGAACTTACAGAAAGAGAATTTCCTTAAAACATGTTCTGCAGAACTGGGTTAAAAAAATAACCAGTGCTGGAAAACAGTGAATTAGAGAAATAAATAATTCAAGCACTACAGCTCCTGCCCCAGTCTCTCAATCTCCTCAATGAGGAAGTCAATGTCAGACTTGGTTGCTGCTGGGTTGGAGATGACCATTCGGAAGAAGTTGACCTTGTCGCCCTGAGGCTGATATCCAACCATGGTGGTACCTGACTCCATCATCAATGCCTTGATTTTTGGGGCCACCTTTATTGTTAAAAAAAGAGAGAGAGAGAAAGAGAGAAGAAAAAAATTATTCTTTCCTTGTATGTCACAGCAATTCTTAATTCAGAAAAAATAAATTGATAGGTGTGTATTTTAATAAAAAACATCTGTGACAAGAAAAAGGTTGAAAAACTGTATGTGTAGGGTTGGCTATTTAAAGGAAAATTGACAACAATAATATCCATCTTTTTGATTTACAAATTAATAGCATCCCAGAGTATTCACTATGTAATTACTTTATATATTAAATGTATATTTCATTTCTTTGTGGTGAAGATTTTGTCACAAAACATTTTCTGCTTCTGTATGAAAGTCCACTCCAGACCTTCTTGAGGGTAATGGATGTTTTCCATGAGAATATTATGTATTCTCAAAGCATTTTGTATGTAGGGACAGCAATGGAATTTTTTCAAAAGTATCTATGTCATAAAGAATATTTTTTGTTAGCATAAGCCATGGAAAATTTCCAGTAGTTTTGCAGTACTGTGCATTTACCACAATCTCACTTCCTTGGTTTAATTTACAAGGAATAATGTTCTGACAGTCTTAATATTTGGTATTGACTAAGCCCAGTTTTTCCATCCAGACCTTCATTCTCCTGCTCTACTCTCTGCCAGGCAAGGTCAGATGTCTGGCTCTTTTACTGTGTTGTAGAATGCTTTATGATGTCCTCTAACATTTACCGGGGTCAAATCAAATATTTCATCCCTCTTGCTGTTTTTTACCTCTTACCTCTATTTTCCTCTATTCTCTTTTTTTTTGGCAATTTCTTTATCTAACATGGGACTGGCTTGACCCAGGAATTTCACCCAGGACTTTCTGTTCTGTTCTATTCTCTTTCCACATTGTGATGTAGTCATTAAATCCTCTACAAAATCTCCCAAGTTTGCCCATTCTTCTCCCTTCCCTAACACACACACAGAGACACAAAAGAGCAATTATTTTTGACACTTGTGAAATCAATCATTCTTTTGTCTCCTGAATGTATTGCATTCCATTTCTGTCTAAAACACTATTACAAAATTACTGTATTTTTCCTCCCTCAACTCCTGAGTAACATGATATCCTTTCTGGTGGTGCTTCTATGATGCCTTCACTTCCCTCTATCACTCCAAATAAACGTAACCCAAAGTCCTCCAAAGGGTATTCATTTTCACTGAAAGGCACTAATGCATTGGCATTTAAAATCAAAACTAATACCTGGGAAGGAACTTAAAGGTTTTCAGGGTCTTCACCTGTCCAAGCATTTTCAATCAATTACTCTTCTGTTTCTCTTGTTGATAAGCTGTCCTATCCAAAGTAGAATGTCATGTCTGTGTGCCTAGCTACTTTTTGGAGGCTTGTAACACTTGCGAGCACAAGTGAATATGCATAATGTTCATATGAACATGCAGCATAACTGAATATGTTCTGAATCTGATTCTATAGGGAAGACATGACTTCAGGATCAATATAAACAGACAGAAGTGAACAAATATCAAGGTCATAACAAGCAATGGAGAACTGACGTCTAGAATTTGGAATTCTCTTTTTTATATTTAACCAAAAATACTTACCCTATGTAACTTTTCTCTTCTCTCCTCAGAGTCTGGCATGCCCCTGAGACTTGGAGGAATATACCAAAAGCATACATTTGTATGCTCTGGCTGCAAAAAGAACAAAACATATACATCAATTAAAAAAATTATACAGATCAGTCCCACACTAAAGGCTAGTCAGTAGCATATTTCATCACAGACATGAAAGACAAAACATAGTATTAATGTTCCTAGTCCTGCATGTTAAACAGAAAGAAATGGATTGCAGTACTGCTGCTTGCCTCTGCTGCCTTAGATTCCCTATACATTGTCCCGTTTGCAATATTTAGATTGCTAATGAAGTGCAAATTCTTTTCACCTTTGTGCAGTTTTATGAGTAACTCTTTTTCACAATCACGGCAAGGACAACCCAATTTTTCTTTCCTTAGTAAAGAGAAAAATGAAGTTTATACTATGACCCAAAGATTTATGTAGTGGCACTAGCAAGAGAATATACACCAAAAATAGCAGACTCTCAGTTATGAACATAATAATCTCAGTATAAGTAGGTTGTATTAAGGTAATCTTCATGCCCTAAACTTAGAAGGTCTCTGCAGAAGAGAAGATAAAGCTGACATTTATGGTACAAAATCACATGTATTTGACAAAAAAAAACTGCCCAGATGCCAACAGTCTTGTAGTTCTTTATAAAATAACAGCAGTTTTGCATAGCTGTTTGAAGAACTGTCGGAAGCATGAAGACAGATTTGGCTCACACATATGTGAAAGCAAACTTACCTCCCCTTCAAAAACCATCTCAAATTCTTCTCTGTTTTTGATTTTAGTGTAGAGATATTCTGCCAGCTCCAGGCATTTATTGATCTGATTTTCAAATCCTACTGTACCCTGTTTTAATAAGAAAGTAGGTATTAATTATATGGTCTTTTTTTTTTTTTAATGCTCTGACACAATCACCTTTTCAGATAGGTTTTACTCTTACGCATTTTCAGGCAGAAAAACATTTAGCAGTATTATTTCTTATAACTTAAATGTAGCATTAATTAATGGTAAAAAAGTGGCCAAAGGTGGCCCAATTGTAAGTCACTATTTGGTTCGTCTCATTTTAAGAGAGTTTATTATGAAAATAACAAGGATTTTCACTATTTTTGGTAGATTATTTTAGGTCTTTTGTGTTTTTCCAGTTTCCAAAATATTATGGTTATTATGTCCTGGCTTCACAACTGCTGCAGAAAGACTAGAAATTTGGAATGGGAACTCAGTTGAAAGTGCAAGAATTGGGAAGCAAATTGTTTCCTCTGAGCAGTTTGCTAGAAATGAGCATTTAATCAGCAAGCAAAAGTTTGCAACATGTTCACTAGAAGTCCCTTGCCTACCCATTGATATCTTGTCAAGATCATAATCCCAGAAAAAGTATATGAATGTTGATAATAAATATTGGGGGGTTTTTAAAGTACACTTTGTATATGAATTAAGAACCAAGCATTTTCTCCCAAAGTGAAAATTGTTTTATGATTTTAGAGTTTATCATTAGATTTAATAACAAATTTATTTTAAAAATTAGACTCTGGACAGGTTACCCAACTGAATTCCCATTTCATTAGCAGAAGAGCAAGAATAACAGTAATGAGATGACTGCAGATAAAGCAATAAAAATGGAATGTGTTTTCTTGACTACATGACTACTTCATCTTGTGAACATACAAGCTCGGATATAAGCTCAGGTTTAAATTCAGCCATCCAGGCATACCACAGTAGTACCAGGTAATCAGCTGTGGAATCACCACTTGGGCAGTGCTTCCTCAGAAAAAGGCTTTGTTTTCCAACTCATTTATAAAATCTATGCATTAAAATGCCATGTTCAAAGGACTCTAGTAAATCATCAAGGCTACTCTGCTGTTACTACGAGTAATCCGTATAAAACACGTATACAAGTGTAGAGCATCACAACGAGATCATTTTGGTGCCCTGCCCTCAATGGTTTTCCTGCAGGACTTGTCAAGTGACTTAAGTCTTTCTTCTAATTGCCATCTGAATTTACTCACAGCTAGCATTGTTCTACAATTCACACAGTTCCTTTCTGAGTTGATACTTGGATACTTGTGTGTTTGGAGATTTTAATGACATAAACATTTATGTCAGAATGAAGTATTCCATTACATGACACTTAGAAATTAAATAAATACATTTCTGGGTTTTGAGCTAAACTCTTGTTCTTTACCTTTGCTTTCCACATCAACCAGAATTTGAAAATGTCCACATGTCGACCACACTGGATTGCTTTATCTCCAGTGTCATAGGAGACATCATACTGTTTGTCTGGCTGGAAGAGATAGCCTGCACACATTTGATTGCAGCCTTGAAGGATACCCTACAATGAAAAATGCATACACTTACATAACTTACCTGGCATTTGTGCATGAGAGAATGTACACATTAATAACGTATAAAAATGTATTTCAAGCATGTGCAGGAGAATTGTTCTTTGATGGGACATAATATAACATACTGACATTTGTAAACCTGAGCCACAAAATTAATTTCATAACCTAAGGTGGTTCTCTTAAAAGTCTCTGAATAGTCATATGGTTTTACACACACAAACACCCCCCCTGAGAAAACATTCACAGATTAATTTGGATATTTAGTTCGTGATATTAGCTTTGGGTAAAGCTTCAATTTATAAGGCTGTGTTCTTTAAACTTAAATTTATGATTTGTTAAATATTATACTAGAATAAAGCTGTAGTCTCTCAGTGCAACAGATTGCTACACAAAATGAAGTGAAAGAGCTTAATTGAATGTTTAAACTTTGATGTTGTTCAGCTTTATGACATTTAACATTAGTGATAAGTATAAGCACAAATGACATAAATAAATGAACATTTTTTGCATATAAATAAATATGGTTCGCAGACCAATAGAAATCTATGAACTACTGGTAAAAATGTCTGGCAGAAACACCAAGCAACAAATTCCTGTTTGTTACACAGAAGTCTTACACATGACGTTTCTAAAATGGTTTGCATTCCCTTTAAAGTTTATTAGTGTGTTTTGCAAGAAACTTGAAGACACCAGCTTATAATAAATACAAAAATAAATACAAAGACATCTATTAAAGTTCTCACATAGAGAACAAAAACTCTTGCCAAAATCCTGCAATAGCTGGCACAAAGAGCATGCATGCTAAACAAACGCTCGTGGTTCCCTTCCATGGATGTGTTTTACAAAGGGAAATAAATGCTGCAGTCCTCAGTTTAGAGTTGGATCAGCTGGAAGAACAATGGCAGACCTAGGGCTGCAACTTACAACTCTTCCATCCCAGTTCTATACACAGAGATTATTTCTTCAACTAAGTGTTTCTAGTAGCAATTGGCATACAAGAGATTAGTAGACAACATCATTAGTCCTATCCACGTATGATATGACTTTCTTTTTTATTATTTAATAAGAATATGTATTGCTTAAAAGAAACAAGACACTGGTTTAGCTTTCATTGATGGCAACAAAGAATCTAGATGCCAGCCATAAAATACAGAGTCATAATAAAAGCAGCAGGTTTTCTTTTCAACAGAACTGGAAAACTTCTAAACCACGGTGTAAGGTAAAAACTTGCTTCTTACCTAAGCAGTTTAGACTGCAAGCAAGTACCAAGACTGAGGCTCTATGTTCAATATATCATAGAAACAACAAAGCAGGTGCTCAGACGAAGTACATTAGCATGGCTCTGTTCTTGCTACTAGAATATGCAAAGATCCAACAGGTGAGGATGTGACCCATGTTGTCTACAACTTCAATAAAAAAGCCTAAAGACCCAGGACAGATAAAACAGCTTCCAAACCACAGTGTAAATCCACACAATTATTCCTTCCAAAAGAAGTTATGAACTTAAACAGATTTTGCAGTACCCTCTTAAAAAGCAGGGCTTGATATTTACTTCTTTTTTTTTTTTTTTTTAATGTTTAATTATTAAATATAAGCAGACCTTCTCCCGGACAAGAATGGCAGAACATTGTAGCAGCACTCCCATCATCTTGTGTGGATTCCAAGTGACTGAGTTGGCTCTGCAAAAAAATTACACATTCAGATTGGTCTGGAAAACAGAAACTTAATCTGAAGCAGTCACCTTTGTTTTCTGCTTTCAGCTGGAAATATGTGGAATTTGACCATAGTGATATCACTGTGGATATTATTAATGCCTTAAGTGTCTTCTTTCCCAGCTATTCTGTCCAGGAAAGGAATTTTTGTGTTAACATTGCAATATCAGACTTGTGATTAGTTTATAATATTACTAATACCAGCTAATTAGTATCAGACTGATTAGCTGCTACAGTGACATCATCCCCAGAAGAGTCCTCTTCTAGAAATAGCCTTAATAAAAATAACAAAACCTCTTTGTTGTGTTCTATCAGTTCAAGGTACTGATGGGGAAAGAGCAGCTGTCAGAAAATTAAGGGACTGATATGAATTGTGGGAGAATACAGTTCTTTATTAAACACCTGCTGGAAAAATGGAAAGGAAATAAAAAGACATTCTGCATGCTTACCTGCTTTCCCAGTTAGAGCCACAGGCCTTGCTTGTCAAGCCTATGGACTGTTAAAAGGTTTTAAAACTTTACATGATATCCTACCATTCTGTATGTAAAGCTCAAAATTTCTTACATGTAAACACGAGTGAATGCACAACATCACCTAATTTACAAGTCAACCAGATTTTCTGTAGTTTAACATATTATTCTAGACAGTTTAATGGTGACAATGAAATAAATGTGCCAACATTGCACATCCATTGACCTTTTCACCCTAAGTAATTAATTACCAAGTGTCCCCTTGATTCACTGCATGTTCCAGAGAAGTAAAGTGCATAATTGTATTTCAAAGACTATGCATGTGTTTTTACAATGTGGTTGAAAGAAAAGTAAAAGGTATTTCCTCCTCTCCTAGACCCTGCTCTCAGAGGACACAGACACAGCCACAGTTTCTCTGTTGTGTTCTTAGTGATGTCTTCACCTCAGTCTTAGGACCATTGATTTCTAGATACAATTCCAACCCCTGTATGTGCTAGGTTAGACTGTAGCAACCCTCAGCTGAAACAACACTGCAGCCTGTGCTGTGCCTGAGGAGCTCACCTTCCATCTAACATCAGCTGCTTATGCAGTGCAAATCAGCAGATAAATAGCTCAGACTTAGGAGGCAATTATCTTTTAGAAAAAAATCACTAACAGTTCAGATGGAGCAGTCAGGATAAAGGAATTTATATAACAACTTATTTCCTTTTTAAAACACCATGCCTTCAGTTCAGCACATCCATTTAACTTTCAGGGTTTCAAACAGAGAGTTTTAAGTCATTCTTCTCAAGGAGCCTTAGGTTTGTTTTAGCATGAAGCTGTCACTGTCTCCTCAGTGCAGCCCCCAGGCAGAGGCTGTCCTCCCACAGGCAATCCCAGCTCTGTGCCATGGCAGCATGCCAGTCCTCCATGCCAATGTGCCCAGCAGGCCAAGAATGACCTGAGTGTTAGCAACAGACCCCAGCTGGGTCCTGTGACAGGCAATTACACTGTACATGTGGGCCCCATCCCATGTTTGAAGATCTGGATAGCTGACTAGGAAAGAAGTCATTTCATGCTTCATGGCCTGCTGCTTTCTGTATTTGCTTAAAATTATGGCCTTAATTAGCACCTCAGGGTTGACCTCAGGTCAAAAGGGGTGTGCCAAACTCCTGTGACCAAACCTGTGTATCTTAAGAAAATTATTTTGCAATGCTGACTTAATATTAGACATGTTGCCATGAGTCACAAGCAAATTGGACTGGGCAAAGGTTGATAGGATTCTGCTGCTTCAGAGTGCTCCACACCACATGCTGCTGTCCTTGCAACAGAAGGGCCCACATGGTTTTGCTGCCAGTCCTTCCACACCCTATCCTTGATGTTGTACTTATTCTTCACTTGCTGTATGAGATGCCCAAACCTAGGATAGTTTGCTTTCCCTAAGGAAGAGCATTGCTCACTGTATTCATCTTGTAATTTTACCTGGAGCCCATATTCAGAACAGCCAACTCAAGGAATCAATTTGGTGCTAATTTAAAACTACATGGATAGAACTTGCTTCAGTTTTTGCTTCCCTGAAGGTTGATATCTGCAGTGATGGAAAAGATCTAAAGTTTCTGATTCTTCATTGCTTTTCTGATTTTCTTCAGATGGGCATCATTTCATGGTAGAACCTTTTCAGAGAAAATCTAGATATCAACACCCCCACGGGATTATAAATATACATCTTCTACAGACTTGTCATCACTGTATATGGGAACAGCTGTACCAAAGACTACACCTGGAATGACTCCTGAGTCGAAATTGAAAGGTCCCATGGGAGGATCACACTCTCGCTCTGCTGTCACTACCAACACAAATGCTTTGCCTCTTTAAATTCAATTCAATCAAAGGCTGGCTTCTGGTCTCAGTGGGCATCTTGGTAAGCTGGGTTATGTACCTGGGGGTACACACATGTTCTTTCCTGCAGACTTCACTCTGACCTCTACACGAGCTTCCTGCTTGTTTCATGTAATCCCCACATGGCACCAGCACACAGGACCCTGTGCTCTGAGACAAGTGAACATCTGTGACCCTTTCTGGCCTCTCTGGAAATGACCTCAATCCTCTCCTGCAACAGCAGAAGTGTAGCAGCACTGTCTATTGTAGTTCTTTCAAGCCTTAAAGGTGCTGAAACTTGCCCCTGAAAATTACTGCTAATTCAGTCTCTACCTCCTCTCTTTGTTGAATACACCTGTCTACTTTGTGTGTGTGTGTGTAAATAAGAGTGATACAAGACTAAACATATATATATATATGTGTGGGTATATATATATGTGTGTGTGTGTATATATATATGTGTGTGTATATATATATGTGTGTGTGTGTGTATATATATATATATGTTCCATTTACAGAACACTCATAAACATATACTCTTTATTTTCTGGAAAAACTGCGAATATCTTTCAGGAGAGAACCTCTACAAATTCCCACTGTGGGTATTCATGCTCAAACACCTTCCTTGGACCCTCCATTTATCACTGCTATTCTCAAAGCCCTACATTTCAGAGATTGTCTAGCTCTCACACTTCATTTTTTTTCTTCAGGTACTTCTCCATCCATCCCCAGACTTATGATCCCTTCAAAGCTATGTGTAGAACAATTTCCCTTCCTTTTTCCCAAGTAATATCCTTGTCTTCCTTCAAATCTGCTGAAAACTTACCTCTCACTCAATGTTACATCACAGATTTCTTCCGTAGTATTGTCTCAATCTCCCTGGTCTGAACCTTTCCCTTCTGCCTTGCTATTGTTTAATTTAATGTTTAAACTCCTTAACATAGCAAAGTAGTGTTTTCACGAATTGTTGAAGTGTCATGTACCATATGGAAGTACATTAAGAGCAGTATTACAAATAAGCACTGTGCAGTACCTTTCTATTCCATTCAATTTATGACGGTGCTTTCGGGACATTAAGAGTCCCCCTCCCCAGGCAGCCTGGAAGAGACATTAAAAAGAGAAGATTCATTTTTTGAAAAAGCTCAACAGATTTTAGTTTACTCAGGATCTAGTAATAAATATTTTAATTCAAGAAAAAATGTGTAAACTAAGATCCTCTTTTGCCTGAATAGCAGCACTTTTTTGTTACTTACATCTACATGGAGCCAGAGGTTGTACTTTTCACATATGTCTGCAATCTCCTGGATTGGGTCGAAGGCTCCATATACTGTTGTGCCTGCAGTTGCGTTTACAAAAAGAGGAACGTACCCCTACAGTAAAAATAAAAATATCAAATATAAATTGAAAACACTTTCAGAAAAAGACAAAGGAGGAAAAAAAAGAAAATAATTCCAGAAACATTATCTCATTTTGTTACCTAAAACCATTTTTCGTCCCATGTGAAAGGCACAACATAAGCAACAGTAGAAACTAACTAATCATATACATGGTAAGAGCAAACTCTGTTTTTCTCTTTATTTTCTTGTCATATCACTTCTAAAAATTAACTAGTTAGAAGATAAAGAATATTATTTGGTCTAATCTGTCTCAGTGAGGAGATTCAAACAATGTAGTGGAAGAGGAGCAATATTCAAGTAAATTTGGGACTTCTACAGCAGTATAAACAAAAATTAATTAAATGTGATTTGTAAGTTGTGATTTGAAGACTTGAAATTGTTCCTTTAGTCTTTATCTACTAATAAACTGAACAAAGCAGAACAAGGCAATCTAAAACAAAAGCAATTAATGAGAAACTATCAGCTCAAAGAGAGACAATTTTGAATTAGATTAAATAAATGTGAACTGATATTTCATAGAGGGCCAAACGTAAAGAAGTTAAGAAACAACCAACCAACCAAAAATCTTGATTTCTCTTTGGTTATTTTATAAAAAATTAATTGGTTTTTCCACCGCATTGATTCAAGAAATAGCAATTAAAGCCTAAAATTTAAGCTTACTGTCTATATTTAACAAACATACATGCTACCTACATCAAATCTACAGGATTTTTTAGGGCTCTGTAGAATCTTTTATGGGTTTGGCTAAACTTATAAGTTTAGATAAAAGCAGCTTAGATTTTATGTTTCCATGCTTGTTCCCACATATTTCCAAACAGGAAGTTATTTTTAAAAATCGTGAACTACAGTTGTGGTTCAAGAGTTAAAAGTCTTTTGGTTTGAAACAGAAAATGTAAACCTTACCAAGACACATAATAATAATAAATATTATTATTAACATATGATAATTCTGTAAACAATACATGAATACATAATTAAGCATACAAAAATACTGTTATTATATTTATATTATTATAATGTTCTCTTTAATGTCAACACTCAGGCTTCAAAGGAAGAAGCAATTTTATTAAGCCAAGCATTTAAGCACTAATTTTTAAAACCACGAACCTTTTCTTTTGCTTCCAGAATTTTTGCCTCCAAATCAGCTGGTATTATTTTGCCTCTGTAATTATCACAGAAACAGAAAGACAAAGAAAATTAAAGAATGTATATGGAAATAATAGCTGCAGTTGAAATAATCTAATAGGATTTTCTCAACAGGCCATTAGCAACTTGACACACTGTACTGAATCAGTCCTTAAACACAATAAAACAAATTTAACAGACGAACACGTTTAATCTATCAAAACTTTAGTATTCATCCTACCTTTCATTGCATTTTATCAAAATAACATTATCTGTTCCAAATCCAAGTGCAGCTCCAGCTTTCTTTATTGAGTAGTGACTCTGCAGCAAACACATGAACATGAAATGGAGGGGTCATTTAATTATGAAGCATTTTCACAACATATGTCAGTAAATTAAGAATTAGCAGTGTATTAAGCTCACATGCTCTGAGGTAAAGAGAACCAGTTTAGGGACTGCAGCCATGCCTTTGGTTTTAACTTCAGGGAAATACTTGTAGCGTGCAGCCATTATGCTGTACATGTTGGAGATAGCTCCTCCTGTGAATGAATAAATAAATACATGAATAATAAAATAGTGATAATGGAAAAAAAGTATATTACACCCCAGACATACAAGGCTCATCTACATAATGCAGTGAAAGTGGCAGTGAACTATGAAAAAATATTTCTCTGAAATGCACAGGCATCTGTCTAAATAACATAGGACAGACTCTCGAGAAAGGCAGGGTGATAATCAGAATTTCTTAATGCCATCTCTTTCAATTGCTATCATTTTTAACACATTCCTAAAAAGTTCAGCTTTCATTGTGCTGCTTTTGTATGATAACTTCTTGTTAGCAAGAGCAACAGGGATTTATTAACTTGTCTGAGATTGAAGAAATGTCATATATTGGATGGATTTACCCCATCTTACTGTAGGCATAGAAGTAGATGCTTAAAGGTAGATTTCTACAGCTGAGCTACTTCTTCTAAACTCCCTCACAGTCAGTTATGGGAAAGAGGCACTTCACAGGCTGTGATTCAGGTCATCTATTTTCACACTTACTTTTGAAGAACCTGAATGGAGGGAAAGCACGTATTTCTCTTGGTCTGCTGCTAAAGAGAGCCCTGAACAACTGGCTCAGTTCTTTGGTGCAGACCTCAAGCTTTAACAAGATCAATCACACCCCTAAGCCTAGGATGACTTCTTCCTCTCAAATTTTTTCATTGATGAGAACACAGAAAGATCTGTATTTTTCTAGCAGACAGGACCCAGATCAAGTAAGTGTGCACTTTATGTGGGCCCTTCCAAAAGGATGGGGTTTGTCTTTTATGCTCTGAAACGGGGTGGTGCTCCCTCATGCCAAACTCAGAAAAGTTCTGGGCTGGGCACGCACAGTGTCCACACGTTGGCCCAGGACCTTCATATGGTTCATCATCAGCCATTCCTCTCACTGCCTTCATGTTCCTTGCATGGGAAGACATTTGGTCTTGGTCTTCATACTAGAATCATACTTGTGAATCCAATCAGATTAAATCCCAGATAATGTGTCCCAGAAAGTGACAGACAATCACAGCCTTTTCCTGACTGTGAGCCCAAATACTTTGACCACAAAAGAAATCAGTACATGATTTTTGAGAACTTCTAGTCAATAGCAGCTGTTAAACAAAGCTCATAAAAAGGGTGTTTAAATGCCTAACTGTGCACCAGAGTCCATAGTCAAGTTTTAAATGCTGACCAGCCATAGTACATAGCCACACACAGAGATAATTTTTTCCCCAACTTTTCTGTGGGAAAGCATCCCTACTTCTAAATATCTGACTCATTGCTTTGTGTTGCAGATAGCGTGAATATTCAGACACAGCCCATGTTTATTTTTACTTTTGAAGTTTTAGTCAAACTACCAAAACAGAGAAGGAAAGCTCACCAGGTGAGAATATTCCATCACCATCTTTATTTGACCATCCAATAATCTCCCTCATCTTTCGAAGTGTTATTTGTTCCATGAGGACAAAAACAGGGGCAATTTCATAGGTAAACCTGCACGGATAAAGCAAAACAGACAAACACAATATAGATGCAGATTCTAAAAACACATAATAAATTCCCAGTCTGTAATTCTTTGTTAAAATGCTCGAGGTTTCTAAAAGTTTTTCTGTAACTTGAGTTCTGATCCTGAGCCTTTACCCAAGCAAAAATCCTCAGGAAGACAATATTAAAAACACTGATGAATAAAAACTGCAGTATTGGTTATTTTGCAGCTTTCTATATAGTGAATGTAAGACCTAATGTTCAACATCATAGCTCTGCTGACTTCTGCACAAGGTTGTCCTGTAAAACAACTATTTCCCAAAGTGCCAATTCCACACTTGTGGAATAACATACTGCTAAATCCTTATGAAAACAGTGAACTTCACTGAGCTAAACAAAATCATAATTAGAAGTATTGAGCTATGGTTTCAAAGTCTAAATATAATTAATTATGTGGATTTAGTCTGTTGATGATCTCCAAGGACAACTTACTTCTACAATACAACGTGATCAATAACTGTCATGAGTAATTACAAATGATGATTTTCTAATTACCAATTACCAAAACCAAGTCAGCAGTCAACTATTGTATCCACTTAATGAGAGAAAAAAAACATTACATATCCTGGCATGCCCTGATGTCAGCGTCAGATACGAGGATGGAAATTGACAACCATACAACTATTTTTGGTGATCAAGGTACATGGGTAAATTACGACTGCTGTAAACAAGTTCTGCTTGCTGTGTGTGGGGAAAAAAAATCAGTAAGGGGGAAAAGGAAGCAGAGAGAAATTAAAAAAATCAACCTCTGATTTCCAGAGGAATCTGTAAGAGTATGACACCCTGACACTTCGGATTTGACTGATATCCTCTGCTTGAATAATTTTGTCAAAATGTCCGTTGTCTCTCTAATACTAAAATGATATTTTGAGAATAGGTACAGCAAACTTGACTGAGACATGATATTAAGATGGAAACAAGTGTCTGAAAACCTTGTCTTTTATTTACTACTACACTGATTGCTTACACCGTTAATATTTTCTTCAAATTTTATATGTCCTTAGTTCATCAGAGAAACATCACCATTATTTTTAAAACACTCCCTTAAGGTTAAAAATTTGTAAGTTTTTTAATTATTGTGACTACTATTTTCAGAAGCCAAAATACTACTTATTTTGTTTTTATTATCATTAGAACTGACAGAGACATTTGAAACCTGATCTGAAGTTTGGGTGCTGCCACTATTTACAAATGGACAAAATTAATAAACCAGCATCTGCTAATAGTGGTTTGGGGTTGCTTTGTTTTTAAGCACTGCAAGTCTAGAATATATTCCAATCTTTATTTAGGCAGAATGATCCACTGATGTCCACAGGAACTCAGCAGTGTATAGATCACTGTAGCTCAATACAAGATACTCTTAAGTCAATGTAATTACTTTTTTCCCCACCAGTTCAAACACATTTCGAGTTTTGTCCTGAGACCTTGCACACTGGATTTTGCATATATTTAAACATAAAGAAAATAGTACTTATTTATTCTATTCTGTAGTTATTTTCTGTGTCTCCAAGAACTGACAAGAAATAAATGACAGTAGATGTTTATAAATTACAAGGCAAATGAAGCCATATTAGATGATGGCTATGAATTTACAAATCATGTCTTGTTAAAATTCACTCCACCTTACTTGTTTTAAACTTAAATTACTTTGAAAAATTCAGTAAAACCCCCAAAAAATGTGTTTGGCATAAAAGGAACCATCTAACTTTAGAATCATTCTCCTAAAAAAATGCTGATTAGATTTCTCATATAGTTACAACATTTACAGGTATTTCTGTGAATTAACTATAACAGTCATGAGTATCAGCTCTTTACTAACAGAATGTACTACCAGGTTTTTTGGTAGAAGCCAGTGCTGCCTTAATTCTGCTGTCACCTAAAGGGCAAATCACTTTATCAGACCAAATCATTCTAGCTACCATTCTCCTGTTGGCCAGTATGTAGAAAGGAGTCTGAGAATAAACACAGAGCATTTTACATCAACTTTCTATTCATAAGCATATCTGCATAATACTGAAAACACCAATATATTCCCTTGTCTCAGTTAACAGTGGGCATAAACAGAACTTCAGGATAATATTTATTTTTAACCTCGGTTGGCTGCTCCATGGTGAGAGAATGCCCTGTGCTACAGATATCTAGAACTGGATGAATAATGAAATTCTGAAATTTCTATGCTGAAGATCTCATGACTAGTGATTGAGCTATGAATAGAACATTGATACATTATTTCCAAGTCAATGTGGGAAGCTTATTATGTTTAACTGTATATATTACCTTCACAGTGACATTTAAGTAATATTTTCTAATGATAATTTTAAATTTTAAGAGAGTTCAGATGTTTTAATTTCTCAAAGCTCATCTATAAAAGAAAGCACATACTTTTAATTGTTCATAAATATTTTAAGTATTGTTTATCTGTAGAAAAGAAAAAATGGCAAATGGAAAACATCCTCTACCATAATTCAGTGTTGCTGTTGCTTGTGTGTAATGTGCTCATGTAGCTGTAATAGGTTAGAACAGTTTCTAGGTAAAGGTCAAAACTAGTTCTTGTGTGCTGGAACACTGCTCAAAACAAATAGTATGCTCCCCAGAGCTCACAGAGGTGATCTGGTTATTTTTAATAACCTTCTCAGTCAGTCCTTTGAATCATATTTTACAAACATCTTGCTTTAACCTTACTTGCAATTACTGTGTTACTTGAAAGCGCACTATGTTGACTTTGGTTTGCTGAAAAAAAGAGCACACTAAGCCTCATACTAACAAATAGATGCTAAATTTTCATGTTCACAGAGAAGTATTTTCAAGATATGTTCTTGTTTAAAGCAGAAAGGGATGAGAAACTAGCTATTTAACAGCTTACTTTCAAAAGAAAAAAGGAAAACATCAATTAAAAGAAGTTACTCTTTAAGAAGTGATTAAATGAATGCAATGTTTCTAATAATGATGTCAATATTTCTTTATCCTGTCACAGTCTGCCACAGAGCTGAATTCTTTTATGTCCTATCAGGTTAGTGTAATTTCACTAATTACAAAAGTGTAACTAAACTGGGATAATTAAGTTAGTTAAACGGGCTTAGTAAAAGTGACACTGAAATATTTGTCACAGAGAAAACTTTAAGCAAAGTTTTTTTTAGAAACGTGATCAGAACTGTTTTCACTTTTAATTGTGCTGCTAAAAAGGCACTTCAAAGCACTTTAAAGCACTTTGCAATACTTGTTTGACAATTAAAATATATATTGCTGGGTTTTTTCTTCCCAACCAGCTTTTAAATCTGAATGTCTCATACCAATTTTCAGCAGAGAACTGATTGAGATGATTATTACAAAGAGAAGGCTGTTTTTGTCTGGACCACCTTAGGCTTTTATTTTGTTTTATTGTATTTTGTTTTATTGTTAATGCCACAAAGTAGGCACAGTTCCTAATCTACGTAGAACAGCTAGTTGTCAGCTATATTTAATGAACCATATACTCACAGATGCAGGCCAGTGAAAATATTGTTCATTTTCCAGTCTGAAGGTACATTTCGTATGTTATGACAATTAGCAACAAACTCCCCAAAACAGAGGAAAAGTTAAACACATTCAGTGCAGGACTAAAAAAGAGCAGTCTTACCTGCTGGATACTTGGACTCCCATCACATTTTTGAACATATAGAACTCAAAATGTAAATAAAAACTGACTAGAATGTTTGGTGGGTTTTTAGTGGTTTGGGAGGTTTTTTTGATTGGGGCTTTTTTGTTTTGGTTTGGTTTTGTGAGTGTTCTTGTTTACTGTTGTTGTTTTGGGATTTTTTTCATTAATTGCACTCTGTTGCAAAAATTAATCATAATACCTTACACTGACATTTAGCTTTCGTTAACTTCGTGGTCAAGAAAAATTAGGAAAAGTTTCTTATTTGATGAATTCAAATGTCAAATTTTTATTTTTTTTATACTTCTGTTTATTCATTCACAAAGAACTTTATTAATCGTAAACTAATTCCTTCATTAGCATAAAATTATTTTTCAGTGTTATGTTTTTAACCATTTTGAAGCTACCCAGAAGCCACTTCTCTACTAGCATATGAACAGAAGGTATTGCCTCCAGCCTGCCATCTCTGAAGTCAACAGTAGAGAAGAAAACAAAGTTTTCCTTATCTAGTGTTCTAGTGTTAACATAGCTGCATAGTGGATACATAGTGGATAGCTGCAGACTTGTTCAGTCTAGAGACAAAGCTTTAAAAAAAAAAAAAATAGAGAAGATTGGACCAAAAAAAGAAAAATATAGAGAAGATCGGTCCAAAAGAAGAAAAGTAATTTCATGTTATTATATTAGAATAATCATGTTTTACTTACCATGTGCTCTCATATATTTGCACTTCTATTCAGTTTTATGTAACTATTTTCATTGTATTACTGACACATTAAGAAAATCATGATACATTTTTCTGGAAGATGTAACATTCATCATTTAAAAGTTAAAATCATTCCTATCTGTGACAATACCTATCTACCCTGATACATGACAGCCCGGGTAAGCACCAGACGCTGGTGACAAGACACCACTTACATGTTTGTATTAGCAGTAGATGTCAGCCACTCCCCAGCCAAGCCAATGATGTCCAGTCCTGTGGATAGCTGATTGAAAAAGCGAGGGTGACCTGAGAAGAGAATTGAGAGCAACTTAGAACAAACTCTACCGGTATCTCTCAGGTTCCAAACTGAAATCCACCTTTTCTGACACAAATCACAGGTTTGTACTAAGAACACTCGCAGCAAAGTTTTCAAAGCAAGTCCTGCTTATGGGGAGACCAATAGCCAACATTCAGGGATGTCTTATTACAAACGTGAAAAAATGTTTCGGATAAGAGCTGCTGTATGGAATCATTTGCATTTAAAAGAGAACCTCAGAATCGATTGAACCTATAAATACCTCCGGGACCTGCTCAGGGGCTTGAGATAGCCCATTTCCAGAGCCCTCCTCTGACTCCTGTCGCGCTGTGAACTCGGGCGAGGAGTACGCGGTGGGGGGCACACCCTTGGCAGTAACACCCTCCAGGTGATGGGGCTATTTGCATTTTAATGGGGAAGAGAGGAGGGCGCAGGCTCTTGAACTGGGGCTGCAGGAGTGAGACAGGGGTGGGGAGGAGTCAGTCTTTTCCCGAGCTACAATGACACGGGAGAGACGTTTCGCAGGGTCTCGGAGGGAATGTCCCAGCGCTGCAGCGGGGGGAGAGAACCCCTCAAGATCTCCTCGACTCGGACCCTTTCCCCACATGGTTTATAAGCTAGAATTCACCTCCTTAAACAGAGTTTGCTATTGAACCGAAGTAAACCACATCCCTGTATTTCAGCCGAAGTTGCTTTAACATTTTCTCTAAGTAATTACCCCGACTATTGGGGTCTATTTTCTAGCATGAAGAGAAAAAATTCCTAACAACTGATAGCGGGCGCTGAGGGGAGGTGGGAGGTGTCATGATTTAGACCTCTCTGTTCTCTGGGGAAGGACACGCAGATAGCACACTGGGGACAGTCCGGCCCTAGAAGGGAGGTCAGCTCTCGGCGCCTGGAGGGGCCCTGTCACGTCGAATTCTGTTCAACACTAGGAACATGAGCATCTTTTGACATGAAGAAATAAATGCGATTCTGCCCCGAGCGATGTCAGCAGAAATCTTTAGGAGGCGTGAGCCTGCCGGCCCTGCCACATCGCGACGCTTTCTGATGAGGATGCGCCGCACCCGGGCTGCTCCCGCCCGGGGAAAACCACGGCTCGGGGCAAGAGCCCAGAAATAGCACCCTGGCTTAGCTGTTCGCTTTACAAATCAGCACTTCTCTCCCTTTCCAGGACACATTGACTGGGAAGTTATCTCAAGCGACATTTCACTGACCTCCCATAGCTGTTAACGAGCCCGCGATCTCCTAAGGCTGGGCTGCAGATTCAGAGCCGGTGACTCTGAAGGGAGCTTCGCCTTGAGAGAGAATGTGAGCCCCGGGAACCCACAGCAGAATGCGTGCCCTGGGCTGCCAGACAATCCGAGCAGCACTTAAAAGCTGCACCAGACACCGCTTTGAACAGAGCTGGTGTCCGGTCGGATACCTGCCTCTCTGGTTCTGGGGACACGTCCTGCTGGTTCCACAGAAGCTCCAGGGGAGGTCGGGGTGAGGGGAGGGGGTTGCTCGACATGCGGCACGTTGAATAGCAAAATAATGGTGCAGGCACACAGAGCGCAGCCACTTTGATTTAACTTCTGGCCACCTGTCCAACAACCCACGCGTTTGCGAGTGAAACACGCTCCCCTTTGGTTAAGAGTACAAAAATCAAACCATGCTCCTGACTCCCCTGAATCAATCAAACCACCTTGTAAACAGGAAAAAGGGTAGAGCGCTACCCGCCACATCTGTTGTCAAGACTTTTCTCCTTGAAGGCACTGCGTTGGGTCTTCACGGCTGCAAAACGAACCCCAGCAGAAAGCTGCGGCCCGTCCTTCGGGAGCCATGGCTCGCAGCTGCCCTGGCAGAGAGCGCCGGGAAACAGCGTCCCGGCCTGAGCTCCCGCCGCTCCGGCTCCGCGGGGACATCGCCGCTCTCTGCGGGCGAGCCGAGCCTTGCCTAACCGAGCCGAGCCGTGCCGAAGAGAGCAGCCTCCTGGACCGAGCTCAGCAGCCCTGAAATGCTGGAGCAATGCTGGGGAGGAGAAACTCGGCGCCCTCCACTAGCGCCCCCGTTCCTGACCCGCTTGGGTATGTACGGCAGTCGGGGCTAGATGCCAGCCGAGATTTCTGTGGATACAATGTAAAACGTTTCAGGCCGAATAGCCTGAAAGAGCATTGACTTTGCCCTAGAGCCCGGCTGCAGCTCGCCCAGTGAAAGAAGTGATCACAAACAGGGATTTCTGTCTGATTCAGAAGGACCTGGACAGGCAGGGCTCTTGGGTAATGGGCTGAAATCCACAGGGTTCCTTTATTGATGATTCCTAGGATTTCAGTCTCTTTTTCATTAAACGTTTGATGAACATAAAAAAGAAAAATTGCAAATTCTGTGTCATTTATGCCCTCATTTACCTAATGATATTGCTCCCCGGAGATACAGACAGCTCGCGTTTCATCAAGTGAAAGAGATTACGTCTTAAAAACTTGTTCCTGTGCTCTAAAAACAGCACTGAGCCCTACCCGGCGGGGACGGATGGCCATCAACAATTAAGTTTCTGAGCAGAAACATTTCCAGCGCCCTGGAGCCGAGCCTGCAGGGAGGCACAGTCACGGGCACAGAGAGGGTGTGGGCTTAGCTCCGTGAGCTCAGTCACGCTCTCTTCACTGTGAGCTGGAGGAAAGTCCCGGGGGGATTCGCCACAGAGCATTGTGCAAAAAAAACCTACCTGTCCTCACTCCGTACTTCAGTGTGTCCCGACAATCCACCAGAATCTGCTCCAGGGACTCAGGGTTGTCCGACAGCTCCAGGTTGAAGCCCTCCATGCCCTCCAGGAGCTGGTGCGGGTGGTGAAAGTCCAGCACTTTGGTAGATCTGTCAAAAGTCTTCCTCACGTAATTGAGGAGGATGTCCACAACCTCCAGCAGGAACTGCATGGTCTGCTCCTCGCCATTCTTGGAGGGCAACAAATCTGTGGGGCAAACAAGCTGTCAGCCCTTGCTTCGGGAGAGAGAAGCAGAGATGAAGCAGCCTCGGCTGCCCGCAGCGCTCCAAGGACCTGGAAGCCGCGGCCCCAGCGCTGCCTGGCTGCAGCCGGGCAGACCCCAGCCCCTCTCACCCCGCGGGGAAGGGCGAGCGCAGACCGCCCACGGCAGCAGCAGAGAATACCTCCAAGGCGCCCCGACCCAAGAGCACGCCCTGCAACACTAAGGCTGTGCGGTGCGAGGCGCTCGCCTCCTGTGGGTCAACAGTACCCAAAATCCACACCTGCCCTTACCTTGCAACATCCCCACCTCCACCCCGCAAAGAAATTGCCTTCCCTTTCCTATTCTTCTTGCAATAGCCCCGTATCAGCAATCACAGGCTACTTCTTTACTATTTTACTAAGGAGGGTAAAACCATAAAATTACTCTCCTCACTGGAACCCCTGGAACTGCTGAAGCTGAGCTGCAGGTGATCAGCCCGAAGTATGTAAAACTGCATTTCAGGCAGCTTGCATACATCGCCAGTGCAGCTCCCAAAAAACACAGACAAGGAGCTTCCTTCAAAAACAGCCAAGGAAGAGCACGATCTGAAGGCGATCTGATCTGATCTGCACTTCCAGGGGAGATGAGGGCAAGACTACTAAAGGACATGCCTGAGCTGGAGCAAGGAGAAACTGTAAAGTGTTTACCTCTGGCATACAGATTGGAAAAGTCTGTCTCGGTGCGCCGGAACCTGGATCCTTTCTCACTGTTCTCACACGCCAGCAGGCCCTTGGACGACTGCCTTTCCTTCAGAGAGCTGACAATCCGGCCCTTGTCTTCCAGGCTGTTGGTCCTCTGCAGGAACCCTACATTATTGCAAGGTGCACAGGTCAGAGTTTTCTCACTTCCCAACATGTTTAGAAATATCTAAAGCAGCTCCCTAGACAACAGTTAAAAGCGGTGTTGGCTCTAGATCTGACTAATGAGGTCAGGAATAAGAGTATTTATGGGGATTATTTGCCTCCAGGAGGGAAAGTTCAAAATGCCATCAACTGCAAAAACGCATCCATGCAAAAAACAAAATTTCGTCATTTAGTGCAGTGGTAAATTCTTATTAAGTCGATCAGACAGATTCCACTTCAGTAATCAGCCGCTGGAAGAGAGTTCAGGATGAGTCAATGCTATTTCAGCCTGCAGGCGAAGTTTATGGACCTAGCAGACAGGGGCAATGATGTATGATTAAAATCAGGGCCATTTTCAGTTCTCCTCGTGGTGCTCTCACGCACAAAAGGCATGAGAACAAGCAACCATTCTGGAGCAGCCGTCCTGAGAGTGCTAGAGTTCTGAGGATACCAGTAGCACTCACCTTCCTATCATCAGTAAGTACCGATGCGGATTTTCCACCTGAAAAGATGCTTTGATGCTAACAGTAACCATCCCTGGAGGTTTTAAGAGCTCCGCTCTCACCGGAAACGCATCTTTGGCGCCCAGAACCGGAACACAACTGCCTCTGTTATATGCCACGGCAATAATAAACCCACTCACCCCAAGAATGATGGGGGTGGGAGCCATGCAGAGTCCGCGGCGATTAATGAGATCTGGCTACTTTAACAAGGCAGGGAGAACAATTAATTTTCTGGATTTGATCTATTAAATCTAATGTGATGCCCACTAAAGCACACATAGTGTCGGACTTTTCGTCATTAAGGAAAACTTCGGATTTTGACCTTCCACGTTGCAGCGAGTGTGCTTTGTTATGTTTGGAAGAGCCACTACGGCGGCGCCGGTCTCCTTTATCCTTCCTTTTCTTTTAAAACAAGCAACAATGAAACAAAGCTTGTCGCGGCTGAAGATATCCGCCAGAGAGCAGGTCTTAGCAGGGAGGAAAAACACCTTCCTGAGTTCACTCACCCACGTCCCCCGACGCCGCTTCTCTTCAGCGCCCCGCGCTTTCCGGCCGTGTCCCTGCTCTCCGGAGCCGGGACGGCGGACCATGACTGTGGGCATCTCCATCGGGCGCCCAATCCCCGGGCCATACGGGACCCCTGCACCTTGGGCAGGCATAGGGGCTGAACCTCGGGGGAGAAAAGGGGGCGACACTTAGCTGCTGCTGGGCCAATTGCTCCCTGCTGCCAGCCAGGCAGTCGCGAAAGAGCTATCGAGAACGGAGCGCTCGGCTGGCAGGCCCTTCTGCATCAGTCAGGCACTCATACCATTCTCCAGGAGGGTCACTCACAGGTAAGTTTGTCAGAGCAATGCTTTCAGTGAACACCTCACGTTTTGCCTTTTAATTCTGGTCTTGTACTGATTGGTCTTTTTCTGTGATGCTTTTACGAATGGGACAAAGACTATTTAAGGGGAACTCTCTTCGTGCGTAAGTTAAGAGTAGCTGTCCATATAGACATATATGTAATACTTAGTTATGTTGTTACTGCTTCTGATGGCTCTTGCAGCCATTATTAGATCCTGCAAGAGCTAGTGCTATTTGCCTGCTCTTTGGGAGGAGCAGCTGATATCGAAGCAGATGCAGCCTAAACTGAATTATGGATACTCTTTTACCAGGTCCTGGGGCTTCATTTTGCCCTTTTTTTTTGGCCTACCCGTCTTTTTTTCAGGCTCTCAGTAGCGATGCTCAAGTGGGAAGAGTTCCGTGAGAAAAGATGTGTGCAGGAGCAGCGGCGCCCCGCTCGCCTCGAGAGCCGCGCTCCTCGCACAACCGGTGCTTCCCTCGGCGCGCAGACACGCGTTCCTCGGAGGCTGGGAAATGAGGGAGCACCGCTTCGGTAACACAGAAGGGCTGCAGGTGCCTCCAGTTCAACTCTCATCGGGCCTAGCGAGGCCGTGGCTTCACTGAAGGGTCTGACCTAACTCGACGCTGCGGGCAGGGAGCTCAGTCCTTGCCCCAAGGGCTCTGCGGCTGTTGTTCCCCGCGGAAGCTGCCCGGACCCGCCGTGCCTGCAGCCGGCGGCGGGGATCAGCTGGGCTGGAAGCGGCCGCGCACGGGGCCCGCGGGGCTGCTCCGCGCTGGGGAGGCTCCAGGGCGGGGACTGGAGGACGAAAAAAGCCTGACGGCAGGATCGCGCTGTCGGCCGACATCAGCCCATCCGGCCGTAGATGACGTGCCGTTCGCTGAAGTCCCTCGGCCACGGCAGCGTCTCGTGGACCTGGAGACTCGGGATAGCGGGGAGCCCGGGGAGCAGGGACAGCCCCCGCTCTGGAGCCGCCGGACCCTGTCGTTTGCCGAGCTCCTCCCTGGGAGGGTGTGGGACGTTCCCCAGCACTGTCCAGGGCTGCAGAGAAGAGTAACAGCCGGCCCTCGAAGGCTCCTTCCGCTCGCGGGGAGAATCTCACGGCTGTAGCCGACCTTTCTTTCATCTGTATCCTAGTTGAAAAGCGAGGCCGGTACAGGAGAGTTCCAGCAAGTAGCAGAGTATGAAATAGTGTGCACTCTGCTTCTCCTGGAGCAGCGAAGAGCGCAGCCTTTCTCAGCAGTAGGGCGGTCCCGCAGGTGTATTTCCATCGATGCGCTTTAAGAGACCGAGTTTTCAAAAGCCGAATGACACCAGACTGGCGAGGAAGTACCTCGGTGCACAACGTGACCACAGATTCAGCGTGATTTCACATCAGGCCTGGCACAAGGCAGGTGTGTGAGCCCCCTCGGCCTCTCAGTCCCGGGTGGACGCTCATGCTCCGAGGCGCGGACGGAGCTGCCGTGTCCCGGCGCGCACCGCAGCCCTCGGGGGTGCACGTCGGTGGTGGCTGCAGGAGATCCTGTTCTCGGAGGTTCTCGGCCGCGCTCGGGGTGTTTAGCATCACCTACGGAAATCATGCTTGGCAGCATAAATCCCATGGACTCCGGAGACGAGGCCGGTTTCTAACATGCAGGGCTGCTTTGGAAGCCCCACTCTCCCGCGTTGCTCGCTGGGCTTGGAATCATCAGCTGGCCGAGGCCAAACAGAAGACGCACCGGAACAATTTTACTACGTTGAGAACTTCCACTGATGCCAAGCAAATGTTAGCAGGATCACTCCCAGCAATAACAATTGCCAGGGTAGGAGTGTAGCATACAAATCCAGATACAGGGGAAAATTTGCCAATATTTCATCCACAGTGACAGTTCATTAAACCACTTCAAAATAGGTTGTTTGTTTGGGTGGTGCTTTTTGGTTTTTTGTTTGGTTGTTGGATTTTTTTTTTTTTTTTTTTTTTTTTTTTTGGATATGTGAAAAGACAAGAGAGGAGGGGAAAGGGGTCCAGAGGGGTGGGGGTGGTGGCTGCGGCAGCACTCTTTCCAGGCGGTGGCTTTTAACCAGAAAAGGAAAAAAAGCTAATCCTTAAATTGCTCAGTTATTTAAGAAGAAATTACATACATCTTGGATACGTAATTATTGAAAACGTCGAACATGCAATGTACAACCCAGATGGAAGAACCAACTCATTGTTAAAGACCTGCCTTTTCTCTGATGTCAATCCTTATTTAAAGATTGGATTCAAAATTAATCGAGTTCAGTGTGAAACACACAGAAGGAACAAATCCAAGACGCTTTTGTGGCTCTACAATATTTAGGGTCTGGAATGATATCTTGTGGAAGGTTATGGACAAGGAGCTATCATCTGCAACAGCCAAACGTCAACACGTTTAGCATGTTTAATTAGGATTCCTGGCAGCCTTAATACTTCTCTCTGTTCACCATAGGCAACCTTCCCTGTATGTCTTTGTGAAGGTGTTTGATTCAAATGGGAGGGCTCATACAAGTAAGAACACTGGTCGTGATCAAACCTGAGTATTCCAAATTGGCGTCACTCACTATTCAGAGTATATTTCTCATGTAAAACAGAAAAGAGCCAGTAAAGGAAAACTGAGCACTAAACCACAACCAAAAATACAGCTTGTCTTGAACTCCCTTCACAAAGCCTTCATTACGCCCTCTTATGCCTTCCTCAAATCCAAAATGGTGGGATATTTCATTTTCAAGTGTATTTGATCTCACTGAGAGAAGCTGCGCTGTCCCTCTCTAACCCCCGTAGTCTAGCAACACGGAGCAAGACTAAGAGCACGTTACTTTATCAGTTCTGCTTGCCGGGCTAAATTAAAATGATGGTGAAAATGCCCATCGCTCCAGTCACTGAGGGGACTGGTAGGGAAACGGTCCATTAAACCCAGATCAGGATCTATTTATAGAACTAAGCGACTACTCGTTAATGTCGCCAGCGGCTACCAGTGAAATCTCTCACAGACACAGCGCTAAACATTTGCACCCTGATTCTTTTCCCGTTCAAACTTCCAGGTGACAAAACGTTTAATGAATGAACTTTGACTCGAGCAAGCAGGGAAAGAGGTTTAAATGTTCTTTTGCATCGAAAAAAAGGTTAGTTTCTCCATGACATGTTTCCCATCCTCCCAAAAGGGACAGAGGGGAAAAGGAAAATAATTTCAGTGCGTAAGGGGTATGGGCCAAACTGAATGATTCTCCCCATCAGAATATGAAAATTTGACTGTTAGTCTCTGAAAGCGAAGGCGCTACTGAGATATCTGGAGAAGGAAGACAGCTTGTTATCTGCAAATGAATCTCTTGCTATAACGTTGCGATCTGATTGTGCATTTGTTTCCCTTCTGCATTTCATGTGCCTGCGCGCTGACTGGCTGCCAGCGCTATCTTACCAGCACAGCAAGCTGACGAATTGCTCTTTAATAAGGCTCTCGTTAATCTTTTTTCCCCAGGAGATCCGTATTTTCTAGTCAGATAAGGCTGAAAAATTTCAGACAGTGAGAGGGGGCCAACCGGCCCCCCACTCCCCGCTTT
>JANPWX010000011.1:11405136-11416231 GCA_024734555.1 Trochalopteron elliotii | reverse complement strand
TTTTTTTGTTGTTGTTGTTTTGGTTGGTTGCTTTGGGTTTTTTTGTTTGGTTGGTTTTTGTTTTTTGTTTGAGTTTGGTTTTTTCCCCTTTTCCCCCTCTTTCCTCTGTGGTGGATAAGTCAGGTTTTGCCCTGACAGATTTGTCAGTTCACCCTGGATAGCCATCAGTACTAGTCAAACAGCAGATTTTCTGCAGCGCTGCATTTGAAACCCTTCCTTTCTCTGGTTTCTTTTTAGCTACAATATTACAGAATGGAAACAAAAATTGTTTCCAAAATAGAAGGTTGAGTGCTGATTGAAATAAGTGGAGTTTAAGCAATGCACCAACACCTACATTTTTTAACACAGTACAATCAAAGCACAGAAACACACACAGGATGGTATGAACAGCTACAAAGATGGACAACTGGCACCCTGTACTCTGAAAAGTACAGTGATATGTTCTTGTCTACCAAGACGTGTGTTTGCCCACCAGAAAAAACCAGATGGACAGGTAAGAAAAAAATCCCTTCTCTCTGCTAGACTGAGTAGTTAATCATTCCTATTCTGTGTGGATTTCATTAGCATTTTTACAACTAACAAATTCCTATTGAGAGGTAATAGAAGAGTGCATGAACTTCAAGGAAAACAATCAGTTGTTACACAGGCCTCTCTACTCAGTACAAGTATAGAAGATTATGAAAATATTGAGGGGCATTTTTAAGGAAAAAAACACTTCTCCCAGATCAAGAGAGAGATAATTCAAGTTGAAGAAATCTCCCAGACAGAAAAATCATATTAGACTTGTTACACAAGTCACATATTCCAATCTATTTATGTAATAAGATCTTGTCTACTTTGGCCTTTCAAAACTTCTCTGCAAGCACACACTTACCTAATGCTCTTGACTCCTCTTGATGGTAGCCTGATAGCTGCACTTGAAGAAGACAAGCACAGGAAAAAACAGAGCTGCTGTCATCTGGGGCAACATTAGCAACTCAGCACTAGAACAAGAGACAGAACTTAGCCATGCTATCTTTAACAGTTTGGCCACAACAAAGTCTTTAAAGCTAATAGACATGTGATAAAGAGCAGCACTGCTCTGAGCAGTGAATCAAGCATAACCTCTCCCTTCATAACCTTAAGGGATACTTCATGTAACCCTTGATAGGGTTAAAGGAACTGTCTGGGAAGGGATTAAAGACAGTACAGTGGATCATGTGCTGGTTTCTGACAGCTCAGTTCTCCCCAGGACAGGAAACAAGGCCACTTACCTTCCTTTTCAGCTACAGAGAGAAGACCAAGACAGAACACCAGCTTGGGACTTCACTCCTCAGCATTCTTCTACCAGTCAACTGTTTTCTTCAGAGATTATTAATCTATTTAAACAAACGTCTCAACTCACTGGAAGTAACATAAGCTAGCAAAAATGCTGAAAGATTTGTCAGATATCCACACTCAAGCTAGTCATGCCATACAGAAAAAATTAAAGATGTTCCACTGGTTTCTTCCTTCAGAGAAAATTCTGTTACAAGGGCTTTAGGGATCTGAAGACTGCAAGAATGAAAAACATGTAGCTTTTCTAGAATGTTATAGAATCCAGAATTTCCTTCTCCACAATCTGAAATGTTACGCATGGAATCTGGCTTGTGTATTGGTGTAAATTAATGTTGTCAGATATTAACATAACCACTACTTGCTAGAGACAGGCTGTATATAGTGCTGCAACAGACTGCAGCTGCAGCAGGCAAGATTGCATTCTGGTTACTGGTTTATAACATGTTTAAAAAAATCACTATCTTTGTGAGTAAATAGGCTCTTCCAAACATACAGCAGGGGATCCAGGTGGGTGAAGCATAACTCCTGACAATTTTAAGAAATTCTTGTTCATGTAAAGGCATTACAGATTGATCTGCTACTTTAAAATGTTTTTTGATCAACGGCCAGTCTAAAAATGCATATTTTAACCAACCAACCAGCCAACCAGCTAACTAACTGAGCACAAAAGATGCAAAATCCTTTCAAAACCCATTTAACACCCAACAATTATCCTTCATTTTCACTTTGCATTAATTCTCTACAGAAGAACAATAATACATTGGTAATGACAGGGATTCCAGGAATGCCCTGAGATGCCACTGGGATACTGAGATATTTTTCCTTGGACCAAGATGAAGTACTGGAGACCTGAAAAGCACTTCTACAACACAGGAAGATCTCTTCAAGTAATTAATCTCAAAACCTGTGATTTCATGTTCTTTAGGCAGCTGGGATTAAACAAAGAAACAGACCCTGCAAACTAAGCCCTGTTAAGAGGCACAAGTATTTGATCAGCATTCTCTGTCGTATTTATGAAAAAAGATCTGCATCAGGAATTACTGAATGGAAAAGAACACAACACAGAGATATCACCTCAGCTAAAGGCAGGAAGAAACCAATGGAAGTTCTTTTACATGGGCACACCTATCCAAGCATGAGAATATTAACCTATTATTTCTCCGAGACTTATAAACTTCATTAAATAACATTTAGACACATTATTGGTGAACAAAGATTTTTCTTACACTAAGGTAAAAGAAAGATACACACTTAAAATTACAGCATGAAATGATTACTATATAATCTGAAATATCAATACCAGGCCCTAGAACTTCTGCAGTGAAAACCAATACTAAACTTTAATATACTTATCTGTTTAATAAAATATGTTTATTGTATATCTTTTCTTCTGTCTATCCCAGAACAGCATGATAGCTGTGTTTGGTTTTCATTAGGTAAATTTACTGAATGTAGTTACACTCAGTCCAATTCTCCACAGCCATATAACTGCAGGTTTCCTACAGTAAAATTATGGATATCTTAAAAAAAAAAATCAAACTGTAAATAAAGTAGGAGCTGGGTACGAGCTTTACCTGCAGTAGCATGGCTCAAAGTACTTTTTCACCACCTTAAAACCAGAGAGTAGCACTGTCTGTCAAATCACAGGCATACCTTTTTACAGGAATGCCAACCAATGGATATCCAAACTTCTAAAAGTATTTTAACTTATTATCTATTTCTTTCTGCATTGTAACATGGTTCACTTAGTCCTCACCATGTGGACACCAACTGATCTGAGGTAATACATATGGCAGACATCCCACATAGATGTCTGCATTAAAAATGGCAAAGATATTAGTATCAAATGTGAACCAGCTTGAGTTCATATATATGATCTATTCTTGAGATACTCTACAGAAGGGGAATTTGACTCTCAAGAGCATATCTGAATCATTTTCAAGTTTTAATTCCAGTCCAGAAAAATAAGCATATTTATAAGTAAGAAGAACGACTCCCAGACTGTTTTCTCCCTGTCATTAGTAAAAGCATCCATATGAATTCACTTAGTTTTTCAGCAAATTGTTTTCCCTTAGAAAAAAAACCCCAAATTCAAAAACAAGCAATAGGAGATGAATGATGGGGACGCTAAAATGAATATTAGTAACTCAGGAATCACAATCCCAAAGAGGCTGATCAATTTCACTCCTTTCGATTTAATTCCACTTCCCTCTGGAAAGCAGCTGGTTTACTTATCACTTATCCATGTCTAGAAAATAATCCTTTTGTCCTTTCTAAAGCCTGGCTTTGTCCAGAGAAACAATTAAATATCTGTTGTAAATTTGCTCAAGGAGTCTCAGTCTTATAATCTCTTGTGGAGACCAAACACCTCAGGAGTGTAAATTCAAACCTTACCAGCTGATTATGAGTATTTCACACCACAGTGGCAGCTACTACTGTAGTTTCAGTCATTCGTGTCAGTCATTCATTTCAGTTTCATGCCATTTCAGTCTATAACTTTTATAAATGTTGACAATAAATTAATATTAAATTGGTACAAGTCACAATCTTATCAGTTATGTAGATTTTCTGATCAATTTCACAATTGGCAGGTATTCAACAGTGTTACTTGATTTATCTCCAAATCTAGACGAGACATGGTCATTGAAGATATGTATTTTTACAAAGCTGTCAGGCAAGGCTTTTCAGCTAAAATACTCTTAATAGCTATTTCATTAATGTCAAGGCTATAAAAATAACAACAATTTTCAGCAAGCAGTGCTTTTATTTTAAGGCAGCATTTCTGCCACTCAAAACCATAACGCTGGTTTGTAGATTACAGAGTTTTATATAATCATGCTGTTTTTCCCTTGTTCAAGTGGTGCAAAGGATTATATCAAGTCCAATACTCCTAAAATACTGTTTTGCTCAACCAATGATGTGTCAGTTTCCATGTAACTTGTTGCCACCTGGTCTAGTGGAAGGTGTCCCTGGCCATGGAAATGGGGTTGGAACTAGATGGTCTTTAAGGTCCCTCCCAATCCAAACTATTCTGTGATTCTATTATATTATTCCACAATTCATACACCACTTTTCAAAATTACCAAAATGGGAGTCAGCATTTGCTATGCATACAAGTGCAGAAATCCTGAAAATTAGGTCTCAGTACATCACCTAAATTGAAATTGCTCTTATACAGTGACTGCCAAGGAGGAGCAGAGCCTTGTAATGAAGCAGCATTCTGATGCACTGAAATAACAGGACATACACATATATGATGTCAAGATAAGAAGAATAAAAAAGCACATAGTACCTGGGTTATATTTGATATGCCCATAGGTTTCTCTTAGCCTTATAAGAATTTTAGCTCCAGTGCTTAAGTTTTCCAAGTTGTAATACAATTCACAAGTCTGCACACATTAATGCCCTTGATATATTTTCTGTTGTTGCTGGGGCTCAGAATGGTCCCTGGAGAAATACTTTCACAAATATTTTTACAACTACTGGTTCTAATTGTAATGAATTCAAACATTCTACACAAAACAAAGACATGTCATATTTATTTATCTATATGTTCACCCATAGTTATAACAGAAATATAAAAAAAGATTAAAGGACAGGTCACAGAACACGAAGATGTTGAGTTCTCATAATGT
This sequence comes from Trochalopteron elliotii, assembly GCA_024734555.1. Taxonomy (NCBI): domain Eukaryota; kingdom Metazoa; phylum Chordata; class Aves; order Passeriformes; family Leiothrichidae; genus Trochalopteron; species Trochalopteron elliotii. Next base: position 11,411,279 of record JANPWX010000011.1, on the reverse strand, counting down.
ACCTTACCCAATATTATGTTTTATTTGATCTAAATTACAATGGTGCCAAGTGAGCCACAGGTTAAACAGTTCATCCATGCATTTCCAGTCTTTCAAAATTAATTGGGTGACAAATTGTTGTCTTATTGAGCTCTAATTGCTTTAAAAAGCATGTAATAGATCAGCTGCAAAATCAAAGACATATTACCATGGTACTGCTTGAACTTCTGAAAAGCAAATTCAAAATAGTTGTTTCATATTTTGGCTCACCTGACAGAATTTTGTTCCTCAGCTAGAATATTTCTTTGACTTGAAGCTTATGGCAATTTTTTTTAAATTTCCACTTCAAATTGTTCAACACCATGCTTTGTTTGATTTCCCTGATTAAATAATCAATATTTTAAAGCAAATAGTATTATAAAAGTTAGCAATTGTTAAATAATTTACCTTTTGGTCCCTAAATGCATAATTTTTCATTTTGTTTGTTTGCTTCCAAAATAGAGACAGTAACTTGAAAAAGCATTCATTTTCTGTTTATGGTATTACTTAAATACTGAGGTAGTGAAAATTTTCACCAGCTTCAACAAAAATCCACACAAGGATATAACCTGAAACTTTGGAATTACTTAATTGACTGCATGAAAATTCAAAGCAATGGAATGTAAAACATCATTCAATTAATCTATTGCCACAAAGGAGCTGTATATTAGATTCTGGACAAAGCTGATGCTTACCTTCCTGGTATTCTGTTGTTTCTAAACAACTGTCTCTAGTGGAAAATGAAATGACAAAACAAAACAAAAGACCAACCATGTCTTTTTCTTTACAGTAGACTATCAGAATTTGTCTAAACAGACATTGAACATGAGAACTAACAGAACATCCTTTTTCTTTTCTTTTAAAGAAATCTTGGGACAGTTCATTTTTACTTAGCTTCAGTTACTGAAACAATTAATTAATATTGATTTAAACAAAGAAAAAAATCCAACAAACAAAAAGAAAGGAAACCAGTGAGGACTTTAATAGGGTTTCCTACAAGTTCTTGAGGTGGGCTCCTTCTCTGGCATCTCTGTCACTATTAGAAGTCATCTATCCAGCAAAACATTGATATACAGCTCATGATCTACCTGATGATGCAAACACCCACAGTCTGTTCTTACACCCTACTGAGATCACTCAAACTTACACGTTTGCTTAAATCAATTTCTCTGGGGATTCTTCAGTAAGAAAACCACATGAATGAAACAATTATGCTCTTTAGCATTTAAGAGTTTCTAGAATTCGTGGTTATAACTTTTGATGGCGTTGCTTTTCCACTGCTATTCAAACCTCACCACTACAGATTGATTTTGTAGTCCTAGTGGATCACGACAACAAAGCAATATGGAACAAACATGCAGAGATTTTTAAAATGTGTCTAATGTCTACTCTGACATTAGAGAAACAAAATATTAGTCTTCTATTTTTAATAACCAGACGTCTTACTCTAGAGTAATTTTAAACTCTTATTTGCTACATCTTATTAAAATAATGCTTAAGATTTACCAGTTATTTCACACCTTACATACAACAGGGCCACCCCTTGGATAATAGGAGTTACACTTACCTGGAAGAGAACAGCCAGGATACAGCCCCTCCTGATTCACTGAGCTGTTGTTTGGAATTCAAGGAGAGCAAGTTGGAGCAAGACAGCTCTAGAAACAGAGTGAAGCTGTAAGCCATGCAGCCCCGGTTCCTCTGTCTGGCAGATGTCAAACTATGTAATTAGGAAGGGTTATTTGACATTTTATGACTGTACAATGGTGAGGTTTTTCAGCATGGGGAGCAGCAACAATATCTAGAACTGTACACCCAGAGAGGAGTGTGAATTCCAAGAGATGTATTGCACTTTCACAAGTACCTAACCTGAAAGCGCTCTACAGCAGCTACAAAAACGTACATTTTTCCTCAACTGTACCTACAGCATGACCTCCATAACTACATAAAATCAAAGTACAAAATTTGAATGTAGAAGTTGGAATAAAAAAATCTTGAAATTTGACACATCACAGAAACTATGCCCAGTGCAGTAAGTACCATCCTTAATCTACTTTGCCCTTCAGAAGGTGCACTATTTATTATAATTCTAGCTTAGTCCACTGGGTGGATTGCTCCCTTTTTACCCACTGAGCATGATCACATCAGTGCTATAGAAGAGCTGCTGATGCATGAAATGATAGGTCAAAGTAACCTTGTTGTGCAGTAATATCCCTGCAAATCACAGTAAACAAATAAAACAATTCATTTCATTTGCTGTAGGTATTAGGCAAGGCATAAATAATCAAAATCTGAAGCAGGAACATTTTAACTGCAAATATAATATATTGCTCCATACTACTATACAAAAACCTCATTCAAATAACACCTTAACCCAATATGGGGGAAAAGCTTTTGCAAATGAATGGTGGTTTTAGTCACACTAACATCTACCACTGGACTTTCCCAAATCAGTATAACCAATGGCCTTCGTACAAAGAAAACTTTCTAAAAACTTTTGTCATCAGGTGTCTTTCTTTTCTTGCCTTGTCACTTACAGATGTCTCTGGAGTAAGTTCATCTAAACAACTGGCACAGTACATTTAGCATAATTTTTACATATAGAAGTTCTATTATTTGCTATTTTTATTTTTCATTTTAATTAATTTACCAAAATAAAGTTAGCATTGTATTATTGGAGTTATCACGTACTTAAAAAGAAATTTGTCTATGAGTTGATTGATGATGGTATAAGAAAATACTTTGGAAGGTAGGTGTAAAGGTGGTAAAACTGAACTACCACCCCAGTGGTCACATGCTAAGATAACATCCTATAAAACATATTGGAAACATTAATGCATTATATTACTCTTAACAGCATAAGATGTTCCATATGGACCTCTGATATGCAGTGCTATTAATAAAAAATATTTTAAAAAAACCTTTTAGAACAAACTGCATATATGTTTGTGTAAGCATACACACACGGTTATAGAGGCTATGGTTGGTAAATTCAGCTTACAGGAGCTTACAAGGCTGGTGTTCTGTAATTCCCAGAGTACATGCTCATAATGGTTTTATGTAGCAACAGTAAAATGTAACATAAACAAAATTTAAATGGTATTTAAACTGGAGACTCCAATCTTGAAGAGTTTGTTACATGTGACAACTGTATAGAGAACAAATTACATATACTAGTGAGAATCTAATGTGTGCTGAACTTCTAAGGTGGGTGGGCTTTCCTAAAATATCCTCAGGAAAAAGTGTTCAACTTTACAAACAAGCACAGAGAAACTATTTTAAATGCTAGGGATTAGTGAATGGGAAAAAAATTTACATGATTATTTTATGTGAGACAATAAATTTTTAAAAGGCATGGTTTGACATAAAAAAATAGTGCAAAGTCATTTTAAAGTCTGAAATACAGTACTTATAGTTATACATTTAACATGAGAAGGAGGTGTTGGAATGAAGTCTTGAAAAAATTTCATTTTTTATTTGGGACATGAGTGGGAACATGTGTGTTATCATGATAGATATCTCAAGTAGAGTATTCTTGTCAGAGCAATTTTCCAGCAAGTGGATATGTGAGCTCATTATAAACCCTACATAATACACTACAATGCCATTATTAGGTTTAAGCAGGGTCTGCCTGGCCATGTAAAAGACAAGATACAAATATTAATAATATTTCTTAAAAAGCTGATTTAAAAGTCAAAATTAAATCATTAGATACTAAAATGTGTTACTGATGCTATCATAGCAAACACACTTCCCAACATTTTAATAATAGACTTGGAAATGAGAAACTCTTACTAAAAATACTGCCACAATATTTGTAGTCATTGATACTTCATAAGAAAATACAACTGAATTGATCACTTCTAACATTCCAAACCCCTGAAAAATAAAATCAAACATAAAGAAATAATTTTAAAACAAGTTTCACAACCATATCCACATAAAATCTAATAGAGATCTGAAGGCTCCTATAAACAGAATCAGCTGTTTTTCCTTTAATCTTAGGCTGAAAGGGTCTGTGACACAGTAGTCATATGCCAAAAAACCCCCTAGGAACATTAAACAAAAAGATCTGTAACTTTTCTGGTCAGTCTTAAGGGTACGTTTATTTTTTCTATAGCATACAAATTAGAAGTTCAGAAGCTCAATAACGAAAAGCAGAATTCTTGAACACACAGTAGTTGTTCATCCCTGAAAGCAACAAACCAACTTCTCCCTGCTCTCCCTGCCATTACTGGCATTTATAATCATTTCCCCTTTGCTGCTCTCTCACTTTGAAGCAGCTAAAGCAAGCTGTGTTTTGTTGCTGGGGTTTGGCCTCCCCTCACAGAAGGCACACAGCTGTCAGGAAAGCACCATGTTTTATGTTTGAATTCCACTGCGTGGCCAGACCCTGCTCCCTTAAAAGTCAGAGAAAGCTCTTCCTTTAAGTTAATGAAGAGCAGAAAGAGGTCTTGAGTAGCAAGTTTCTACAGTATTGTGTGTATTTATAGAAACCTAGAAAGGTTTGGATTGAAAGGGATATTAAAGATTATCTAGTTCCAAACCCTCTGCCATTAGCAGGGACACTTTCCCCTAGACCAGGTAGTTCAAAGCTCCCTCCAGCCTGCCATTGAACACTTCCAGGGATGGGGCATTCACAACTTCTCTGGGCAACCTGTTCTAGTGCCTCATCTCTACTGTCTTACAGTAAAGAATTTGTTCCTAATATCTGATGTAAACCTACTCTTCTTTAGTTTGAACAAATTACCTCTTGTCCCGTCCCTCCCTGACCTTGCAAGAAGTTCCTCTCCACCTCTCTTGTAGGCCCCTTTGGGTACTGGAAGGTGCTCTAAGGTCTCTCTTGGAGCCTTCTCTTCTCCAGGCAGAACAGCCCCAACCCTCTCATCCTTCCTCAGAGGAGAGATGCTCCAGCCCCGTGATCATCTTTGTGGCCTCCTCTGAATTTGCTGCAAAGGTTCACTTCATTCTTGTGCTGGGGGCCACAGCTGAACACAGTGTTCCAGATGAGGAGTGGAGGGGATTTCAGTAGGGAGAAATGCCAGGCTGAAAACAGTACTACTGACTGAGGAAGTGGCTGAACTTCAGATGCCTCATAAACACCCCAGATGTGACCCTACTTACTCTTCTGACAACAGAGAGAAGAGGCCACTGAAATAACCGTGGCAGCACTGCACATGTGATTAGTAGACTTTGTGCAACTCTGCCTATACTTAAAGAGCTGCCCCAAGAGCTGGGAGCACCACCACAAGCAGTAGAAGCTGCTGCTTCTACCCTTGCCTTATTCTCACCTGCTTTTGTTTTTTGTAACTTGGACACTTGATGAGACTCAGTGTTTCCCCCTACTCCTCCAGGTAGGTTAATTTACAGTCAGCTTATATGAGCTAGATCTGGTCAAAAGACACATGGCATGGGCTAATTCAAGAGTAAGAATAAAAAAGTCAGATGAAGGGAAGAATAAAGAAGACCAGTAATTATTTAACCTCAACTAAGTAGCACAGAGTCCAAACATTTGACCATGCCTCTTGCAATAAATAGCTATGATCTGAAGCATTCAGGAAACTTGACAGGTCTTGTACATTGGATTGGGAATATATATGTCAGACAATAATACTGTGTTACAAAATCTAGTCTGGAAAAATAAAGTATCAGAAGGGCTATCACCATTCAGATGTTACCATCTTAAACACTTTCATCTTTTTGTATGATGTAATAAAGGGAAAAAATAGAAGTCAAGACTGTTTGTCTAATTAATGTTTTATATTTTAAATTAAATCAGCTTTCATGTTATACAGGTGTATAACAAAAAAAGCCAGCAAAGCCAAAACCCTTATATTTGAGCTGATTCCTTTAACTCCAAAGTTGTCCACTAATGACAGAAAATCTTCTCTGGACTTCACATAACCTGCTTCAGAGACATGGACATTTAATAGCTCAGGGAAAAGCTGTGAGGACAGAGCTCTGTGTGGTAATGCTGTTGCACATCTGACCCTCAGAAAAAATGAACTATAACAATGCCAAAGCTTATCCCACTGCAGTGAAAGATGATCAAGCCACCTTACAGAAATAAAAGTTAGGAGTCTTGGGGGCCACGTGCATTTAAAACAAAACAAAAGAAAAAGCAAACA
>JANPWX010000011.1:11311910-11392142 GCA_024734555.1 Trochalopteron elliotii | reverse complement strand
ACCGGCCGCCCTCTCCCCACCGCCGCTGCCCTGTCCCCGGCGGCGAAATGCCCCCAGCCCGGGTCCCGCCGAGGCTCGGCTCGACCCGCAGAGGCAGCAGCGGCCGGCGGTCCCGGCGGTCACAGGTCGCGGCTGTCCTCTCGCTTGACGCCGTCCACCGCCGCCTTCAGCTTCTTGTTCTGGTGGGTCTTGACGTGCTTGGCCAGGTGGTCGCTGCGCATGAAGCGCTTCCCGCACTCGGGGCAGACGAAGCGCTTCTCGCCAGTGTGAGTCCGCAGGTGCCGCTGCAGCTCGTCGGAGCGGGTGAAGCTCTTCCCGCAGAAGAGCCAGTTGCAGACGAAGGGCCTCTCGCCCGTGTGCCAGCGCAGGTGCGCCTTCAGGTGCGAGGTCTTGCCGTACACCTTGCCGCAGCCGGGGATATGGCAGATGTGCTGCTTCTTCTTGCCCGGCTCCGCCTCAGGGGCGCTGCCCGCAGCCGACTGGCAGTTGGGGCAGCGGCAGCGGCGGCACCTCCTGGCCGTGGCCGCCAGGGGAGACTTGGTCTGCAGCAGGGCGGCGATCTGCGTCTGGTACTGAGCGAAGTCCGAGTGCCCCAGCACCAGGCTCCGCGGCAGCGCTGCCGCCGCGGGGAAGCGGTGGCCGCAGCCCCCCGGGGCGCTGGCCTGCTGGATGCTCCACCAGGGGATGTCCTCGGGCGGCGGGTTGGGCGACAGCTGCCGGCAGGGCTGGGCGGGCGGAAGCAGGTTGGAGTACCCGGGAGGCAGGGCAGCCTGGGCGGCATAGGGAACGTAGGCGGGCGGGCAGCTGGACGGCAGGGCAGCCATGGAGGAGGGCAGCATCTTGACGGGGGAAAACTCGTAGGGATAGGAGGGGTCCGCCGGGGGGGTGAGGGGCAGTTCGTGAGAACCCCCGAAGGAGGGCTGCAGGTGGTTCTTTTGAGGGGTCAACCCCAAGCTGGGATGCGGAGGCGGCAGCCCTCCCGGGGAGTGCGCTGGCATCTCGCCGCTCCACGGGTGGAAGATCCTAGAGGGGGATCCCAGCGTCGGGTCGTAGGAGACAGGCAGGAAATCCGAGGGCGCTGCGCCCGGCTGCCCGATCCGGCTACAAGTAGCGGCCAGAAGAGCCAGGGGCGAGTGCTTGGCCAAGTCTGGGGAGGCGCTGGGGGTGCGGTCCTGCGCAGGAACGGGAGGGAGGGGAGAAGGGAAAGAGTGAAGAGAGCGCGTTACTCGCCGCCCGCCAACACCGGCCTGCGAGAAACTTCCCGCGCCGCTGCCCGTGCGCGGCTGGGGCCGCTCTCCGCACGGCCGGTAAACTTTCCGAAAACAATGCGCACCCAGAGGGCAGGACGGGCCCGGCCCCCCCGCCCCGCCCAGAGATCGGTCCCGCCTGCGCCCCTTGCCACCGGCCCCGCCGCCGCTCCTGGGCCTGGGAAGCAGCCGCTGTGGGCAGGGAGGCAGCCCCCGCGCCCCCCACACCCCTTGCCACGGAGAGCAGTGCCCGGAGTTAGTGAAGGGCTGCTGGCTGGAGAGGGAAGTTACCAGCCCAAGGAGCCCGAGCCCGACCTCCTACCACCGCGGGGGTCCCCACCTACCTCTCCGGGCCGCCCACGGGGTAAAGCCCCGGGAGGGAGGCGGCGGACGCCAGCTGCCCCCGCGCAATGCGGGTCACAACCGCGGGACTCGGCGCAGTTCGAGAAACACCGGGTGCGGATACTGACCTGGAGGAAAGCCTGGAGGGAGTCGTTCCGGAGGACAGCCACCGCGGCCATGGCTATTGCGCCCGGGGCGAAGGGAAGGCGCCGGGGCACTGCCGAGGCATAAGGACGCCGAGAGGAAGACGAGAAGCTGCCCAGTTTCCTTCTTTCTCCCCCTCTCTCTCCCCTTCCTTCTGATCTCTTCGCCTACGTGCGCGTCCCACCCCCCCGCGCTGCGCGATCTCCGCGGACTGTCTGACTGCGCCAGGATCACCTCCAAGAATTTGATAAGGACTTTGCCGGGCCGCCAACCAGTCAGAGGGAAGATTTATGGCTTTGAAGTTTGCCGCTACCCAATCATCAAAGAATAGCGGCTCTTTCAGAAGCGAAAGCAAATCCTTTGAATCCACAAAGCTCCTATGGTGTGTTTGTTGGTCTGGATAAAAGAACTGATTATTAGGGGGGATGGGAAGGGAGGAGATAAAGGCGGGACAATTAATGAAGTAATCACTATGTGGGAAATGTATATACACAAATAATTGGATTTTCTTGATCAAAGGACCCCTTGCCGCCTAGAGACCCTCGCGTTGGATGTGCAAGACACTGGATCCCCTTCTCTTTTTTTTTTTTTTTTTTTTTTTTTTTTTCTGCAATTAAATTTGTGACAGAGCCCTAAAGTGACACCGTGTCTTTGTTATCACTCGAGGAATCTGCCTCCGGATTCCTCAGTGTTTAATGACTGAAAGTAACATAGCACAGCGAGTTCACCTGATCGAGGCTGGTCGACCCCAGCCGTAAAACTTCCCTGGAGTAATTGTCGGTGGTTCCTCCCCGCTCCCTCCCTCCGCCCGCCCTTCCCCCGAGGCTGAGGGGTATGCCCTCGATATGACTCGGCAAATAACCACGCATTTCCCCCTCTGGTAGCCGGATTTGTTTCACTTCGCTCAGCCGGCATTGCCCCCTTGTTACCGGGAGCCCCCGCCTGGCGCGGGGCCAGGCCGGGCGCCCAGCCGGGCCCGGGGAGGAGCGGCGGGCTGCCACCAGCAGCAAGGGCTCTCTCAGACAGACACACCGACAAACCGGGCAGCCGGGAAACAGAAGCGAAAAGTTTCCTCTTCCCTAGCGGGAGCCGGCTGTAAAAGATATCGTTTCTTTAAACGAGCACCGGAGTCTCTCTTTGGCGGGCCTGCAGAGCTGGCCTGTCTTGCGCTGGCGGGGAGTGCAGCTCGGGGTGGCTCTTCAGGCGCACGAACGCTGCTACCGGGTCTCTATCTCCCCCGCTCTCTCACCTCCTGCCCCAAAGCCAAAGTCGGCCCCGAGCGCTTTGTTACTTCATCCCGCACCTTTCGGCCTCTGTCTATACATGTCTATACACATGTGTGTGTGAAGGATCTAACCTGCCTTGCGTTCGACCATGTGTGAGGCTATTGACTCTCTAACCAGCACCAGGCACATCTGGGTCACAGCTTGCCGCCACCGTCGGCTGCTGAGCTCGGTGGGCTGCAGAGCTGGCGGGACCCCTCGCATGTGCCGCCCAGCTAGGGCAGGCGGGGCCCCGCGCCTCTCCGCGGGCTCGCTCGGCTCCGCGCTCCGCCAGGGGCCCTGGAAACGCGCTCCTCTCCTCCCCGCTTCCCCATCTGCTCCGAGGCTATCGCAAACGCCGGCCTGTTGGCCAGGTACCAAACCGGGAGGTTCATCTCCGTCTTGAGGAGGTGGGGGTGCCCTTTCAGGCAGATGACGGCTGGCTCTGGTCCTCCGGAGCTGTTTGCACAGGTAACTCGATCCTCCCCGCAGTCGCTGGGTTCAATTGTATTCGCACCGCCACTGAAGTCTCTTTAAACGCCAGCACACAGAGATCTTTATCTGCCTTTCCTGTGGAAACAATCACTGTCCGCTCAAAGACTTTCAAGAGTTGTAGGGGTTGAATTAGATCGGTTTCTTTGAAGGGATTAAAGTGCCAAGTCCTCTCCCACGGCTCCATATTGAGTCCTGGGCAGAAATAAAAGCTCGACCCCGTGTAACACTACGCAGCAACCATATCAAGCTCTTCCCATGTGCCAGGTAACCGCTTCACCAGGTTGGCAACAGGGAGACAAGGGTCCCGCATCCAGCGCTTTTACCACGCACTGATGAATCGAGGCAAGGTTCGCCACTGCTGCAGGACCCCGCGGCCCGGCAGCAGCCCCCGCCAGGGTGTGAGGTTGTGGGCTTTAGGGCTCCCCATCCGCCTGCAAGGGTGCGGGGCTAACGGGGCTCGGCACCTCCATCCACCACACACGAACACCTCCCAGCACCGCTGATGCGCGATCCGCCGGGGCTGCGCCGTCTACACGGGACATGGCGGCGAACGGGGGCACCACAGCGAGCCCCGGCACACAGATACTGCCCCGCACACCCCGCCCGCAGCCGTCGGGTGCCCCCCGCTCACTGCCGCGCCACTAGAGCCACATCGGGGCAGGAGCGCACTCGTTGTCACCTGGAGTCTAAGCTGTAGCCAGGGCAGTCGGAGCCGAGGGGGAACCCCACGTGGGGAGCCTGACCCGCACCTCTGCTTCCTGCAGGAGCAATAACTCGCCAGGCAAGAGAAACGGCGGCGCTCATACTTGCGTTGTCCCTAAACCTCTGTATCCCCAAGCTTATGTCAAACCCAGAGCTCTGCGAGATGCCCAATTTAACCCCTACCTCGATTTTTTAAAATTCGTTTTACCTAGTAATTGCCAGAGAATACTCAGAAATACGTTTCTAAACGAAATGAGAGGGGATAGGTCGATCAGGAGACACTGAGCACCCCGAGGTTCCCTCCATTCCCTAAAGTACGGTATTTCCCCAGATACCACGACGAACCAAAAAGATTTGTCAAGTTATAAAAGAGTTAGTGGAAAACTGGGTAAGTTTCTATACAGCTGCCACACTACAAATGCCATAAATCTACATCCAAGAAAGCACATTACCTAAAAATCGAGAATAAATTCTCACTTCTGGAAGAAACCAATGGGCTGAAAAATGAGACGTTGCAGTCATAATTTTCTGTACAAATAATTAGCGTTCAAACTCGGAGCATTTCAGTCTCCTGAAATGTATTCTTAATGAAGTGATGTTCAGAGCTATCATTAAAAATGCAGGGCTGGAAGATCAAAGTACAATATTTATTTTAGAAATTTGTTTCAGTTATCAGGAGATACAGGTATCAAGGCCAAGTGTCAATTCAGTTACACAAAGCACTGTTTCCATGAGAAATGGGCTGCCGCTCCGTTCTAGTGTAAAGCAAAGGGACACCAGAGATGAGTCGCAGCGCGGGAGGCGGCGCCGGCGGGGGCGGGGGTTGCTCTGGGCGGCGCGGCCGGGCCAGAGGCCGCTCGGAGAGCGCCGCTGAAAAGCGCAGCCCTGCGCGCAGCTTTGGCCCGCGCACCAAGGGGCCGGTCTCGACCGCCAGGGCTCTAGGGGCCGGAGCGGTGCTTGGGCCCACCGGGGAAGCAGCGGCAGCGCTGTCGGCGCCGGGGGCAACACGGCGGCCCGCATGCAAAGAGCGGGAGACCGAATTGCTCTCCCCACGGAGAGGGGCAAGGGGCACGGCTCCCAAAGCCCCGCTGCCTCCATGGGACCCTGCCTGCTAGGGCGGGCGGCGAGACCCCTACCGCCCTCGCGGTCACAGGGGCTCCTGCTGCAGTGGGCTCGATGGGTACTGTCGATTTCAACACAGTAGATGTAAATCACGACTGACCATCACCGTTTCTTAGATAGGTGTCTTAAAAATCAGATTTTTTCATATTCAGGTATCCCAGAGTGGCTATACCACCATGTAGGGCTCTGTGGACCTTGGTTTGAATGCAGGTAGCATACTTGGGAGTAACAGCTGCTTGCATGCCAGTGGTACCCTCCATGGTTTCTGCTGTGCCTCTGACTTCAGGGCCCCAGGTACTTCATCCTGGAGTCTACCCCAAAACCTGTCCCAGTGACGGCTCACACTGACACAGCCAGGTTCTCTCATGACAGTCACAGTCCCTCCAAAGATATTTGCAGTCATCTGCCATGACCCCCCCAGTCCCTCCTGTGATCACCACAGTTGCTGAGCTCTTCCAGCACAGCCATGAACAGCCCTGGAAGCCTGGATGGGGTCTGCCCACCTGCCTGTCCACAACTTGGGGTTCCTGGGTTGCTTTCCATGAAAGACTGTTCTTTAGCAATTGTGACAAAGGATCAGAAACAGGATAATTTTAAACAGAAAAGCTGCATTAACATTCAGCCAAGCCTCCTAGACAAGTTGTCCTTAAGAGGTGGCAAATTTTAAACCTGAAAAAGCTTTAATAAGCTTGCTCCAGAATGCAGTGTCTTCACACCACCCCTCGTTCTTTCTGGTTTAAAGATGTACTAACAGAAACCACCCATCCACAACAGCAAGAACTTTCACCAGAAGGTAAATTACCCTAGGTATACAGCTTCAAGCATGTGTGGATACACTGCCAACAGTTCTGAGTTATATGCCATTAATACTATTTTTATTTACTTCAGCATATTCACATTTTTACAGTAGGCAACATGACTGGCATCAGAAGAGGAATCACCAATTCACACAGTGTAATTTGAACATCAGTAGATGAAAATAAAAGAAACACTAAAAACTGCTATGGTATCTCCTGATTTTTTTCTGTGCTTTAGGGAAAAAGACAAAATCCTAGACAAAAGTGACACATGTTAAGGCATATTTAGGATTTAAAGGCTTGCCTCAACATTTCCCAGTGTAGGTTTGGATTTGACAAAGATTAATACAGGATTTCCCAAACTTCTGAAAGCTGAGCTGCCCTTTATGAGAAGTAGAACATGTTTTATGCCTCACAAAGTTTTCTGCCTCACGGACCTGTTGTCAAAGTTTTAAATATCTTCATGTATTCATCTGCTGCTCCATCCTCAGCTGGCCCTCAGTGACTCTTTCTCCTGTCTTGGGGAACACTGGTGAATGTTTTTGGATATACTTACTTCCCCTGCTTCCGTATTTTAAAAAGAATCAGACTTTTAATCATAACAATATTGAAAGTGTTATTCTTGGATCTACTTGCAATGCCTGGGACACTTTTAGTTCAAGATGATAGTTTCAAATTCTCTGGGAATGCTTTCTGCCTCTGGCATACATGGCTGCATTTTTGTCACAAGTCTAATAGGTAGAAATGGACTTCTACAAAATGGAAAGCAAACTAAGACTCTGGTGAGCAGCTGAAAAGGATCTGCTGTGTCCACCCTGCTTGTTCTCTCATTTGGGGAAAAATTAGGTAAAAAAGTCTCTGTATTTTTGATGGAATGCATTTGTTTGGGGAAGACTGGATAGGAACTTTTAATTTTATGACTACAGATACACGTAGCTATTATTTTTTTCCTTGCATTTTAATTAGTATAGAATGAAAAGGTAATTAAATTGTTATTTGCTTCCTCTTAATTACAGAGATTATATTATCGAAAATTTTCTCATGATAAGTAATTTTAGTTACTTAGTATATTTACTGACAAATTAAACAGCTGTCTGTGTCTATACTGTGTTAGAACTGGAAACAGCACAATGTTTGTCCAGAAAGATCATTGTTTAATCTACACATAAATACTGGATGATCACATGGCTGCCACATTGCTATTGATTTGGCTGTGCGGATTAATCCAACACTGTAAAAATACACCTGTTAGTTAATGAACTTGTGATGTAATTTTAGAACCTTTTGCTAGAAAAAACAGTAAGTATTTTCTAAGGGCAGTGTTTTTCAATATTTCAAGAATCATTTTTGAAATAACCCATTCTTCAAGGACTGCTGAAGAAGAACATATAAAAATATCCATAATCTTTATTATAAAAGGCAAGTTCTCTATACAAACTCTTCAACAACTCCACTTTAGCTGAGGGAAAAAATAGAGATGTGAAGAAAAAGCCCAATAGTAGGATTGTGAGGGTCAAAACAGGGACACAGACACAGTACGTGACTGGCATTAAAGGTGTCTCAGGTAAGAGATACTGTCTTCACACTATGGGAGAGAATCTGAAGATCCTCTCCATATAATGCTTTCAAGGTAGGGTTTTCCATACACACATATATACATACATACATAATTAGTGATACATACATATTAGTGGAAGGCAGTCTATAAACTATGACAGAGGTGAGTGCCCCTAACAGGGGGAAAGTTTTTGAACAAAACCTAGAAAAACGAAACTTCTAAACTGAGGTGTTTGGTTTTTTTAATGCCAGTCTTCTTGACTACCACCAGAGGCTCAGGATCCCATGAAAGATTGGGGAAAACTTCAATTACAATTCTGAAAGGACTTATCTCTCCCTAGCTGAGCACTGCTCTCATAGACTGGCAGAAAAGTCTTTTCAGGAAACGCAGTGTACAGTATGTTTCTGTGTCATTTCATAAATTGATGCCTTAAGTGGTGCAGAATAATACATAAATAGCTAAATGCATAAATTACATGAACTACCAAAATATAAGTTTCCCTCCCTCCAATTCAGAAAATTAAAACACCATCAATAAAATTATTTCAAATTTATTTTAAATACACAATATTTTTGTTATGCTTTCCATCTTCACAGAACTATAAAAAGGCAAACTCAATCTAACCATACTCTTACATGCTACAATCAGCTTCCTTCCCCTCGTTTACAAGGGGAATGACACTTGCCATACACACAACTGCTCCAGGCTTGAAAAGAGGAACTCTTTTCCTCAGTTCTGCACATAGATTATGAGGCTGCCCCTCACCAAACTACTTAAACAACTTACCCCAGCTCAGCTGAAACCTCGGGAGTACTGGCTGAGGCATGTACCTTCTGCTGGCTGGCCAGGCATGCCAATCAAAGCAAACAACCCTAATCTAGGAATAAATCACATTTCACTTCAGTTTTCAATCAGCTCCTATTGTTCAGGGACAAACAGCTTGACCAACTGTTTGAGAACCCATGACAAGACGAGGAGAAAGGATATTCTCCTCAAAGATGAGTGTGTCAGCACGGCCATGACTCGCGAACCAGTCTAATGCACAGTATCATTTTTCCTCACACTTCTGGAACCTCTAAGACAGAGGGAGAAAAAAAAGACCTTCAAATGGTTACATTTTTTGGCTTTTCTCCCTCAGTAAATCTCACATACCTATTTTCCCATTACATGAAGAAAGCTTGCATATTCTACTGGCATTGAGCTGAGAGAATCACATATTAGAAATGAAACAGAGAAGAGCACATGGCAAAGCACAGACACTGCAACAAAGTTGAAATGTATTAGTCTAAATTACCTAATTCTTATGCCTGGAAATAAGAAAGAGACTATGATGCTGCAGTGCTGGCACTCTGATGCCCAAATGATATAGAAATCTGCAATTGAAAATCACTGACTGCTCCTTAGGAGGTCACACTAAACCACAAAGAACTATTTTCCAAATTTTTTGTCTTAAAAAGAAGCTTGGAGAAAAATCCAAATGCCAAGTCATGCAATTTCATCTGTAAACAGACTAACTTAATAAAATGCTGCCATTCTTATAAATGCACAAGAGTATGGGGCTGAAAAATAATGTTCTGTCAAGATTCTTACAGAAGGAGTGGAGTAGATGCCCAGAAAAACTGAATTGGGCTCATGATTTACTACTTTTTTCTACTTCCATTGCTACACATGCTAAGTGTACTTGGCACATGGAGTGATTCTGAAAGAAGCTGCTCTGTAGTGCCAATGACTCTCTTTAATGAGATACAGTTATCAGTTGATTTATGAATTTCTGCTGCCTGTTCTCATTAAGAGTAAGGTAATTTGCATTCTAGAAGTAAGACTGTTTACAAGAGAACATAGTAATCAAAATCCCTCTAAATCAAGTTTTAGAAATATACACAGTGAGGCTAGAGGTAGTTCTAGCAATGTGCATAGCTTTATCCATTAAACTCTACTGCAAAGACTCAAGAGGTGTTACATCTCCAGTTTTATCTAGTTTTCCAAATCATTATAGCATTCATCTCAGGAATTTAATGTGGGAAGAGACAAAATGAACTTTCTGCTTGAGTCTTCTGATACCCTTGTGACCTCCTCCTCCTGGGGGATCCTATGCTGTTAATTTAGATACCATATGCCTCACTGGTCATCAATTCAACTGCTGCTCTCCATGTTACAGCCTTCACAGGGATTTTGATCACACTGCCTATAAAAACCCGAATCATTTCCTCTACCTACTGTTGCTCTACCAGTCAGACAAGCCACAGCTGACCCATATTTTCTTATAAATACATAGAAATAGACCAATCTAGTCAGCTTTATTCTTTCTTTTGGCATATGCTTCTCCACTATCATTTAGACACTATTTGCAGTGCTCCAAAGTAAAGCATATTGCTTTTAAACTGGAAAAGAACACAGGAGGAATACAGGAAAAAGAAACAGAACTACACAGACCCTGAACTAACACTACTGGTCAGATATCTGAATGTAAGCCAGCGTTTTGGGAGGGGTCAGAAGCAAAAGCCTAACCTCTAGGTGGAGAGAAAAGGTAACCTCCAAGCAGACATCACATCAGTGCTGAGACTGACTACAGAAGCTAAGAAGGAGCATGGAATTACACATTAATGCTGGCGACACTGATTATGAGAATACCAAGATGAATGGAGCAGCTCAGCCTGAGCAATTGATTGAAACTGTTTTCATCTCTGTGGGGTGTTCTTTAACATTTCACTCTATGCAGCCATATACAGCCACCTCTGACACTCGACTCATACATACATTCAGCCTAGGTAAGGTGTGGAAACTTTGTCTCCACTTCCCTGTTCTCTCCCACCACCAGCCAGAACAGCAACTACAGTTTCCCTTTCTTCTTTCTGTAAACTTCTTTCAACTTCCCAAGTTTCCCAGTGACAGGGTATGTATGGATATACCAGCTAGGTGTGAGAGGAATATTCAGGATATTTTTCTGAGTAGTAGGAGTGCAGCTGCTGAGTAGGATGGAAACAGAAATTGGATCAACACTTAAAATCTTGTCACAGTCCTGAGTAAAAAGATGGTCAAACTGCAGTGAGTGTACTGGGAGGAGCTTTAGTCACTGAGCACATAATCTTTAAAGCATTTATATTCACAACTCCTCTATAAAGATGTAGTTATTACTGCTTTTTTATCAAAGGCAACTGTCTTACATTGCAATGCAAGATGTAACCAAAAGGATGTATTCTATCACCATCTGTTAAAACTAGGTGGGGCAGTGTTCTTTATCTCTTCCACCAGCCATCCTCCCTGCAGGGGGTTATCTTCTGTTAATGGGCCATTGAATCTCACTGCATGACTGATAAAATTACACCATCCCACTGGGAGATGCTCCACCCAAGGGGAGGAGCCCAGCATTCCTACCTGGATAAAAATCCGAGATTCAGAACACCAGGGCAGCCTGTTTCCACTGGGTTCCCAGAGGAAGATCAGACTCATCTCACCACCACTCGACCTTCAGAGGAAAACTACACCCTTCTACAGGATCATTGCTTCAACAGAACCACATCTGTCACTCCAGGAAGACTTGACTAGACTGCTACCAACACCCTGACCAACAGAATGTCACGTTGTATTCTGACTCTGTCAGTGTTTTCTTTTTTGTTTGTTTGCTTTTTTGTACTACCACATTTTTAATTTTCCTAGTAAAGAACTGTTATTCCTATTCCCATATCTTTGCCTGAAAGCCCCTTAATTTCAAAATTATAATAATTCTGAGAGAGGGGGTTTACATTCTCCATTCCAAGGGAGGCCTCTGCCTTCCTTAGCAGACACCAGTCTTTCCAAACCAGGACAGCAACACAAGGCATCACATACCTTGCTCTGTGTCATATATTAATCCTGCTGAAGAGCAGGGAGTTGGACTGATGACCAGAGGCACACAACTTGGGACCAAATATACAACGTTCCACCTCATTTCCTTTGCAAAATCTAAATGCTTTTTTATAGCACTCCCATTCCCGTGATTTCACATCAGTCTCTTCTGACACTTGTACCCTCTTTTAGCAACTTTTGAATTATGAGCAGTTGTTGATCTTTCAGACAGAGTGAACCCCAGATAACCTTGGACATGCAGAGGGGCAACAATGAGACTGTGGAGGCAATGAGGAGACAAATATGCAGACTATGCAAATAAAGCAATGAGCCAACATACCCACGACACCTATATTTCTACTCTTCCTGGTGGACAGTGATTAGAACATATGATAAGTAAAAAACCAGAGCCCAACACCTTTGCTTTACAAAGATGAAATACACATTAGGTGGGCTGTACTTAACAACCAGATGTGCTTCTATAACTCTAACACTGAACATACTGAGCAGAAATAACTAGATACTTGCTTACTTTTACAGCCCATCCTTTCTCTGCTTTAGCAAACTCTTCACTACAGGATTCTATCCAAGGTGCTAGTTTCACTTGCCAATCATCAACACAAGCACTCTCAGCGATGATGACCTCCCCTGCAGACAGATCTGCAAGCTTTGCTCCTGAAACAGCTTTGGGAATTAAGTAACACTATCATCTGTATTTCCTTGATCACACATGGGAGCAGTTAGAAGAGCTAATTTTTCTCCACCTCAAGTAGACCTTCTTTCTATGTCAGTTTTCTCTTCCCCTTCATCAGTGTTCTACCAACTTTTTCCAGTGAATCCTTGTACTACTGTGTATGATCAAACATAGTGAATCTGATGCTCTGCAAATACATGAGGCACAAGCACTCAACTATATTGCTGGGTCAGCTAACTTTTGGGACACTGTGCTGTCCCTTACCAGCAATTTATTGACCCATGTTTGGCTGGTTCCCTCTAACAGTCTTACAGACATTATTTATGAGGTAACTAGCATGTTTACACAAAGGAAGTCTGAAGAGTACAAAGGAGGAATAGAAGTTTGGGGTTTTTTTTGCTTTTGACCATTCAGAAAAATTTAGAGGATGTGGACAATTATTTCTGTGTAACCCTTGTTCAGCACCCTTCCTTGGTGTCCTAAATTCAATCCAGGTTTTGTTGTTGTCCTTTAAAAATATACACTGATATACAAAGAGCTAAATGAAGACTCATAAGGTATTGAGAACAAGTTTGTATTCCTGCCTCTCAAGACTATAGGTGAGCTATTGGCAAACACAATTTTCCAGCTACCGATTAATTATTTTGTCAAAACCAAAACCAGTGAGCTTTTAATGAAAGTATCCAGGTTTAGCCTGGCTGAGCAGACAGATGATGTATTTAATTGTAAATGGGCTGTAAACATCTGAGATCTTTACATATGGAGAAATGAACACTATCTATATTTAGATATTTGAGAGAAGCAAAGGTTTTTACAAGACTGATCTGGAAAAATTGAAGTGATATATTTTGATCTTTGGCATTTTCCAGCACTGAAGGGACCAGGAGTGATAAGAGACTGAGGGAGCTGAGCTAGCTCCTGGCAAGGACTCTCAGTTTTGCCATCTCTCTTCAGAGTGACAAGAGGTTTTATTGGTTGTTGTTTATTATTATTATTATTATTATTATTATTATTATTATTATTATTATTATTATTATTATTATTATTATTATTATTATTATTATTATTATTATTAGCTTGTGGGCATTTTGTTTATTAAATACATAGTTTTCTCCACTTTTCTCTGAGAAAGTTCTTTTCCCGGACCGGCTGAGGAGAGAAGCCGTTTGAGTTTACTCTCCAGAGGAATCCCATTCAGAGGTTTCCTCCCAAACTTGCCCTAAACCAAGACAACTATATATCACCTACTTATGATTTTTGTCACCTGCTTGGTAGTCTATATTCCTGAAGTTAAAACTACTAAATTTCTAGCATACTGAACAATTTCTATTTCTAAAAATTAATAATTTCAGACTTTTTTTTTTCTTGTGCTGATGTTTTCTGTAAACTCATAACAGGAAAGATTTTTCCCAAAGCTTACAGCAAGATATAAAATAATGATTATAAAATAATCCTTTAAAAACTTGATACTGATGAAGTACTGCAGGCCTAGGAAAAAAAATGTTTTACTTTGAACCATCAAAATTGGAGATTTTTTTTTTCTGATCTTTGAAAGAGGAACCAGATCTCAAGATACAGATTGCAGTATTACCGCATTTTCCCATTGCAGAAAATGTAGGAATGTTATACCTGGAACATTTTATTTGCCTTTACTTTTGTAATTTGAATTACTAGTCCATTTGTAACTTTGTTCTAAACAAACATATTTGTAGTTGCAGTAACTGTACCATTTAGCTTCTCAAGAAGCTTCCAAAGCATTTTAAAGTGAGTTTTTACTATAGGTATTAGGTATTACATACATTTTAAGACACTCTGCAAGATTATTTAATGCTTTATTATAGTATATGATGAGAAAAATCTTCAAAACTTACTAAAGGTTGCCTCTACCATGAAACCTAATGGTTCATGTCTTTTTTCTTCTTGTCTCATGTAACTTCCTCTCTTTTCTTCTAAGTCTCTCTCATAGAAGTTTTCTACTCCATTGTTCCCAAGTCCATTAATTCCCTTATGAAAGACCATTAATACTTCTCCCTTCATGTCCATCCTTTGAAAGTCCACTTCCAAGTGTCACCCAGACATTGGATACAACAGAGATTAGCACTGTAGGAAGCCACAGGGTGAAACAAGCAAGCTTTGCCCTCTCAGAAATAACAAATCACATGCTCTCCATTTGGTTCCATGCAGCAGTGAGAAGAAGCAGTGAAGCTGCCACCTTAGCACTGCACTGTGGCAGAGACAATGAAGAATCCACTGTTAATTCTTTTCACACAAAGGAAGACAGAGAAAAACCACAACCATGTTTCCTGCATGTAGTGATTGCACAGAAATGGCAACAGAAATTTCAGTAGGAAATACTGAAATATATAAATATATAAATACAGAAAATACCTGACAGTCCTCAAAATATTGTCCATAGCTCAAAAATACCTTAAAAGAAAGAAAAGTAGCCTTGAATGCAGTTGAATCAATACCTGTCATAAACACTGTATTTCCTTTGAAAGTTTGTATCACTGCTAGCCTTCCAGCAATTTTCAAGTACTGCATGTATGCACTTCTCTTAGAATCAAAGCAAAGAAATACTTATATTCTCAGAACTTTCACGTGCAAATTAAAAAAAGAATTTTAAAAAGTAAGCTATAAACAGAACAGTGACTGGAATTCCTTTCTGCAAACACAGTATTGAGTTACTAGTGAGTTTCTAATAGAGAAAACTCTTTCAAATTGCTTATACCTAATGGTTTAGTAACAGGTATGCTCACCTTCTTCAACTGTACTGTTGCACAAGGAGTCCAGAATGTTGTCCTTTTCGCCTCCTATTTTCTCCATAATTTGCAGATCTACTCTAAAAGCCATTGGGAATTTCCAGCTTAAGTGTAAAAACCATGCAGATCTAGGTTCAACAAAGGTAGCCATCTAACAGTCTCCACAAACACAACACAGCTGACAGCTGACTGTTACCAATGGGGCCTCAGAAACAGGGCTTAACAATTTTGTTTAAGATCACAAGTTCTCCACCAACACTTGAGCCACAGAAGAATGCTCATTAGCTGTTATAAAAGCAAAATTGGTAGGGCTTTGTATTTCAGTGGAGGGCCTGAAAGGCACACACAAGCAGACACACACCAACACATTGGAGACACATATAAATTCTTCAATTTAAATAATTTGCACTCTTTTCTTCCTCTTGATAATATGAAATCATGTTTTGTTTCAGTTAAAAACATTTTTTGCTCTACATTTAATCATGTTCATATTTCTTTCTATTTAGCTCCCACTATCTCTTTATGCAGCATTCAGTATGATTTTTATATTGTGAAGAAAAACACATTCTGTAGCTACAGTTGTTTTGTCCCACTCCTGTTTTCCTTTTTTCTTTAATCTTTTGTTTGATGTGTGGAAAGATGCTAACCTTTTTGTACTATCTTAACCGTAGTGATCCAGGAGCAAAGCAAATGAGATTTAGTAGATATGTTTCTGTTGTCATTATTAAACTTCATATGCTTTGCTATGTAGGCAACATGTTTTATTTCTCTTAACCTGAAAGAGGTTTCTCTCTTATTGTTGCAATTTATTAAGGGCAAACAATCTAGGGCTTATAATAGGCCTGTAGGCAGAACAAAGCCCTTGTCAAATGGAAGGGTTGGCTGCTCAGCTGGGTAGCATGTAAATGTGCAAAAAGAACTGTTTTGTTCAAAGACACTAGACATGCTTTTTAAATAAAACATCTCATATAATTGAGAGTTGCCATTTAAGTGTTGTGTTGGAAATGTTAATTAAAAAAAAATAATTTAACTGAAGAAATACAGTTGCAGTGAATTATTATTTTTTTTGTAAACTCTCGTAATAAAACCCCACATATCACTAAGGCTTTTCCCAGAGGCTTTACAGTATGTTTCTCAAACAGCAGTTTCTTGTCATTTTATAATGCTGTGTTATGCAAGTTCAGTGACTGCTGTACTCACCTAGGCAGATGGTATAAACCTAATTTTATCCAAAAGGTATTTTTTGTTTTTAATATAGGAGATCACCCTGCCTGTTTCTTTAAAAGAGTATCATGTCTCAAAAAGTAAGACCGTTTCTCCTTCTACAGTTCATTTAAAATTTCTCACTATGTGCCTCTTTGCAAGAGCTGAAATTAAAATGACAGATAAAGATAACAACATAATAGGCATTTTTTAATGCACTGGTCCACTTGGGCACAGGCCGTTCTTTTTTTCTCTTCTGTTGAAATGTATAATCAGGACAGTAGGATCAATCAGATTTTTCACTTTAACTTTCCATAATGTTTCCAGACTTCTCTATTTGGCAAAGACAATCGGGACAGATTTCTTTATTTTTTCCTCTGGCCTAAAACTCAAAACCCCCCACTTCCCAAACTGTTACCACCGAAGAGTTTATTAAATGGCTGAAAAAGACAGCTGGTCCCACCATCTGTTAAAAATTTTCAGGGGCCAAATGAAACAGGTTACACCTTTAGCCATGCCAAGTCTTCCAATACCCCCTCCCTCTCACAGCCTGTGGAGGGCTAATCTGAATTTCACGCTCTGATTTTGCTATTGCTAATGTCTGAGCTTCTTATGTGTGCTTCTTGTAGTTGCTTATATTAGTTCTCCAGCAGTATCAAAAGCTCCCCTCTCCTTTCAACCTAGCTCATTTGCAATCAACGGAATCCTGGGTCTATAGTCTCCTTTACAATAAGATACTGTACCTTGAAGGAAACCCACAGAGAACCTAATATCTTACTTTTTTGGAGCAAGAGAGAAAACCAGGAGTACATTTCTGTTGTTTTGCAGCCACTTTTCTATAAATGCTAATGGAAGTAATTCAGATGTGCCAACAAAGACGGAATCTGCAACACACTGCAGGTGTGAGGGGGCTGAAACAAAAGGGATGCTAACCCTAATGGTATTTCTTGTCATTAACAATTCTTTGATGTTCATACTCGAGGCTCTCTTTTATCTTGCAGTTTTTCAGCCATCTTTGTTAACATGCAGTGCAGCTAAACCTTTTTTTCCTTAACCTTTAAAGACATCTGCAAAATGTTTATGCTAAGTTAGTTTCCATAGCATCTATCTGTAACACGCATTGAAGTAAAATGAGATAAAGCTTGCAAGGTTATTACTAAAACATCAGTAAGTTTCTATCATTAAGTGAAAGGAGCAGATCAATAAAAAGAAGCTCTTAATGTTACTTTAATAAGGATGAGTTTCTTGTAACAGGACTGGGGATTAACTTCAGTGTAACAGAAGCACTGTTTATAATATAGCAGCTATGTTGATAAGAACCAGTTTGTTTTACTTGTACTCGTTAAAAAGAATTAAAAATATCTGCAAGTTCCCATATTAAAAAAGCATGTCACAATATAATATATTTAAAGACATTCCTATTTTCCAGAAGGGATTTCTCTACCACTAAGTGGGCAGTGGCATTCAGTCAAGGAGCTGTAGGTGGAGATTCTCCACATCCATCTGTCTTACCATGACTTACAGATGGAAAAACACCGTTGTCTTTTAAAATGTTCAACTCAGTAGGACGACAGTAAAATGAAATGAACAATCAAAGCACACAAGATGCCAATCTGAGCTACTGCACAGCATTACTAGCAAACCCAGCATTTTGCTCTCATCTCATCGGTCATGTCCTGTTAGATCACATCCCATTTTATCACGGTCTGTTGCATTATTGTTGCAGCATGCTGGAATGTTAAATGTGTAACGTAATCAATCAATACTAATTTCCAATTGGAACTCAGCTGTAAATCTGTACTGAGTTGAAGATGCCAGAGATTGTAGCACAAGTTATCAAAAGTTACAGTTTTATGAAGCCTCACATTTTGTTTTTCTTTCAAAACTTCATTTCTAACAGGTCAATTTAAGCAAATAAATTAAGTCTGTGTCTGCATTAAGTACAACACTTACCTTTGAATTTGGATGTAAACTTCATCAGACTAATCCTACAGAACAAGAATGGACTGCTCATTCCTGCAGTAATAAAAATTACAAAACTAGAAGTTTCTTTTACAAAGACTTTGCGATCTCAGTAAGAGCCATTTTGTCATAGAAGTCTTTACATAATCTCTCCAGTTGCGGAACTGTGTTAACTTATTGCTGAAAACTGGGAGCAACAGCAAAACCAAAACTCACTAAACAAACCCTGTCACACAATTTTCCTGTCCATTCCTTTCTCATTGCTAAGGGCCCCAATGTAACCTCTCCATATCACCATTTCTCAGCTGTACTGCGATTCCGTACTCCAGCACCCACCTTTCTGAGGATCAGTTCCACCAGCACCTCCAGATTCTGTTACCCCTGTCCTGGCCTCAACAATCTCCACCAGAGAATTAGACAGCATGGGAACCCCAGTTCTACTATTTCAATTTTAGATAGGTCTTCGTCAGAGACTTGCCATGATCAGTAGCACAACAATTTTTGAAAACAGCTGTGACAGGCCAGCCTGCCTCCCAGCACTGAACTCCAGCCCAGTGGATGACATCCAGTCTTTGTTGTGGTGGTATCACCTCACTTAGAGATTGAGATTTTTGCTGGTAATGGGTCAGAAATTGAGGCTCGGATCTTTTGCAGAAAAAACCACACACGTTGATCTACCTACTTGCCATCTCCATTTGCCAACTATATTATAAAATCCTAGTTAAATTATTGAAAAAAATAATATCTCTCTGCAATTCAATTAAAAAATAAGCCTGCCAAACAAAAGCAAGGGATTTATCTAATACTGGCCTGATCAATAATATGTAATCTGGTTTCTGGAAACATTAGTCCAAGATATGGTTTTCACTAATCTGCTCCTATGTCCTTTAGCATCACAGCATGAATACTACAATAAACAGTTCCATGATAACAAAACATATATATTTACTGTTCTGGATGGCCTTGGATTTATACACACAATAAAACAATATCCAATAACTCTTCACAAATCTATTAAGATGAGTTAGGCATCAGCCTGTGTATTTAAAGACACAGTGTTCTATTATTATGAATTGTCAACGTTCTTCCTTATCTGTTCCAGTGCCCATCACAAATGAGATACAAAGCCTCTCACTGAGTTCTGTAATCTTTAGCTCTGACCCAGAGGGCTGTTCCCTAGCCTTTGGTTTTCACAGCATCCTGTGCTACTTTTGTCAGTTTGGGAGAACTGCTTTGTTGTCAAGCAGAAACAGTTTCTGTTAAGTATGCATTCTGCTACAACTCCTCCTAGGGTGAGTACTGTTAAAGACAAGGTGTGTTATCAAAATGTATTTCTAGTGTTAACAACAAAACTGACATTACTTCTCACATTTTGTTGTCAGAGTTAAAAGCAGGATGGATAAGTTTAGTATGTGCCATGTCATGTGCATATATCGGTACTAAAACCACTTACCCATTTCTCATAGGAGGATACTTTTGTGCCATATGGCTTTATTTTCAATTGCATGCACTATATTTATCTGGTTAACCAGAAGACATTTAAAAATGCCAGAGTTTGGTTGTCTCTCCAAATTACCTTTCTGTTTTGAGACAATGAAAAAAGGAATGAGAAATAACAGTATGGTAGACTTATCTCATTGGTATTTTACAACAAAAAAAAGCAATATACCTATATAATTACGAATCTTATAACAGAAGGGGATAAACATTCAATTACAATTTTAAAAGGTTTTTAAATTTAAAATTAAAAAAAAAATAAATTGGGACTCAAATCCCATCCCATCAATTTTTATAAGGTGCAAAACAGATAGCAGCACCCAGTTTCATGTAATTTATAGCCACATTTTATAAGCTTCTATGTAACAACAAGTCCTTGGATAGTCTGATAGGGGCCACTTAAAAGACCTTCAGCGCACAAAAGCCCTTTCCACAACTCTTACAGTGTATGGGTGAGGGAGGTCACATTGAGGGCAAATTTAAGATGGCTGCAATTTACTCCTATTCTAAGGTCCCTTTATGTTACTAAAGTGATGTAAATGTTTAAGTCAGAAGCACATTTAAAATTACCAAATGAAAGGGGCTAATCTCCAAAAGCTCCCTGCCCGATTTTTTTGGCACAGAGACAAGTTTTTAAGCTGCCATAACTGAAAGGCAGAAATTGTCCTTAGCAAGAACCAGTTTCTAGTGCCATTAAGGTCTACAGAAGAGATCTACTAAAATCCCTTGTTGAGCTTCATCCTTTTCTCTCCCAGCTGCTGAAAACTGTTTAATATATTACACACTGTCTAAGAAATTTTCTTCTTCCTAACAGGATTAAAACTTTTTACTTTTATAAAATACTAGGAACAGGATATGTTATGAACTATTAAGCAAAATGCATTAATATTTCATGATAATATACATGAAAGGAAATAAATCATAACAATGCTTCAATGTTATGAAAGCCAAATGAGAAAATCTAAGCACTTCTCGTTGATATGCTTCAACTGACCAGGATCATCACACTGACAGACCTCCTGTACTCCCTTTCACACACAAATCAATTCACCCAAACACACACTTCTGGCAATATGGTAACAGAAGTTCAACTCTTTGGTCAGTCTTAGTATGACTGCCTGGCTCTACAGCAAGGCTTTTAATAATCAAAAGGCATACATGTGCTCTAAAATCAGTATGAGAGAAAACCACCTCACAGGGTCATCTACTGATGATGAAATGCAAACAAACAAGGAAAGGGGGTAAGTTAGGAAAGAATAAAATACACAGACTGACTCCGTGCACAGTGTTTAGCTAAGAACTGAGTGACATTAACTAATTTGAAAAAGGTATAGCCGATGTAGATAGTGGCATTGCACATAACAAGGAAAATACTGTATTCTACCCTTTCCATGCAATTAAAGACTGCTTAAAATCTCTTTGAAGTCCATTTCTGATGGCTGAGATTGATATGAGCTTAACAATTGGAAGAAGAGAAAGGAAGAAACCTAAGGATGTACTTACGGAGTTTTTGCACTTTGCCTGTGCTTTATTCTTCAACCTTCTGAAGCTGCTCTTGTTAACTCGAGCCCCCATGCAGCAAAGCACTTAATCATGTGCCAAAATTTCATTGATTTCAATGGGACTTCAGCTTTGGCTTAAGTGCTTCACTGAATTATATATTATTTTTCACTTTCCCTTACTTCTTTATGAACTTAACTACTCAGACTAATGTATTACTCAGTGTAAGGTAAACTGCTGGTTTTAGGCAGGTGACATAATATCTATCTGGAAACCTCACTGTCATTTAATTAAAACAATTGATAAACTCTTAAGTATGCATAATGATGTGAATCGCAGCAATAATAAATCTTTATTTTCCCAAATAGTTTTCAAAAAGGAAGGATGGAACCAGAAGGCATCAATATTGCTAGAACTCTCTGTGATCTATGCCAATGGAAGAGTAAAACGAGTAAAAATGATCTTATTTTCCATCCAAAGTAACCGAGAATTTATACATTGCATAGGAAAAGTGACATAATTTTTGATGACATCATAACATACACTCATTCTTGCTACATTTTGACAAAACGTAAAGAAACTGATCTGTAGGCATACATTCATATTAGTTCCCATTTCTATTTGTGCTGCATTTTTTAATGCCATTAATTCATCTGCAGGTATTCACCAACTCTCTGTTGTTTAAGGAGTTCCTAAATTTCAAAGACTCTTAAGTGCCTTTAAAGTACACCTACCCAGATGTTCATCAGAGGAGAATGAGCAGTGAACTGAAAGATTTCAGTGTCTGTCAGGATTGTAACTTCCAGCTTCAACTTTCTCTCACATTTTGGGTGAAGAATGACTGGAGAATTTTTCTTCCTGGAATCCTTTGCTCACCCTCATCCGCCCCACTTAACTTAATTTCTGTGTTTATTAGGAGAAACAATGTTTTTGTGGAACTATTTCACTACCTTTTCTTTTGAAACCTATTCTGGCTTAGGGATGTCATGATTGCACTTGGGTCTCATTTCTCATGCCACTTTTCCTTGTCCTGCGGTCAAAAAGATGATACTAGTGAACACTGATAGTAAGAAATTATGTATTAAGGAACAGGTGTGAGGTGCATCTATTATCAGGGTAAACCCATTGGAGCAGAGAAAAAAACAAGGATCATAACTAGTTCTGTAAAGCACATGGTCAGATTTAATCAGTATGGTTTGTCAAAAAGGAAAAAAAGAATAATTTTGAGCAAATGTGTAAGGCAGTAAATGTGAACGTTTTATTTCCAAAAGTTTTTGACAAGAGCTTGTCTGAAAAAGAAGCAAAGAATGGTCACAGATCAAAATTGTGTTTCTGAACCAGAAATAAAAGAGTAAGGTGAAATAGTCAGCTTCTGCCATGGAAACAGTAACTGTCAAAGAATCTCAGTATTCTGTAGAAAATCACATACTGTTTCATTAAGGATTTTCAAAGAAGTGAAAAGCAAGTAGAAGAATTTGCAGGGGAGTTTTTGTCCCCCCTGCTATGTACAAGAGGGCTGTGGAAATGGAGGAGTCATCGAAGCCCAGACATCCAGCTTAAGGAATAAATTAAATATTTGCATGGATAACAAGAATAACTAGTCATAATGATGGTTTCAGTCACAATGACTATATGAAGCACTGTGTGAAACGTTAGCCTTAAAGCTATTTTACTTCTTATATTTGAAATGACTCCTCGAGTTAGACTTATGGTAAACTAATACTTCAAAAGAAAACTATTTGCAAGGTAAACTGAGACACAATTCTATTTTAAATTATTTTACTCTGTACATTTTTCTAGTGTTAAAAGCCATACACAGCAGAGAAAATTATAAAGAATAATGTTTAATATCAGTCTAATGAAATACAAAATATTTTCACTATGACCCCAAATTAAAACTTTTAGTACAGTGTTCTTTAAATCTAGTTCAGTTCCTTGATCTTACTTTTCACACAGCTCTACCAGCAGTTGTGCCAGCACAACAGAAGGAATGGCACGGGGTGGGAACAGCAGCTGGGGGAGGGGGAAGCAGGAAAGAAGGGGTCAGAATAGGATAAATTAACCTTGCTGCTGAAGAAATATGTCCATTATCAACATCAATACATACAGGTAGTGCTGCTCCCCTTTACTACAATTATTTATAGAAATACAGCTAAAAGTGACAGTGTACAGCTGCAAACCCAGGTCTAAATCAGTGAACTAAAGGACTAGCTAACATGGTATTTTTAATATATTATATAAACACATAAATAAAGTGAACTGGAAGAGCTTATCAGCAGGAAAATACTCTTACCAGTAACAGTCAATAGAATGAGTGAGGCTCAGCTTTGAGCAAAAGACACATCTGTTGAAGAAGGAGGAGATGGAGAGCTGAGAAAACTGTCATCTTCAGGGGTAGATTCAACAGCTGACAATGATTCGTAATACTCATCTTCTCCATCCAGTACTTTGATTTGGCTTGAAAGTAAACAAACAACACTCCTTAAGTTAAATTTTAACTTTGATGAGAAAGACACAGCTTTTATACATATTCCAACTGCTATTACATTTTGTGATTATATTCTGAATGGTTGTGAGGATCAGGGAAATGCAATATCATCTTTCAGTTTCAGAGTATAGAATGATAGAGCAACTATTTGCATCAAATGGGCATTTAATTTGAGCAATGTGGCTCTTTTTGTCTGTGTATGTTCCACAAGTAGGATATGATTTTGGTATCATATTTCAGATGATAGTTTGCTGTGAATATGAGCCAAAGACTACATCATCAATTTTTGGGAAAAGCCCTATTGACAGCAAGGGGCTTTCATTTTTCTGTGATGTATGATGGGCACTGCAGTCTCATGTTAGTGCTTTTATTCCCAGAATAAAAACTTTTTTAAACTAGGGGAGGGAGAGAAAATAAAACCAAATCTTGCACAGTCATGCAAAATTTTAGGCTTTAATCTTGACTCAAAGATCTCTTGTTCATCCAGTTACATTTAGGAGATTAATAAAAACCAGAATAAAAAATACAGAAGGTTCTGGTAAATTTTTGGACTAAATGTGTCTGTAAGACCAAGCACCCATCAGTTCTCTCTGGTCTATGTGATCAGGCAAGAGAATATTTTGGCAATTGTATAGGAGCCAGCCTAGTTTCTTCTACCTACACCAGGTGGTAACTGCTGGAGTAGCAATGAGAACTGACTCAGTTCAACACAGAAGGAGCAAGTCCCTTCTGTGCTGTGGCCTCTGCCAGCTCCTCACGTGCTCCCCCAGGAACACAGAGGCCCATGTGAGTGTGCTGCTGTGGGGCTGGCAGGGCTTCTGGCACTGTTCTAGGTCACAGGCCTCCAGTTCTAACACCCCTCATCTGGCACCTTTCACTGTGTGAAACACACTTAAAAATATGAACAATGCTATTTTGTTGGTAGTAATAGTACACAGAGAGAGCTGGGGAGCATATTTTGTAAGAAACAGTTCTAGTGGCTGCAGGCAGCAGTACATGCAAGTTTTACATTTGCTTCTGCAGAAAATGCCCAATGTCAATGCACAGAAATATGTTAATTGTTTATTTTTAGAAACCTCTCTAGAAAGTTTTGCATATTCTGTAATATCACAAAGGACTTCTTCTGTTTACAGTTGCTTAGAACTAGGAAGATAGATATTTACCCAAGTTTTCTTGGCTTCCTCTTGCTCCCTTGATATTCTAGAGTTCCCTGTGGAGAGGGCCAAGAACACACAGTCAAAGCAAAGCAGCAAGTCGTTAATTTTTAATTCAAAGTGATTTTGTGTTGAATGCAAGCAGATGCTGATAATATCAGAAGTCACAGCATAATTTTTTTGATCAAAGGGCTCAAGTGAGCCTGATGAAGCATGCATCTTGCTCGTCTTTGATAAACCACATCAATTATTCACCGTGAAGGCAGACATCCTGACATGAAAGCAACAGATAAAGAGCATAAGCACATGTTCAAGACGAGAGCAGAAGAACGTGGGGGTGGGGCTGGAGGGGCTGAAACAGGTATTAATAACAGAATTATTAACTGGAAACAAAGCCAGTAAAACAGCTTTATTGCCACTTTGAACTCACATTTAACTGGTTATAGTACACGTTATCCTCAGGGCTATTCAGCATTTTGGGCTGCTGACATCGTCGACGAGGTGTTCTCAGCTTCTGTTCAAGACAGTTTTCTGAACCTACAGTAAGATAACACAATTTAGTTTTAAGCTGTGCCAGGTGCTGTGAACGTCTTAGCACATTTTAGTCTGTAAACAGTCTTTTCTTCTGTCCTATTTGGTCCTGGATTTATTAGCAAGTCTGTTCTATCCAAAGAAAGCAAACAGTGACTTGGGAATCTTTGCTTTCTCTTTTGAAACTTAGTTCAAATGCAAGTTTTTATGCAGAACTTAATTTTCACTTTTGAAGATTTTTTATTCTTCCGTATATTTATATCCCACAGTTCCTTATTCCTTTCACACTTTTTCTTAATATCTTCTGTTATCTAAGCAGGAAATGAGGTATATTGTGACTAGCTAGGAACGTATCATTCAGCAGCAACAAAACAGTTTTTCTACAGTAGACAGTAATAAAGCCTCTTGACTGATGAGACTTAGTCTATTATCGCCATTCTCTTTATATAAAAAGGCTACCTTCTTGACATGGCTCTCTGTTTAATCAGATTAACTGAATCAGTTTGGAATTAAACTTTCTTCATATAATTTGTGATGTGCTGTAAAGTAACAATTGCTTAAAGTCATCTGGAAAGCAGAATTTAAAGATGAAGGAAGTATTTCAGAAGGGTTTCTGAAAAGAACTAACAGCTTGCTAAGTTTTTTTTTTTTTTTTTGGGGGGGGAGAGGGTGTTTGTTTTTTGGGTTTTTTTTAGTATTATGGAGAAAAGATATTATGGTGTGCTATATTTTATTTTACCAGATATTTTCCATGGTACATACCTTGGATTACAGGGTAACTATTTTCAGGATAAGTCAGTTACTACAAGATACTGTGGGAGTAAGGAAAGGTGATTTACTTTTCAAATGATTCTCCCAATGCCTTTGACTTTTCTCATAGCTGCCTGGTAAAAATTATTTTAGTGACAGTATGAATAAAAACAGGGTTTGGCAGTACCAAAGGAAAAAATATACATCTTATACATTTGCATTCCAAACTGCACAAGGAACTTGCTCCTATACAAAAGGCCAGCACAAAGATCAAGTACCATGAGTTCCTTTAAACACTTCAAAACTGAAGTTAATATGGCTTTTGCAGATGCAGGGCTCTAATCTCACAAGTCCATTGACAAGATCTGGCCTTAAGGAGCAGGTAACATTACAAAGGAGGTTTATTATGCACTCAGGCTTACAGTTTGCACCCACAATCTGAACGAAGTAGAGGAGATGTTTGAACTTTGGCCTTTTCAGCCAAAAGACTGACTGTTCTGAGAGATTTTCCCTCTTTCATTTTCACCTGCACAACAACAAAATTTTAAAAATACTAATTTCTTCTCAGTCTGCAACTGTAATGTCTGCGTGGGAGGGGAGCACTTGTTCCATTCCATCACAACATCTGGGAGGGATTTTGGGCTGAATGACCACCAGGGAACTGACTGCAGAGCTGGGTCTAAAATTGAAACCCAATTTTATAGAGAAAGGTTGTATTTATCCACTAATACAAAAAAATTTAAAATAATACACTCATACTTCTTGCTAATTTAATACCTAATACTTCAATACTTTATACTTTCAAGTTAAGTAAACCTTTATATTTTTGCTAAAGAGATTGTGATGAGCCAGAACCTTTACTACTTGCTTGTATTGTATACAACCAGACAAGGCAGAGGCTGTACCAGCAAAAAACTTCTGAGTAAATTTGGTGCCCAAATAATACCTGTCTTTCTGAATTTTTTTTTTCACAATGATTCAGATAGGATATAAATGCAATTTTGTTCTCTTTGAAGTCTGAAAACGTTGCAGAAGACCTGTCATAACTACATTCTAGCCTCTCTCTGCTCTGAAAGTTACTCAAATTGATCTTAGAGCTTTCTCTCAGGACAGCAGGGTCTGCAAATTTTTGCAAGCAGTATTTTCAGTCACAAGGCTATTTGAGTTTTTTCTTATAGCAATATAGTTTTTGAATACCTCTCCATGATTTTTTTCTTTTTATTCTAGAAAGAGGCTGGTATGAACTCAGGTGCTCACTGTTTTACATAATTTCACTCACCTCTCTGCAGCCTGCCCGAAGTAAAAACACAGCACACAAATATTTAGAAATTTTTGATCAGTACAATAATCAATGGGGTAGGTTTTTTCCTTCCCCTTAAGTGCTCTTGAGGCCATCACATTTTTTTTTTCCAAAACACACATATATATATATGCTGGGGTTTTTTAATGTCTTTTATTATTAGGATTCTGAGTCACTAATTTTTTGCTCTATCCTTTTATCCTGACACTTAATTATTTCTGTGTATCCTACGGGTGGTCTGCAGCTTGTGTTCTCCAAAGGAAATACCCTTTCAGTGGGCCCATTTGTCTTAGTTGCACACTACAGGAACAGTACAAAATCTGGTAACATTTATCATAAACTACCATATCTGGAGAAAATGGTATTAACATGTGCTCAACACTCAGCAGCTGAATAGGCATTTTAAATGCTGTTCTAAAATATTTTTCTTTAATGACAAACTATAAGCCACCAATAAGAAAAAAGTAATTTGTAATTTAATAGCAATAGTAGCAGCACCAGTATCATTAACAAGGTATTGTCTACACTGCACAGAAATTGTGCCAAGTGCCTCTGGCATGTCCAGGCTCCTCAGTTTGCTGCAGCTTTTAGAGACCAAATGAGAGGGTGAACACAAGCACTTTCTTCAGGTTGTCCTTCAGCACCACTTTTTAAGAAAGATCTGATTCCCTTTTGCCTGGAAGAAAACCTTTTCCTGTAACTCTGAGCACAGAAATTCCTTAGGTTACAATTTCTAATTTGATAAATCCCTTATTGCAGAGCAGAAATAACAGAGAGCAGGCAAAATGCTTTCTGCCAAGTGCACTATGTCAGCTGATCTAAGTGCAGGGTAGCTGGGGTTCTGGCCATCCTCGTCTCTCTTGAGCTCAGAGAAGCTGACACGTGGGTGAGCAGGTTCATGTGGATGCTTCCCTAAAGACACCACAAAATTGATGGGGCTTATAGTGAAGGGAAATGGAAACTGGCTACCAGATCAATCTGTTGGAGTAGAAAGTATTTATAAGTAAAGAAACTGATGGTGTTACTGTTTAGTCCTCTATTACCACTGTTGGTTATCCTTTTTATTTCTTTGATATGTAAGAGCCCAAGCCAAAAAAAACCAGGACTTGCAGTGCTGAGACAGATTAAAAAGATATTTTTTTTCAAGTAAATGTGAAGTCAAACATTCAAGATACATTTTTATGAACTGGGAAATACATAGTTGGAAAGCAGTGTCTCCAGGAGAGACTTGGGAACTGCAGATATTCAGCTGAATATGAAACAGACTGGCTGCAAAGACGAGAAGACTACTCAACAGAAATAGAAAAACAGTTTCATTGTTGGGTACAGAATTTTTTAAAGTGGATGCAATTAAGGGCAGAATGTTTTGAGAACAGGAACAATTTGAACTCTGAAAAATCTGCCACACGGTGAGAAATACAAGACTGTTCTACTTCATTCTTTTCAAAAGAAGGCGAAGAAGTGATTTGAGGCCAAGTGTAAACCCCTATATAGAAGGTGGAGGGTTTTTCACATTCGATAACAAAAGTCTCACTAACTAATGCTCAGAAGCAGAAGAAAATTTTAGACCAGAATACAGCACTCAAGCAATCAATTAGGAGAAAAAATATTTAGCAGTATGATGGAAACTCAGGTTGAGACTAGAAGCTTTTAGAAAAGGCATGTTTTGACTTAAGCAAAAGTTAAAAACTATTGAAGATATGATACAGATCATATCTAGCTTAACAAGAATTAATTTCTCTAATGTGATTTTTATCAGAAGTCTCAGTCTGCAAAAGATCTGTATTGATGTTTTAAATTCTGGGATATAGTTTCTGAATCTCCACGTGATTCTTCTTCTTTGTTTTCTTATAGCTGAAATGGAAATATTTTTCTTCACTTAGCCATCATATTCATCACACTGACATTTTTAATGACATCTCTTGGCTTGGAGATGATTAGCACATTTCTTATATCTTAACTTATTTAGAAGGTTTTTCTGTTTAAAAATCCATCCTTTCCTAAGCTGCAAAGGACTCTTTCAGAAATGCACAAACGACCAAACAGTAAGATTCAACAAAAGACTTCAAACTGCTCTTTAGCACTGACACATGGACTTTTGCATCTAGGATTTGGGCCCTGACCAATACTTTCAAAACAGTAGTGGCAAAAATGTATTTTGGTAATGACTTCCCATGGGGCAGATGACTTCATTTGATACTCAGTGAAGATCTCATCTTAGATGTCCTTATTGTCCTGATTATCCCAGTATTGAAAGCATGGGTACCAGGCACTGGGCAGCCATGACAGAGGAACAAAGTCATCAGATTGCACTTGCTAAGATGAAATTAGGGTCTCCATAAACTCTTCATGAATAAACTCTTGCTTCAAAAACCTCTTGATGCTGATAATCTTGCCTAACATTGCTAATTTTTCCTATACGGAGAATTTTGCACAGAAATGGTGAGGAAGCAGCTTAACTGGATTTGGAACTTATAAAATAAAGTGATGTGAATCAGATTGTTTTAAGGGTGGTGCAGCACATCTGAGGCTCTTAACACTGGCTGACATCTTACTTTTTTTGCAAGGAATGCACACAAGGGTTCTTTGCCAATGCATCAGTGCCATAAAGAGGCTGTGTTGCCAATTCCCTTGCTGAAGGCACTTCATCCACCACAACACATATTGAGGAGTGGAGCTGAGTCCACTCATTTTCCTTCTGAAGCCATTTACCCAAAGCAGGTTTCGGAGGGGTTAGTCTTGTCTCCTTTTCTGCTATAGGTGAACATAAATCTAGTATCACAGGAAGGGTAGTTTTTTCCTAAATACTCAAACAAGGAGATTTAGAGTACAAGAAGAGGCAGTTTGTTAAAGAAAAGTAATGGGGCCATTTAAGGAATCATATATATTATTAACAGAGTAAGCAAATAAAGTAGAAAAATCACTATGACCAAGAAAAATAGTAAGCATGTAGCTGATTTCCAATCTATAATATCAGACGAAACATGAAAGTGCAACCCTTAATTATAAGCAAATATTAGCACAGACTCATGGGATCTCATCATAACATCTCAAGGTCTACATTCATGAAAATTTAAGCAATGTTTAAAATCATGTTAATTTGTTCTTTGTTTGTTTCTTTTCCTGCCAGTCTAATTTATTCCAAAAGACTTTGGTTCTCAAGCCTGGATATATTGATCATGCCTATGTAAAGCATTGTTATAGCCTGGGGAGAAGACTTTTGTGGAAAAACTTGTCTTTGTTCTCCTTTGATAATTTATACGTATTTTCATGTTTTCAAGTTTCCAATTTTGAATCGTTTTTCAAGGCAGCAAGTAAACTTCACTTTTCCTCTTGAAGTCTTAGGCAAATGCAGAAATGACCTCACAGACAATGATAATATACATCCTCCTCCTGGACTGGATGTTAGTGCATAATAATGTGCAGCATGTTGACTTCAAGGAACAGCTACATTTTCCTGCGTGCTATGCAAGTCTGTTCAAGGAGAGGACTCAAGGGGCTAGTGATTCTGGTCCCACTCATATCAGTGTTAAATGTGACTGACTGAACACCACTTATGCAGTAAAAATGGCTGCAAATTAACTAGACTTCATGATTTTCATTATTTCAGCTTTATTTTTAAAAAGAGTGATTTACAAAGGGTACACAATGCTATTTGGCTATGAGTGTTCATACAAATGTATTTTCCTCCCTTTTCCATTGTCATGATTCTCCACCATTTGCACAAATTTGTATCATACCTTATGCGCAAAACAGGAGTAAAGTGCAAAATGGGAGTAAAATGAAACATGTGCCTGGGAAGCAGAGTGAATAGTCCAGCAGTTAGTCCCCCCTGAGCTCCTGCTGCCTACCATACTCAATTCCATTAGTGCAGAACTATCCTGCACATCTCTGTACTAAGCTGCAGTCAGTGTGACTTTAGTATTAGCACACATTAAGAGATACCCACATCACATCACAGGGTATTTGTACATTGCCTGTTAATGCTACCAACTATATATAATAATAATTATATAAATTAATAATGTACCAGAAATAGGGACAGGATAACAGGTCTAATAGGCTTCACTAAACACCTACTGTGATCTGTAGCTTCATTAGGAAATAATGAAGTTATCGTTGTGACATACTATAAATTCAATTATAGTATGGTAGTTCTGCAAAAATGCTGGAGGCTGATAGGAAATAAATACACTACTCTCTCCTACCCTGTGTTCTTGTCTCTTGGTGTGCTTTAGCCTGTACTGAGATTAAAATTTTAGAGAGACAAAGACCAAGACTCTAGCTGACTTGAGTAATAAGATATGTCTTCATTACGTTCTTTTCCCTTCTGAGGTTAGTAAGAGGGAAAGGAGAAAACTATAGGAAAGAAGAAAAAGACAAAAAAAACCTCCCAATTAAATAAGGTAATGAGAAACTAAGGAAAAGAAGAAAAGGCAATAAAAACCATTAATGTGAAGCAGTAGGACCTATGTTCTGGCATCAGAGGATTAAATTAATCTAGTAACATCAGGAGCCTGAAGGCATATTGACATAATACTATTAACAACTGTAATTCTCTCCAGAATATTTCATGCTTACCTACCAGTAGCTCCAGATGTCCATAGATGTTCAGTAAGGCCATCTATTCTGTTGATATAATGAGACCTAGTATGATGGGAACCACTCCTGCCACCAAATTCCCTTGGTCCCTTCCTGTACATAACAGTGTCCAGGAATATTTATAGGAGCTGGCACTCTTCATGCTGCTAGTGACAAGCAAGCATGGAAAGAACAATAAAATCAGATGTGCTTCGAGGAGTTACAAGACCTCAGCCCTTGCTAACTCACAAAGTATCTTACTGAATATTCACATAAGTGTTGCTAATGGAAAGGATGGTAATTACTTTACATATATATATATATATATATATATATATGCGCTTAGAAGGAATGATTAATCCTTAGCAACTCCAGTGTACTTAAAGTTCTTACCTGGATTCATTACATAAGAATAATATATTAGATTTAATAATTTTCAGTGTCAGATGTTTTGTAGTCTCTAGCTCAAATGTAGTTACCCAATTCACTGAACACACGGAATCTGAAGGAGTAAAAAGATATTTTATATCTTTCCTATAGAAAGATGTAAAACAAGACAAAATGAAACCAAGCTTCACTATCATCTTGGATCCCCCACACAATTGTGGTGAACTAGAATTCTGTTTATTCAGATGGAGTGTGCTCGTAGTGCCAAGAGCCATAGAATGCTAGGGAAATTAGTGTAGCCTCTTTGATGCCATGTGCATCCCAGAATCTGTAACACACTGCTGAAACTGTGAGCATATCCTTTTGTTTATAATGCTAAACAGAACCATTTGAATACACACACTGAAAGAACTTGTAACAGAAGCAATGCATTTTCTTCCACCCAGTGATTCATTACGTACAGCTTCATTTTGGATACTGCAGTTATGTGCAAAGCCATATGCTTTAGATTATAAAGCACACTAAGCAAATCATAAGTTTTTCAAGATGGTATGTAAAGGCTGTTTATGCATCTGTTTGTTGCCAACGACCCAGATGACACTGTAATTAGAACAACAAATATTTTATGTGAAATCAATCATTTAGCTGTCTCTGAACCCTGAGACAATGGCTTTTAGATGCAGTTTGTTGGGAAACAAGATCCATAAATAGTTAGAATCTTGGCTTTTGCTGTTTTTTTCTTTCCAACACAGTTCTGATCCTTCAGTAACTGTCAGTTCTTTCAGTTTCTATTGTGAGTGATTTGACTGTGGAGGGAAAAGACAGAGATTAAACAAAGCATACCAAAGAACAGAACTACCAGTGACTAACACGGGTAAGATTCAAATCTGTCAGCAAACAGCACGCTTCTGCAAGTATGGTCCTGAAGATGTCTTCTTGTATGTTGAATATACAGAAGCCCTTATAAGCTCTGCACATAATAACATCTAATAGCAGGTTCCTGAGGTGTGTCAATTAGTCAAAGTCCAAGAGTTTTACACAAATGCAACTGTAACTTCAGGGAAAAATAATTCGTGTTACACCATCTGAATGGCAGAAACTACTTCCAGACAATGCAGAAAACTTAAATGATCATTATTTTTCTTTCCCTCCTCAAACTTGACCCAAGGTGGTTGTGGCAGTTTTTCGTTAATTCATAAAATCAGAGAATGGCCTGGGTTGGAAGGAATATTAAAGATGATCTAGTTTCAACTCTCCCTGACACGAGCAGGGACATCTTCCATTACACCTGGTTGGTCAAAGCTCCATGCAGCCTGGCCTTGAACACTTCCAAAGATGGGGCATCTACAAATTCTCTGGACAACCTGTTCTAGTGCCTCACCAGCCTCAGAATAAAGAATTTCTTCCTCATATCTCATCTAAACCTATTCTCTTTCAGTCTGAAGCCATTCTCTTTGCCCTGACACCACATTTCCTTGTGAAAAGTTCCTCTCCATCCTTCTTGTGAGCCCCCTTTTTAGGTACTGAAGACTGCAATTAGGTCATTCCAAAGCCACCTTTTCTCCAGGTTGAACAATCCTAATTGTCTCATCCTTTCTTCACTGGAGTGATGCTCCATGCCTATAGTCAACTTGGTGGCCCTCCTCTGCACTTGGACCAACATATTGATGCCTTTCCTGTGCTCAGAAACCCAGAGCTGGATGCAGCACTCCAGGTGGGTCTCACAAGAGCAGAGTAGAGGCGCAGAATCACCTCCCATGATCTGCTGGCCATGCTGCTGAGGATGCATCCCATAATACAGTTGGCTTGTGATCTTTTCAGAAGAGACAGTTACTGATGAAAACCAGGTCATTCCGGGTATGCTGGAATTACTACGTATCACAGCCTATTTCCTAATTCTAGAGGACCTGGTCAATACAACGGCCACCAGGTGATAAAAACCATCTATCTCACATTGTCATGTGAGCTAAGTGATGTCTCTCTTACTATTTGAGCAATGCTGTATGATCAGTACAAGTTAATAAAGAACTTCAGAGCAGAAAAGCCTACTGAGAGCAATTAAATATGAAGAGATCACTTCCAGATCAAGACACCCCTGAGTGACAAACCACGTTTGGCTGAAAAGCGTTCTGGGCAAATATCTCTGCTTGCCCTACTTTTGTACTATACCCTAGGCTTTTCCTCTTGGTTACTGTGAGAAAGAGAAAATTAAGATAAATAGATTTGGATGGGACTGGAAATTTTCTTTTTTATGTGTGGGTGTTTTTTTCTGTTTGTGTTTTTTTGTTTGGTTGGTTTTTTTTGTGTGTGTGTGTATAAGGTTGCTACTATACAAATAACCAGGAAAGAGAGCAACTTAAAAAAAATAAATTCAAGCAGAACAAATCCCTAAGAGGCACTTGAAATGGAGGCTGAGGTAACTTCTCACAAGGTAAATATCAGAATCTTCACTATAAAGATATTTCAAGATCAGCTTTAACTGTTTCTGGCAGGAAGGTTGTATGACACTTGCTGCTTTGCAAGCAGTGCACCAGATCAGCCTGAGCTTCTGGAAGGCTGAAGCTGAAATTCTGTGCAAAGACGAAGACAAAGGAAAGCCAGTAATTCTTCAGTTTTCTGCACATGCCCCATTTTCCCTTCTCCATGATTTTTTACCTGAGGTACTAGTCCTAAGGGACTAGGGACACCTACCCTAGGGACACCTACACAGGAATCATGCACTCAGAGGTTTGCCACGGTGCAAGCTTGTCCCTTCAGCATTATGCCATGGTTGGGACTCAGACTGTTGATGCTGTTTATTTATTTAGTGAAGTTAAAGAAAATAGGATTAGAAAGAACCTCAAGTGAATATTTTGCCCTTCCCTATCTTCCGAAGTAAAACCATGCACTATGTTGAAGGTATGAGAAATTTTCAGAATTGCTCAAAAAAATTCTCACAAACTCAACATCAACAATGGTGCAACTCAAGATTCTTCTGCACACTAAGATGGCAGCAATTTCTTCAAAGAAGAATTAGGATGATGATTTAGTCAATATGATTAAATAAATAACTTTGGCAACCTTAAAGTACAAATCCTAAATAACATGACAGTACCATCAATTTTAGAGATAGTCTCCAAAGCACATTTGGAGCTACTAATACACAAGTCTTCAAACTGCAGATTGTGGATCTGAAGAGCTGCATCTCATGTGCTAATATGCTTCAGAAAACTCACTGGACACTTGGCACTGCTTCACCTTGTGGATTCTAGCTAAGAAAAGCAAAGCATATGGGGAAAAAGATGAAACAAACATGAAAAGTAAACAGTGTGATTAACTTTTAAAAATAGTCAAAACATTCAGTGCATTAAAGAAGAGTAACAAATCACAAATACTTTCCTAATACTACTTCTCTACAGAGCCAACTACTGAATTTGCCAAAAATGCATCGTACGATTGTGGAGAGTTAGTCTGTGCATTTAAAAGTAGGGCAGGAGGCAATCTGTAAGTTCACACTCTATTAAAGATGTGGTTCATAATGGTCTGTGTTTCAGAGTTGCTGTTGTAGCATATAGCCTGGATACATTTAAAGGTAATCCTTCACTTTCTTCCAAACTGTAGTAATAGCATTTTTTCCCCATGCCCTCAGAGATTAAGCCACTTGATTGACTTTGAATTCTGGACACACAGGAAATTTGTATTAATTTAGCATAATGATGAGGAGCAATAAAGGCTCTGTGGAACCACAACAACATGGTCTCTAAGGTTTTGTTCGTTACAGAAACACAATTTGCATATCTAAAGACTTGAAACCATGGGTCCATATTGATACAACTAGTATCTCAAATTTGAGTGTAGCAGATTCAGCATATATTTCAAAGAATAAATGGTAGAAGCCCAAGAAAAAACTCTCAGTAGATTTCTTCATTAAGAAAGAAAGTCTTTTTCCGAATTCAAGGTAGTTGGCAGCAGTAACTTCTAAAGGAGGTAAGAAAGCAAGCTTGACTGAAGATTGTAAAAATACCACTAGTTAGATATTTGCTCCCTGGTGTCATCCTGGTACAGTACTTTGGTCTGACATTTGTAAATGTTGGAAGTAAAGGAGGTATCTTGGCCAGATAAAGAAAACTAATGCTGCTGACCTAAGTTCTACAGCAACCCATCTCTTTAAGGGGTTAAGTGCTACTGGGACCCTCAACTAGTGATAATTCAGAAGTGATCTACAGATCAAACTCAGGCCACTAAGTTCTGAAGGAATATTTTGAAAGAGAAACTGAAGAAGCATAAGCAAACTATTCAGTTAATGACAGATTTTGACAAATAAGCAGGAGTAGAAAAAACCTTCAGGCTTTAAAGATGTCTGTTAACCTGTGAAAGAGCATCTAGGTGTGTTTTTTGTACTACTTCCAAATCCAAATCACAATCTTTTGTTGACAACTCACACCATGAATCTAGTGTAAGAATGCTAGACACATATAAAAATAAAGGCTCATAACTTTCAGTGGTGAAATTCCTTATCTTTCATCCTGAAGTAGTAGATGGGAGTGTTCAGTAATACCAAAGTAAATTCAGAAAATGTACGAGAGATCTTTAAAGAAAACTGAGGGAGGCCTGCAAAGAATTCCAACCCTGGGGTCTCAGCAATAATACAGCAAATTTAAGCTATGTATTTCATGGTACTGAGAAACA
Organism: Trochalopteron elliotii; assembly: GCA_024734555.1. Lineage (NCBI taxonomy): Eukaryota > Metazoa > Chordata > Aves > Passeriformes > Leiothrichidae > Trochalopteron > Trochalopteron elliotii. The sequence continues at coordinate 11,355,171 of JANPWX010000011.1, read as the reverse complement.
CCACCTGTAGTAAGAGTTTGGGGAGTGCAAAGCACACAGAATATGTATAATTTTCATGCAGTCTTTCCTAAATGCTTCTAATGAAAATTTTGGTGAAGTTTCAGCTCATGGGGGCAGAGGAAGATATACACATATATGTACATATACAAATCAAGTAAGTTGACCTGCTGGTATTATAGTGACTTGCCCATGTCACAGTATGTTGTCTTGTTCTAAAATCACTCTTTTTGACAGGGCACAGCTTGCATTAATATATCAGCTCACTGATTATATTCCCCTCTGAACACAATCTTTGTACTTGAGTGTACTTTCTTAAAATGGTAAATGCTACAGAATTAGTTAGATTCTTTATTTCTCTCATACGTACATGACTAATTCAAGTGACTTTGATGACATTTTATTCCTCAGAACTTGATGAACACTTCTTTAGCAAAATGAACATTGATTTCGGGGTTCAAACTGAGGCACTGGAAAGGCAGATTTTTAAACACAGCTTACCCCTTTGGGAAAATCAGGCTCCTCCATGTACCATGCAGGTACATGGAATTTGTCACTCCAGAAAATACAGGTTATGGAATTTCTGGAATTTTTTTGTGGAGTTGATTTGGATACATTTTTTCACCTCCTAATTACTCCAGATATTTGATTTTTTTTTCAACCTCTTTCTTACAAGTCTATGCTAGATTCTTGGCTGCTATTGAACAGCATATCCCTTTAGAGTAGCTTGTGATATAACATCAAAATCTGTTTGTGTCCTGATTCTGTACTTGGGTCTGTGGGTATTGCAGAGTATGCAAAGTTTGTGAATCAACATTTTATTAATTACTGTTCACTAATTCCTTGTGTAAATGACCTACAAAGGACCCCACAGAGTTACAATATGAATAAACTGGTGCATTGCAAGTGTACCTATTGCCACAGAATGCCACTTGTGATTTCTCTCTTTTGGATAGCCAGGAAGTACAGCCATATTAACATAACTCTCTTCCATAACATATCCTACTTCTCAGTAGGACTAATTAGCTTAGGCACGGCATTGCACTCATCCAGCTACACTGCCTCCAGGCTCTGATTCACATCTAGCTTGAGCAGCTTTGCAAAGTACTGGCATGCATTGAATTGCTATATCATAAATTTATATTACAGCTTACTCTATACTAACTTTCCCATGGAGACAAAACCTAAAAATCAGCTTTACCACTGTGAACACAGTCATTAAAGTCTGAAGTAATGCCATGATAATAATGAAAATATCTCAGCCACAGTAGGAAGACTCATATCCTGAAAACACTAACATGGGTGCACACCTTCACTACTAAAACTAGTTCCTCTGAGGCCAGCCCCAACACAAAGCATATGAATACAAGGGAAAAATTGGAAAGTATCACAAAAACACCTTAACATGGCTTAGAGAAATGAGATTAAAATGAAAATGTGCAGCAGAATTTTAACTCCAGTCCTTAGAAAGGACTATCTTAATTATTCCCATTATTAAAGGGCACTGTGAAGTAAAAGGCTATGGGCAGAGAGAAATATGCATTTCTGTTCACTCATAGAAGATAAAGTAAATTTTTGAAGTTCATCACTCAGTCTACCTACACAATACTCAAACTAACTAATGAAGCAATTATAAGTCAGAGATAATTGAGAGCCATATACTTTCTAGCAACACAAAATAATAAGTAAGAGTACTTAAGGCTAACCTCTGATGAAAAATTCTTATGTTAGGTTCTTCAATAAAACAAATGTAAGAATAACTTGTGCTTTCATGGAGAGTATGAATCAATGTGTAGCTGCTCATCATTGTCTAAATTAAATGAATATGAGGCTGCTGGGTGGACAAAAGCGAATTGAAGATAATCAGCAAAATTTATGTTTTCAAATAATGCACAAACCACATAAATTACTTTAAAGAGACCCATAAAACTAACAGTTTTGAAAAACATTTAAATTATAACCTAGAAAAAAGGAAAGAAACATGACCTGTGGACCTTAAGTTACAGTTGATTGCTTTCACAAGGTAGAGCACGAGGAGATTATCTCCCTCTTGTCACATTTCATTTTTGATTAGGTCATTTTGCATTGTTAGTAACTTCAAAATGCAGACACAAAAGTAAGAGGTGCCAAAGATATCTCTTCTTCTCTGAAGATAGAAATTAATAGGAGAAAACTATCTATAACACTATATATAGGAAAACAAGATTTTTAGTTTTTGCTGCAAACACTCATTCATGCCAGCAGTCTACATGAAGTCAATGTGTTATCCCACTGTGTAACAATGGATCACGTGAGGCCTTATGAGATGGCACTAATATTCCTTAAAATGTTATTTTTAGTGATTTGTCCCTTTTTCTTACTCTCAATCAATAACAAGTTTGTCCAAAACAAATTACTGTTCTTTCACCATTTTGTTAGCATTGTTCACAGTATTATTTATACAGAACCATAAATCCTTATTTTTATTCGTAAAATATACAGGAGAGGTTAACTACACTTACCATACTTTTTTTGCATTCTGCAATTCAATCTCTGCTATTAGGACTTGATCTGGAAAGTTTGTGCAGAGATACAAAATATATTATGTAGCTGCTTTGGCATATGAAGTCTTAGCTTTACATGTTTTGTGTATTTGTTTTTCAGAGAGAAAGGACTCCAGTGACTAGGTTTCCACATAAATCCTTGCAGAGTAGGATGCGTGCAGGCTGGCTACAGATCTGCTGTGTGGCCTGTGAGGAGGACGTGCCTGTCCCACCTGACAGTGCCAGCAAAGGGCCAATGTCTTCATTACACTCTCCTCCTTTCTCTTTCCTCCATGGCTGCAGACAGCCAGCACTAGGAAACCCATCTGAACACACACCAAACGTGAGGGATGAATTTCCCAGTGTTCTCTGCTGATGTATCAAGTTCAGATGTCTAATGATGACATTCTAAACATTATCACTACTTATTTCACTGCAGCTCAATGCACAGAGAGGAAGAGATAGTAATTCCTGCCATGAAGAGCTCCATGATACATTGCTCCCCTTATACAGGAAACAGCAGCAGCTTATGCCACTGTTCTAGAAAGACTTCCGTGCCCAAACACTAACTGGGAACTAGCTGGGCTCACCAAAAGAAGGCTGAGCTCATCAAAGTTCAGTGAAACACCAAGGTTAAGAGAGGGTCCAAGGGGACCACGGAGCTGAGAGAGCACAGCTGATTACCTTTTCTAGTTTTGTTTCTGGAACAAAAACAGTCAGAAGCAAATGTTTCATGTCCTATTATGTACCACACCACTAAAGAGGTGGCGAAGTTTGTCCTTCACGTAGAAACAGAAGGACAAAACCAAAAATCGTTATGATTTTATTTTACAATTTTAAAGAATTTATGGCAAACCTGTGAATAAGGAGTACTCTGCTGCTGCCAAAGTGGAACTATGATGGCACCCAAACATAATTCTAATATCTAATAAAACCAGAATTTTGGCAATTTAACTTAGACCATGAGAAAAACGTGCTTATTGTGTATAATTAATGAGGGAAAAAAGTCAATGATGTCACAAAAACTGACTATGTTTTGGATTCTGGTTTTGGGTTTTTTTTGTGGTATCAAAAGATGGCATTTGAAGATGAGAAAGTATTGAAGTAGCACATAAAGTCAATAAAATGGCCTCACTACACTTGCCAATGTGCATAAGGGGTTTTATATTTAAAAACAGCCTAGTATTTAGTTGTGTAAATTCCAAATGGCATTTAATGATGAAAATGCCTAAAGATTTCTGAAAGGTGTTCTTACTTTTTCACCATCAGCATTCTGCAGCAGGATAATGTCAATCTTCTTTCAGTTCTGGGTACTCAAGATCACAGTCCTCCTTACTTCCAAAAGGGAAGAAGTTCTGCCTAGGTGGAAGGGAAGCATCCCAATAAAACCATAAAGCACAGCCATTGATGGGCTCTGTCAGGAAGTGCCACAATCAGACAACTGTAGAGTGTCTAACCTGAGTTAGAAGTAAATGAGGCTTCTTTTTTATCAATTTGTTCCCTCACTAACACTGGAATTTTAGGGCAACAGAAACTTTTTTTTGTTTTTGTGAATTCAGGTCATATTAACTAACAGCTTCAGCTGAAATAACATGAAAAAACTTCAGAGATGTTGAAAGAATTCATTCTGGCATCTCAAGAAACAAAACATTTTGATTTTGTCACAAGGGGACTCCTTTCCCAAAACAGAGGAGGTAGTGCTGCCACCCCTGATATCCAAAAACTCAGTGATTAGGCCATGTTCTTAGATTGTGAAAGATGTAGCTTCAAGCACCTCCTTTAAGTGATTTGGTACAGGGACCTGAACCCAAACATCATGTTTCTCAGGAGAGTAGCCTAACTGCTGGTTTAGAAAATATTCTTAGGTAGTTTTCTCTCAGCCTCATTTGTTGAAAGTGTCCCACTTTACATAAAGTAGTTAAATATTCATTCAAACAGAGATTGAAAGCCAGGTGCTGGCCCCCTTTTTCTCTGACTACTCAAATTACCAGGAACTCAAGTCATTCGCGTGCTCTCTGTTTCTGTGGCCTACTTACTATTTAATGTACATTCCACTGATGGGAGAAAGGGGAGAAGGAGAAAATGCTTTCTTCTCTGAACTTCTGTACTGGCCATGGGCATAGCCCAGAACAGTGAGAATATGGGTCGGTGAAAGTTTTGAGCCTTACCTCTGGAAGGACAGTAGTATGGAAGGTAAGAAATGATCACTTTCTAACACATAGAGTAGATAAAAATAAAGTAGTTTAATGACAAGAAATAGTATTACTTAAAGGAGAAAGAAGTGAGACATCTGCATCTATTTGTTTCCAATGTTTATCCCTATTGGCACAATTAATAAAAGCTATGCATAAATCACACAAAGTTCATTAAATCCACTGGCTCAGGCTGCTGACTAATTGGTAAATACACACTCGATAAAAATGTAAAATGTATGCCAACTCCACATTGTAAAGCTGTTTTCTCGTTAAGAAGTCTCTGCTTCTCTGTGGCTTTTCCAACAGAGCTTGATTTTCACAGTTACTGATCTTAGGGAAACAATAATGCCCAGAACAGTGCCAAAAGGCCTTAGAATAGGAAAACATAATGCAACTCCAACTCTATCAAGCTTACAGAGACCAAGAAGTTTACCATCCCATGCCTAGGGCAATTTTCTAACACAGCCATGAATCTAAGGTCTGCTGATACCTGCTCTGTACAATTCAACAGACTTTTTTAGGCACTTCAACTCTTTTATGAATGTGGCCTTCAGCATTTGCTTCTGCAATGCTGCCTTCAAGTAGTCCAACATGAAACTATCACTGCCTAGCAAAAGTTCTCATCTTTTAAGTCTATTAATTCTAATGAATTAAAGGTCTGGGAACTATGCAGGCCTGTGCAGACAGGCAACCAAACACTACCAGAATTAGACACAAACAAAAACTAATTATAAAAAACATGACAAGTATGAGAGTGGCTGAGGCTGGAGAAGGTCACACAAGACCATCTCCACTCATTTGGACAGGATGAAGAATTCATGCTCCTCAGAACATTCTCCTTTTCAGAAAAGGACAGCACTCAGCAAGCCACAGATTTTTATAGATAGGGAGCTCATCAAAAGGTTTTAATACTTACAATACCTGTGCAAAAATCCATGGAAAGCCTTAAATGAAGAGTCTTTTTCCACCATCACTGAAGACTCTGTGGACAGCCTTCCTGACATCAAACAAACCCAGCTGTAGAGAGGCCTTGGGAGCTAGCCTAGTGCTTTGTCTGGGTCTGACCTCAAGTTTTCTGTATTTACATTTTTTCCAAAACATGATTTAGAACAGATGTCACTGGACACCAGAGCTCTTCTCCAAGGCTGGAGTAGAAAAATCACAGGAAAAGAGGGAGATACAGTGCAGCTCAATTTACATGATGTGAGAACATTGATCTGCATAGCAAAGAGAGGGCAGAATCCACACATCTCCAGTTTTAATTTAATTAGACCCACAATCAAACATCAATGCTGGTTTCCCTGTATTAAGGGTCAAGCAAAAGGCTTGGTTTGATTTTGAACAGCCTTATAAACAAGTGAAATATTTTGGTTTAGGACCACCTCTGCTTGTATTCTCTATTCCTGCCATTGACTTTGGCAGTGCCTGAACAACATATTAAATGCACTTGCCTCACTTACAGTGTGCACGTTTGAAACAAAGGATGAAATAATGTTGAACAACAGTATTATGAAACTGATATAGATTTAACAGTGGCTAAATGAAAGAAATGGGAATATGAAACCCCCTTCTTCTCTAGACAATGTGTGGTGAAATAATCTGTTTGAAATGGAGAAAAAAAGCTCAAAAAGAAACATTTGGAAACAATACAATGACATATGGTCCCATATGTTGAATCTATAACGCTTCCTAATTCCTTCAGGGTAAAATTCACTCTTCTTCTGAACAAATTCCAAGTAACTGAGATTTGCCTCAGAGGACTGTAGGAAGGACCAGAATCTTCCTTCCATACACAGACAAGAGAAGACCATGAAGCAGCTTCACTGCAGTTGCCATTTTATCCATGGCTTGAAGCAACATCCATAATGTTTTTTGATCCTTTTTTGGGTAATCATAATTGCTGATCCATAGGCTCATCCTCATTTCCTCCCCTTGGTTGAGTCTACTCAGGGCATACTTTCCCTGTAGGGTGCTCCATGCTAAAGAAGGCATGTGCCCAGTTTTCTGAATCATACTAGGACAGCAGTAGCTTTAAAAGTTTTATATATAGCAAGCTGCATGTTGGTGCTGATAAGGCATCCTCAGGGCAATTATGCTCTGAGCAGTTTTTGGTGATGCCTTTACAGCCCTTAGGTTTTTGAGATACAGGATTTCCACTCATAATTCCTGGTCCTATGTTGTTCACCATTCCCTGGATGAAGAAAAACCTTGCAAAATCTGGCAACAGGTTTTACTCTCTTAGAGAATAGATTTTGTAAGTGTGCTGAAAGCAACTGGTTAAACATCTATCCAGCAATGAAAGCATCTCACATCCAAATGCTCTAAATTAAGTTGTGATACAATAATTATTATTGGAATTTTGTCGTATGTTGGGTGGCTGCATTACTCAAGATAGAGCAGGTAACTGCCTAGGTGAACAAATTACTGGAGGTGGTTAAGCAGTCCCAGTTCTGCTGACTCCTCACAGCTCTGGAAAGCCAGGCTACCTAGAGCTATGGTACCACTCGCAGTTTTCATCACTGACCCATATGGGTGTAACTTCTCACTGCAATACCTCTGTTTGCACATGAAAGGAAAACCTTTCTCACAACCCTTATTCTTATACTCCTTGTTGATGGGTTGTTCCAAACTGCAGATGCTCCAAAGATGGAATATATTGCTATTTGCCTGGTCATTAAAATGAAGCTCAATGCCTATTTTAAAGGTAATTTAAACTGTTTATCAATTTGCTTAATTTTTGCCATCTCTAGTGTGCTTCAGGTGCTAGTAATTAGCTGTATTCATTGACCTATTTTGTTTGTTTACAAATAGTTTTAAAATTTTATGTTATTAAATGTTATGCATTAGTATTCTTGTTCATACTCCTTTAAAACTTGTGTTAAATACCATGCCATCCCCAGCCTGCTAGGAAAAGACATCTTTGCATTTTGTTTTCATGTTTTACCCAATTGTGGTGGTAGTAACAGGAATTACCTGTGAACATTGGAGGGAGTAGCATAGCAGCAACTGGCATTTCCACTGAAAAATGACCTGTGAAATGATGCCTAGATTTTTCAGTTCAGCTGAAGTCCATCAACAGAGAGGGGTATTCAAAAGGTATATTCATGACTTATCAGAGAAAGAGAAAAAATTATAAGAGATATGAAATGAGATCAAGCCACTAAAAAAACTTCATTTAGCAGAAATCCTGCCGTGAAATGGGAATAAAGGCAGAAAAGCCTTTCTCCCTGATCTGGCTGGTTGAGGGAACTAGGCAATATGCTGAAATCAAAATTTTTTCATTTAATTTTCCTTTAACTGTGATAAAATAAAGCATAGGCTTATTATTTCCTGTATTCCTCAAAGATACCTTTGTTCTTCACTTTGTAAATCAAAGCTTGCATCAAGAGAAGTTTCAAGGGAATCATAGCATGGTTTGGGTTAGAAATGACCTTGAAGATCAAGTTCCAATCCCTCTGCCATGGGCACGGACACCTTCCACTACACCAGGTTGCTCAAAGCCCCATCCCACCTGGCTTTGATCAGTTCCAGGGATGGGGCATCTGCAGCTTCTCTGGGCATGCTGACATTGTTAAGCATTACATCCTCCACGGACCAGTAAAACCTAAACATAGACAGAGGCATCTTGCAGTGCCTAGGCACAAGATGAGGAGGCTGAAGAAATGGCAGGCTGCTTCTCTGAGCTGCTCTGTAAATTGGCAGCATGTGACACCTAGGAAAGACATCTTCCAGCATCAGACACCAGCTACAATATCCTGTCCATGTAGCATGATAACACCTGAACCACAGGAATGCTTCAATACTTCAATATTCAAAACCTCTTTTATGCTCAGAGATTCGTGAGAAGTGTCTCGGGCTATGGTTTGCACACATTGACTTCTACAAATGATCAGTAATACTCGTATCACACACATAGCTACCAGTTAGTTGCCACAATCTTCTGGAAACCTTTTTTCTTAAAGGCAGAAAAATCCACAGGTGTCTGTACTGAGAACCCTGGTTTCAGGAAAGGTGCAAAAACGGCCAAGAAAATGAGTGTGTCCTGCAAAAGATCTGACTGAGTATGGAAAAAATGGCTGTGTCAAGTACAGTTTGAATGAGTTTTTGTTTTTGAGTATTATCTGAGCTGACTATGAGATGCTGCTTGCTACCTTAGAAACCCAGCTACCCAGCCCAATAGTGTTGTCCCAATGACACTGATCCACAGCAAATACTAGAGCCTTGCACTCAGACCTGTAAATATGAGGTGTTACACAACCCAGGCTTATAGAAAGGATTTCTACTACACAGAGGTGTTGGAGCTGTTGGGAGACTGTCCTTGTCTTGCAATTAGATTGGAAACCACAGCCCTAAGGCAACACAGGCACCCTCCTATGGAAATAGTGTGTGCTCTAGGATTAGCATCTTTTCAATTCAGCTCGACTCATTTGGGCTCATCTCCAAGTAGAAGTCCACCAGAATATATATATATATATATATATATATATATATTTTTTTTTTCCCCCTGGAATACAGCTATAAAGCTATCATAAATACAGAGGGTGATATGATGAGAACGAGGGCTTCACATTTCTGAGTCCCCCACTAAAAAGAGCAGAGATCTTTTAAATCCATAGGCAGGGATTAGGAAGTATTTTGCATCTCCAGCTGGAGGACAGGGCTAAGAATTATCCAGGCAAAAACTACAAAAGACAAGGATGGTTGTAAAGAAAGCATTTAGGTTCAGAACCACAATAAACTCCAAAAATAAACTTCTGGCCAGTAAATTTCCAGAGGGCACTAAGCTAACCTTAATGCTGATCCAAGATGAGTTTTATTATCTGATAGATACAGAGCCAACAGTACATCCTAAATATATACACAGGGACTACACACACTATAGGAATGAAGAATCTTCCCTCTTTGGGAAATCATCCTGTCTTGAAGGGAAAAGATGATTACCTCTCTTCCAATCGCCATCATTTGCTCTTCCCCAGCTCTCAAAAGGGCGATAAAGGCATGGCTACTGGAAACCATTTCAAAATCTAAAGCAAGATGGGGCTGAGGAGGGAATGGTATGGGGAGGGAAGGATACATCTATCTGTATATTTATTTCCAAAACTATTCATTGTGCCACTTGCTTACTTCTCTTTGGTTCTTGTCTCTGCTTGTCAAAGTGCTTACCAACAAACTGTTTATTTGGTGTCTACAACACCTCTGTCAGAATGTGAATTGGCATCAGTAGTGTGTCAGCCTGTGCCAGTGATGCTGGTCAGTCTCCCCCCACTGCTTACATTACTTTTTTTTTTTTTTTTTAATGTAAACTTGACACTATCTATATTAGCCCATCACCAATACTCGGAAAGTCATCTCCCTTCTTCTTTTATATTTGGAAATACTTAAAGATTTTCAGGAAAATATTTTCATGGAATGTTTGATGTAAAAAATGCTCCAAGGCAGATAGATTTTTCCGGTTAACATTTCAAAATTGCTTCAAGACTGAATGAACCATGTGATGATATACTTCTATGTTTTAATTTTCCAGCTGGAAAACGAAAATGTATTCAATAATTAAAAGGTCTTTTACAAAATACACAGAAACTATTAAAAACAATACCTGGCCTATTCTGCAGGGAAGTGAACAGAAAAAAACCATACCTGGGATACAAGGCCCTGTAGCCACTCAGCAGTCCACAAAACAACTTCAATGAGCTTAACCACATCCTTCCTTCCCAGGGAGACCATGACTCACAAGGCACAGAGCCAATGCACTCTAGCCAAACATTTGAAATGACAAATGAGAAAAAAAAAACCCAAAACCATTAACTCACACAGGACAAACTCAGCTTCTTCTAGATGGACCCAGGCTGGTACCTTTGTGAAACCATCCTTAGACCGACTGCAAAGAAGTGGCACAGTGTGCAAATACTGCATCTACCTAATATTTCCTGGAAGAGGACAAGAAGTGTCTATATCCCCACTTATCATCTGTGGGATTGGCTAAACTGGCTTTACATACGTGCAGCTGGGAATGTTTTACAGCACTCTCCTTCACATCCTTTCTCTAGCTGACTGCATTTTTCCTTCCACATCAAATTGCCTCTTGCATTAAGAGGGCAGTTCCCGGATAATGTTGCTCCATGCATGCATGGAACAGCTGGTATAAGCTTGATGTGTGGCTGTACCATTTCCTTTAGAATGGTGTAGCACCTTCAAAATGGATGGAGGTTTGCAGAAGAACTGTGATTTGTTGATTTGCTGACAGAACAACTTTGTCCTGACCACTCTGATCTGGCTGAAGGGAACATAGCAACACTGGAGGTTTATGCAATCTGCAGTGTCTTACAGCCTTCTACAGTGGAATCACTGTCACCTTTAAGCAGAATTCACATTCTTTAAGCACAAAACAGTCCACTGATCAGAGCCCATTTTCTCAACCTGTGGAGGGCAAGATTTGCTCTATAGTGATGACTACTTGCTGCAGTTATATAGAAACACACAGGAACCACATACCTACAGGAAAGAATCAGAGTTTGAGTAATGCACAAGACTAAGCAAGATTCAACATTTCAGACTTTTCTTTCCACTCTGCCAGGTGCTGCTGTGTCTCAGACAGCTTTGGTGTACACATATTCTTCAAGGCACAAATGAAGAAAAATCACTCCAGTTATTCATAGGTCTTTTTCAGCCTGCTACAGCAAATTATAAAGTTTATTCTTTCACTTACAAGACTCTGCAGTACCAGCAAAACTTGTTATAAGCTCTCCCTGTTTATTTTTCTCATATTTCAAAGGAAACTTTTACCTGTAAGCAAACTCCTCTGTTAAGAGTATACGTTACCTTTTAATACTTGTAACAAAGACTTAATAGAGAACTACAATCTTAGAAATAAAGAAACTCTAAATGTATCTCCATAATACACACACCTAGCTATGGCTGATTTGTCTGTGGAGTGTTAGTTGGCACTGCACTAAAGCTTCTAACTCTAGTGCAACCAGAGCCAGTTTTTCTGAGTACTTGCTACTCTGCCAGGAGCCCACATCCCAAGGTACTTATACCTACAAATTCCATAACAGTGAAAGACAAAAGGTTACTCTAGCTCAAAGACATGGAAAACTTACGACTCATCTTGAACACTCTTGTCTAAGGTTTTCTTTGAATGAGACGACATTTTCTTCACCCACTGCTATGATCTGCATACAAGACTTAGTCAAAATCCAACAGGGTTCCCATGAATTAGCTATTTTAGAGCCTAGACATATACACTTAGGGAAGTTAGAAAACACAGGTATATCAGCTTCTTGGATAATGAAAGCAAATTTCCATATTAAAAGCTGGTAGTAAAGCTGATGGTAGTTTTCAGTTTTAGAGCCACATAAGATACTCTGAAAGAAAGGGATACTCCAGTGATACTGTGAAGCACTATGCAAACAGAATTTTGCCCAGCATATGAACTCATTCTCAGTTACAATCTGGGCTTGAAAAAAAATTCTTAATTTCTTTAAGAATCAGATCTTAACTTTGCAATGACTTCTCCTTCATCTGCATGCAAGATTTTAAAAATAGGACTGGTGTTTCCTTTAATTAGTATTTGATACAGTATTAATATTCCTATTTATCTTTTACATGCCATATGGATTAAATTCTCATTACTTTTGATCTTAATACTTTTAAAATATGTAAATCAGCAGACAGACACCCTCTTTAAAGCAGTGTTTGCACACCACATCTATTATTGCCTTGGGCAAAAGGAAAATATCTGCATTGCTAAAATTCCAGAATTGTGAGGAAATTCTGAAAAATCAGATATTAAACCGATCAGTCTAGATGAATTATGTAATGACCACATAAACTGCAGTTGTTTAGATTCAGCTGTACCTAAAATTGACATTGAAAGTGGCCAAAGGCCATTAAAGAACATGTACTTAAAAGGGATCAATAAATTTAATTTCTGGAAGGAGAAGAATGCTTTCACAAGTAGATCTAATTCCACATGCAATACCTTAGAAGAACACTATAGTTTTTTTTTAAAACTACACCTTTAATGTAAGACATTAAAACCACAATGATTTATTTTCCAGTGTACAGAAGATACTGTTACCTTAATTAATCTATTGTTTTTCCAACACCATAGCACACTGCTGACGAATAGACTTGCATGTATTTCCATTTGTCTGAACATTATGGTTAAGCAGAAAGGAGGAACTTATGGGACTTACCATACAAAAAACACAATACAAAAAAGGGCAAAGAGGATACATGAGACTGCCCTCTGTTCACACTGTATATAATCTCCAATGATATGGGAAGCATTTGGATTTAGTGTTGGATGAATATAGTTCATGAATGTACTAGTCTGAAAACAAAAGTCTTATCCAATCATTTTACATTTGCTCTTCCTATAATATATAGTATTTTTAGCTAGCCTTGTCAAATTTCTCTGCCTACATTATACTTCTGAAGTGTATGCTGAGAGTTTTCAGAATAAATTAAGCAAATGTAGTTGTGGAAACCAGACCTTACTCAGTACTACCATGCTCTGACTGAGAGGTGGAGGGAGAATGCTGAGCAGCTGCAACCACATTGCATGCCCCAGAGCATGTGTGCAGTGCCTGTATAAGGTATCCATTCCCTACCTTTCAGCCTGGAAAAGTCTGTGTCTGTTAAGAAATACCACATGAAAATTACTGTTCTGGTTGGGAAAAAAACCCAAAAAACCAGAAAATTGCTCCTCAGTATCAGAAAAGGCATATTTGGGGAAATTTGGCACAGCAGGGTCCATTTAGTTCCTCTGTCCTGGTTTATTTTTATTTTTTTCTGATCTTGTCCAAAATCCACTGGGACCTTCTCCACTGTCTTGACTGAGCTCTGAGTACAGGCCAGAAACCTGACAGCCTGAAGCACACCAAGCAGAAGGTCCATAGCAATGAAGGCAATGAAACTTACAGAAAACTCCCCCCTAAAAAAACCCAAAAAACCCCCAAACCAAAAAAATTTGGCCCTTGTTCTGAACAACAGTCTAGTTTCAGGCACAGTCCATACCAGCAAATGCTACCAATGCATTTATTTCTTGACATCATCTGGACTGGCAAAAGTCCTCAACCAGAAATACTGTTGCTTTTGACCAGAACAACTCAATCCATTTGGCAAACTGCTTTAAGGACTTCTTTCCTATGATGCATGTCTTTCCAGAAAGGAAGTTTGCTGTCATACATCTGCAGTACAGTTACAGTTTCAAAGTCTTCTAACTGCAGATACAGCCGAACTTGCCAGTTCAGTGCAGACTTTTTTTCAGATGTCATCTTGCAAAAGACTACACTAAAATTACAACATTTTTCACATAAATCTGCAGGCCACAGTCATACACATACACCAAAAACAAAGCATATCAGAGTTCTTAAATTTGCAGGACTCTGATAAACACCACAAATATTATTTTGAAATTCCTACACAACAAAATTAAACAGTTACTCACAGTTACCTGCAAAGGCTTAATTGGTAAGGTATAAGTAATTGCAGCAGCAGCTGTACATCCCCAACTGTGTTTAGAGTAACTCGGTAACAGAATGTCTTAGAAGTAATTTAAATTTCCCCTTTAAGTGTCTTAATGACACTGTAGGGGACAATGCAGCAGTTAGTTATTGCTGTTTAAATGCTTTATGTACTTAAATCACAATTATTGCTCATTACTGTTTCACAACGCAGATATACATTATCTTTGTCTTAAACAATAAACATATCAGATAGAAAGTCTGTTCACAGCCATGCTATATTGTCTTTACTGTTCAACCCATTTACCTTTTGGGTTGTACTATCAACGTCTGATTTTAAGCAGTTACTTAGAATTCAGATTTCAATTTTTTTTTTTAATTTGAATGGTCTTACTTAGCCAACGACTGTTATAACAGTAAACAAGATGTGTGGATAACCACTGCCACACCCTGAAGTATTGGGACTTTTGTGATGAACTTCTGCTTCTGACTGCTGCATTTGTTATACGCAGAACAAGGAGAGGTTGGACACAAGCCTGTGAAATTCTATGTTACTAAATCAAGGATCTCTTGGCTACTGAACTCACGGCTCTGTTCTCTAGTTAGTTCACAAGTATTTCATATCAAAGGGATGCAAATGTGAAGGCTTGGAAATAAAGAAGCAGCTTTTCCAAATTTGAAGCTAAATAAAAAGTCTGACAAGCAGTACCATTAACAATCTGTATCACTTTTACCCAGCTTTCTTTCTTGAAACTTAAGCACAACACTACACAAGGGGACTCCACTTTCACCTCTGCTTCAGGTAGCAGACTTACTTTGCTCAATGCTGCAGCATCTAGAGAAACTGCATTACAATATTTCATGGAAGTGACCTCATTAAAATAAATTCAAACAGCTATTACAAGCAAAATGTTCCTCATCTTCCATTTCTTTTCATCACTAGGATGTGGAAACCTTCTGCATCCTTCACTGCAATCCCATGATGCATGGCACATTCACATAAATATAACCTTGGAATTCCATTGGAAACAGCTTCATGCTAAAGCCAACTATTTCCTCACCTCCATTGTGAAATTATATACCCACACTGAAGCACAGAGGGCATAGTGATAGATTATAAACTACTTTCATGGGCCATACAAGAGAGAGGATAGTTGTCAAAAGTGCTCACCTTCCTAACCTATCACAGGCCATGCATTTATGTGAGAAGAAGCCACAAGCAAGATATTGTGTTAACCAAGTCTACTGTCTTAAAACAGCCAAACTGTTTTACACTAATGATGACTTCTTTTCCTGTGCCCTCGTGAAAATGGATTCTTGTTTCAGTTCTAGATCACTCCTGGCAAGTCAGCTGGGAATATGCAGAACACAATGTACACCAGATTCCAGCATACTGCTGCCTTCCTGCTCTGAGCTTTGTCATCAGCTTACATGGAAACAAGCACAGGCCCATCCCACCAAAACTTGTTTTGCTCAGTTTGTTTTTGTTTCAAAAGATCCTTCAGGGGAAACAATCTGGTCAAAAATCCAGCCACAATTCAAAATGTTTATATAAAACACACTTGGGGCTTAAATCTGTGGGAGCAATATTTTAAAAGGCTTGTGTTTTTTGTTTCTGATTTTCTGTTCTTACTCAATGTTCCGGTATTGGTATGAACAAAGCCAGACAAAACCCCAAGCACTAGTTTAACAAATGTAATCCAGACACAATGGGCTAGATTTACAGACCAGCAATGCTTGTTCATAGTGTAGCATGAAGATGCACGATGATGCTGAGCATAATAGGCCCTCAGCTGCCCTGAGGCCTCTTCAGAGAAGAACACCCCTAGCACAGAGGGCTTGCTCACTGCATGCAGAGCCAGCTCTGTTTCTTTGTTTCTACTTGTCCCAGGATAGGAATCATTCTAAAGCAGGGCAAGCAGAAACCTGAACAAAAGCCACCAGGATAAAGGGCTGCAGTCCTTGAGAAATAATCTTTCTCCCATATGCTCTAGTCTTTCCCATTTTCAGGTGATGTTGAACTGGAGCACCCCTGCAAATATGGGGAGAGCTTCCTCTGCTGTACCTTTTCAGAGGTCATGAGAGACGTTTGTTCTGCATCAACCCAGCGCCTGAAATTTTCCAGCTGGATGGCAAAGGACGTGGTAGACACAACTCCTTTACAGTTAAACTCAGCTCTCTTACAGATCATATGTACTTCCTGAGTTTGGCTTTTTCTGACTACAGTAAAGCAACTACACATTTAAAGGCAGACAATGGTGTTCTTATTGCTGGGATTTCTTATTTGGAGAATTTATTTGACAATATTCAGGGAATATGTATGTAATCTGCCACTAATTTTATTTTATAACAGAGCATAAACAAGAACACAAAAGAAATTTTTTTCCCAGTAAGGTTTTTTTGTATTACTTCTTCACTAGCTACAGGCTTTACTCAGAGACCAATCTGGGACACACTCAGGCAGCAACAAGGGATAAAAGATTTTGATAACCCACTGGTAAAGGCTGACCTTAAAGACTGATCCTAAACTGTCAACTCAAATAATAAATCTGGTTCTGGTTCTCAGAAGCAGCTATTTATAGAGGTGAAAGCTGTTACTTTTAAAGAATCACGTCCAGAAAGCAAGGCACATCTTGCTCTGCTGTGGATGACCCTGCATCATCATAAGACCTCAAGAAGCTACCCCAAGAAACTCTAGAAGAACATGAATTTGATTTAAATTTCTTGCCAACATTCCATTACATTTGGAAAGGTAGACAAGATTCAGAAAGCCATCAAATCGTAGAAAGGCTTGGGCTGGAAGGAATCTTAAAAACCACCTAATTAAAATCCTCTGCCATGGGCAGGGATGTCACCCATTAAACCAGACTGCTCAGGGCCCTGTGTAACCTGGCCTTGAACACCTCCAGGAATGGGACACCCAAAACTTCTCTGGGCAGACTGTTCCGTGCCTCACCACACTCTGTGTAAAGAACTTCTTAACTTCTAATTTAAATCCGTCCTCTTTTAGTTTAGAATGGTTTCTCCTGATCCTAATGCTATCTGCCCATGCAAAAAGTTGCTCTCCCTCTTTTTCCACAAGCCCCCTTAAAATACTGGAAGATTGCAATGAGGTTTCCCTGAAGCCTTCTCTTTTCAGGATGAATAACCCCAGCTCTCTCAGACTGTCTTAATAGAAGAGGCATTCCAGCCCTCTCACCATCTTTATGACCACCTATGGACTCATGCCATCATGCCCATGTCTTTCTTGTGCTGAGGATCCCCAAGCTGAACACAGCACTCCAGGTGGGGTCTCATGAGAGCAGAGTAGAAGAAGAAAATCCCTTTCCTTGACCTGCTGGCCCCTCCTCTTTTGATGGAGACATGCCTTCTGAGCTGCAAGCACACACCATTGGCTGATATCCAGCTTTTCATCCGTGAGAACCCTCAAGTCCTTCTCATAGGTTAAGAGTCATAAAGTCATAGGTTTAGTCATAGGTCATAAAGTCACAGATTAATGAATTTAGGCCTGACACTAAACATCACTGGATTAAAAAATGTAAAGCTTTTGCTTAGGTCCAGCACTGAATACAGAGATGGGCACAAACAGAGGAATTAAAAATAACATTAGGAAATAAAACTGAAAATGTCATCAGTCTTTGCAAAGACAAAAACATCATGGATGTACAGCTGCAATGGATGATGGATGCGATAGTGAAATACAGAATGTAAGACTGTAAGTCCTAGAAATCCAGTGGGGGTCATCTCAATTCCTCCTGTCTCAGTTAACTTCTGGAATCTCGTTTTAAGGCTGAATTAATTGTGTAACTCATTGTATCATCTGGAGTATTGTGTTATACCTTGTCTCTTCTCCTGATCTGATGTTAGATATTTACATCTCTTGTTATCTTTTGTTTCTTTGTTTGTTTGGTTAGCTTCCAAAGTTCATAAACAGGAAATAAAAAAGGGTCACCGAAGAAAAGGTTGTTATTACACAGGGAAGATTTTCCTTATTTCATTTGATCTCTTTATTTTCAAAGATTTTGGACCATTTAATGGTCTACCCCTTCAGAGACATAGGCTTCCTAAGCGTAACAAAAAAAAAATGTTGCAAATAATGATACAAAGTGTTGCAAACTACTGATGCAACACTATGGGCAGTACTGCAAAGGCAATTGTTCAGTAAGTATTGCCATTCAGAAAGATATTACCTTTTAAAACAGAGAATGAATTGAAATTCTCCTTTCAAATGCTCTAAACTAGAATTAGACTTTTTCCTGAAAGATTTGAGCAACTAGATACAAGCAAAGAAATGCTACAGAAAGCAGCAGGACATTTCACTGCCAAGGCTACCAAGCCTTCTGTCCTTACTGAAATTCAATAGTATTTTTTTAGTTTTTCATCTCATTCACTTCTTTCTCCTTTTTCTATCATGCTTGTCTGCACAGGTTTTCTTCTTTGATGGTATATTCCCTCTACACTCCACTTTTGGCTTGGTTTTAATTTCACAATGTCTGTCCATGTCTGTCCCATGTTTTCCCTACATGTAAAGTTCTGCATGCTTTAATCTACCATGGTCAGCATTTTCTGCCTTATAGTTATAATCTCTTTCCAAAAAAAG
This sequence comes from Trochalopteron elliotii, assembly GCA_024734555.1. Classification (NCBI taxonomy): domain Eukaryota; kingdom Metazoa; phylum Chordata; class Aves; order Passeriformes; family Leiothrichidae; genus Trochalopteron; species Trochalopteron elliotii. The sequence continues at coordinate 11,336,387 of JANPWX010000011.1, read as the reverse complement.
ATTAGATGGGTTCCTCTTTTCTTCTCTTTTTTTTTTCTTGCCAGTCACACCAAAAGTGACTACAATTCCACAAATATGTTACAGAATTTAAGCAGAAAATTGGCAGATGCTTTCTGACTGTGCATGTTTATTTTGTGAGTGTGACAAGAAGAGGTAGTTCTGTGAATTAACAGTGATTTTCTTCAATATGCGTCAATGATTAGTTTGTGTGGCATGCTACTACCATGTAGGCAATCTGATTTTGAAAGTTGTAGGTTATAAGTTGCTTATGATGATGAAAGACAATAATGAAAATCCTACTTCATTTGCAATGCCCTGAGACATATCTGCCTGTGGCTGTCTCATGACTATATTCTTCCCAGGAAATGTTTTAAAGTAGACTACAGTTTACAAATAAGAGTATCTAAATACAGTAATGCAAAATTTCATTTTTCTAAAGCAGTTAAGCTCCTTTGGATATGAAGCTGAGGAATTTACCCCTCTTGGGCCCTAAATCAATGATCAAAAAGCACAAAGTGTGAGCCTGGATATGCAGACGGAAAACTGATATATACTACAGACTTGAATTTACAGCTGTTCTGAATACCATTGCAAGGGGCAAATCCTTATGAGGAGATCAAGAACTTCCAATTTATCAGTTTCTTATGAATGAAATATTAATTTGAAGCATATGGACTACAAAAGATGAAAGAAATTAATATCACTTAGTCTCAAAGTCAGATGAGCAAAATATGAGGGGTTAGCCCAAACTGGAATCTTGTTCCTGTGCCCTTTTGGGACATTAGGCAAGACAGTATGCAGACCTGAACTCCACATATATTCACCTGTCTTTGAAAACAAATCAACAGGTCAAAGATTTTTGGTACACAAGTATCCCTTTTACCAACTTTTAACTATAGCACCTAGTTGTTCTTAATTTTTGAAACTACACCTATCTATGCTGCTACTCAAATTAGCTCTTTTTTTTAGAGCTGCAGCAGACTTAGTTATTGTTTTGATTTTTTTTTAAATAAGCCCTTTAAAACCGACAAGCTTGCTGTTATTCATTTGATAGTCATGCTCTTTATCGTGACTAAGAATATGCAGTAAAGAACAGCATTAAAAGAATGTAGAAAAAACAATTGCACCGCTTTGCTGCAGGGCATTTTTGGTGTTTGCAAATCCCAGCAATACAAAAAGAGGCTGGAACAATGTAATATTTTCCCTTATTTTGAATGTAACTTTTGTGTGTGTGCAGGAAGCAACATAAGCACACTGGTGAGACGGAGTCCCAAGAACAACACTACACTCACAAAGCCACAGACAAAGAATTGAAGACATTCTTCCCAGTCTATAAAGACAAAAACTAGCTGCAACTGCAGGTAAAGAGCTGCTGGAGCCTTCCAAGCTTTAGTACTAGGCAATCACATGCATCGTCTGTATTTGATTCCCAACAGAGTGTCACACAGTCAGATGAAGAAGGACACCCAAATCTTCATGGGTATTCTTGCTGCTCTTCAGCTTGTTAGCCATGTCTGCATTCTCCCTGTCAGACTCAGCCTGGTAGGGCAGACCAACCTGACAAGCAAACGGCAATACTTAGTAATTACATCATTGCCTTCTCACATTGTTCATTGCCTATGTTTTCATGTGTACAAGGCAGGACAAACCTTAAAGAGAAAGAACAGGTACTGGGATAATTTTAGGAAAAGAAATATTAGAATTCATAGAACTCTTCTTTTATACATTTTGTGTTAGGGTTAAGATATGCTTGTTGCCTGCCTGACCACACAGAGGAGGAGCAGGCAGCTCCTCTTTTTTCTACTGGCAGCAGTAACAATACTTCCTGTGCTTTTGGTACTCTGACCTTCCCCTGGGGGAAAGGTGTTATAAGCAGGGAAGGTGTAGGCATGGGATTATTTTTCTGCTGTACTGCCAACACTTGAGCACAACAACTTCTTCCTGTAATTCTCTCCATAGGCAAGAAAGATCCTCAAGAAAGATTATCCTTGCCTGGGGTCAGAAGGGAGCTCACAATTATTGTGACAAGCTAGTATTGGCTATTGCTACACTCAGCCTAATCACTAGAATCACCTGAGGTTATCCATAAGAGAACTGCAATACAAAACACTTCTAACGAGTAGAGAGAAGTAATGATGGACAGCAAAGTAATACAGTCATTGTCTTGAGCAGAGCTAAGGAATATATCAAGTAAGGCAATTTTTTTCCACCCAAATGCCTCAGAATCAGTTAATGAATGGAATACCTATTTACCAAACTGTATCTATGAGTAACTTGTAGTATCTACATCTTCACATAGGTGGTTGCAAATGTTTTGTCCTCAGTATCTATACTTTATTTGTCAGAGATGTCTTGGATTTTTTTTTCATTTGCATTGATCAACCATGCCAATTATATGCCATGGTTTGGGAATATGATTTTTGGCAGCTAATCACAATCCACTAAATAATAACTCAAATTTAGAACAGAGGAAAAAAAAATCCAAACCCATACAAAATACATAAGAAGTTAATTTGTTATGGTGCTTCCTGAACTATCTCACACACCTCATGTAACATTCTGCAACATCACATTAATTATGTTACTGCTTTTACCACCATGCTATCTCTTCACAGTATCTATGGAGAACTATAAAAATAATTTGTGAAAGCTTACAGTGTCTCCTAGAAAGATGTTCTGAAATTCAGCTATTACTACTCAGCTGTAGGGAATTCATCAGAGTGAATTCAGATTTTTAAATACCAGCAAACACTGAGAAATTGTCTGGTGACATACAGCTAGCAGATTAAATCATAGCTCTATAAAAGCAAACAATTTACTGTCTTAGCCTTTTTCTTACAAAATACCCAGAAATAAAGAAATTATCTAAAGTTTTCTGACATGAGAAAAGGTTTAAAAATTCTGAAATTTGAAAAAAAAAAGCCATTGTGAAAATATTACTAGAGTTATTTTTGCTTTGTGTGCACTCTCTAAGCTCTGTACCTACTGTACTTATTCTAACAAAGTTTACTCAGATAAAATGGTGTGTTTTTTTAGAAACAAGACAGTAATGAATTAGGAACCACACTATATGCCAGAGTACATCAGTCATCTGAGATATGCTGCTGATTCAGAGCACTTAGTAACTGTGGCAAAGTAACAAAAATAAGGCTGATAGAGGATACTTAAAAGAATTTTCAAACAATAACAGCAGGATAGTGAAGTGCTGCATGATGAAAAACTTAACTACCAACAAAGACACAGCAAAAAGAAGTGTTCAAACATACCTGTACACTGTGGACAGAAAATGAAGACAAAGCAGGTGAACAGCAACTTTGATGAGTGGACATTATGTGTTAAGAGGAGAAACTGAACCCCTATTAAAACCTACAGGGTTTCGGCACAGCATTATCATGCATTTATTATTCAATGTCACTAAATTTCTTGGATTTCTTACTATATTTTTTGATATTTCAATGAGAGAGTTTCTGAGAGAGTCTATTTTTATGGCAATGGAGTCATTACAACCTGAACTGCAACTTGTTTTACATAGAACAAGTACTGAGTTGTCTCTGGAGAACCCTATTGCAATTTATCTGTGCAGTTTACTTGCATCTTATTTTATCTCTCACCTCTGATACTAATCAGTCATGGCTGCAGGTCAAATCTTTTTGCATTGGAAGCAATCACAATAACCAATCCAGAAGTAAACCAGCTTATAATGAAATTCACTGCCTAGGGCTAAACATAGAGCTAACATGTGTTTAACAAATCAAAGCTTGTATTTATCACTTGCCACTGTTTGTGTCTTTGCCTTTTGGAGGGGAAAAAAACAATTAAGAAGCTGTGCAGTAAAGAAAAATTTATGAGCAGTCTAATTTCTTTTCAGATTTGTTGGTCTGATACTTTGGCAAAATTCAGGCTGCATATCATGCCATTACAGAGTAGCAAAAGATTTAACAGAAAGCATCAATGGGTGAATCAGTTCTGAATTCTTTTTCATGTCCAACATAAACCTTCACTGGCACAGCTTAAAACTATGACCTCTTGTCCTGTTGCTGGTTACCTGGGAGAAGAGGCTGAGCCCCACCTGGCTACACCCTCCTTCCAGTGAGTTACAGAGAGTGATGAGGTCTCCTTGAGCCTCCTCTTCTCCAGGTTAAACACCCCCAGCTCCCTCAAGCTGCTCCTCCTGGGACTTGTGCTCCACACCCTTCACCAGCTTCATTGCCCTTCTCTGGACACACTCCAGCCCCTCAATGTCCTTTGTGAGCTGAGGGGCCCAGAACTGGACACAGCACTGGAGCTGTGACCTCGCCAGTGCCCAGTAAAGGTGGAGCCATCACTGCCCTGGCCCTGCTGGTCACACTGTTCCTGATACAGGCCAGGATGTCTCTGGCCTTCTTGGCCACCCACTGACTCATGTTCAGCTGCTGTTCACCAGCACCCCAGGTCCTTTCCCACCAGGCCACTTTCCAGTCACTCTGCCCCCAGCCTGTAGCCCTGCATGGGGCTGTTGTGGGCAGTGTGTAGGACCCAGCAGTTGGTCATGTTGAACCTCATGCTCTTGGTCTGCCCCATGGATCCAGCCTGTCCAGGTCCCTCTGCAGGGCTTTCCTACCCTTCAGCAGATTGACACTGACTAAACTTGGTGTTGTCTGCAAATTTGCTCATGGTAGACTCCATCCTCTCTTCTAGATCACCAATAAAGGTATTAAACATGACTGGACCCAACACTTATAGCTGGGGGACACGATTAGTGACTGGACACAAAGTGGATGCAGCACCATTCTCCACCACTCTCTGAGCCTAGCCATCCAGGCAGTTCCTAGCAATTATCATTCCTTTGAGACATAGCTTTATTACCAGCTTATTTTCCCAAGAGACACCCTAAAAATTATTTTCTTATGAGGATTTTTACTTATACATTTGCAAGACACAATGAATGATCTGGAAACATGATTTCCATTTACTAAGCCCAAAGCATTTATCCCAGGTGTGATGAGATCAGTAATCCAATGACATTCTTTTAGGAAAAAAATAAAAAGAAACTTTTTCTCCTGCACATGCCCAGTCAGATTTTGCTTCAAAATCCACAGAACACTAGCAGATCTTTTCACTGGAAATTCACTATACAACACACCACATCAGCAACTCCTCTGCTGGAGCCTTCAGCCGCAACATGGCTAATAGTAATTTGTCTGTTGTGGTGTGGTATGTTGTAGGAGAATGCTGTGGAGATCTCACAGGCCTCACACAGAGCTACAGCATACTCAGCACAATCAGCTCATACCATGTAATGCCATCTCGGCCTTTTTAGAGTTTCTTGTAACAGTCAAACTGTCCTCTGATCGTGCTATTTTATTTGCAAAAGAATGACCAACTCAAACCTGACCCACTCAAAAAAATCACCTGAAACAAAAAAAATATTCTGCCCCAAACTCCCCTAAACCCCAGATATGTAGAAAACTTTTCATGTCAATTGTTTTTAACCAAGAGACACAATTCTGCTCTTGATTACTGTCAAGTTTTTCAGGCTTTATATTCCCTCAGTGTAAGATTAAGTGGAGAGCTTAAAAATGATGAAACAAAACTCCTGTTTAAACAACCAAAAGTAATTCTAAATAGATTTCAAATTCTTTGCTTTAAATTCCTGAATGATTCCGAAATGAATGGCATTCATGTGTCAATATCATCCCACCTGCCAGTGACAACTGGTAGAAAGTCCATGCAGTATTTCACACTACATCATGTAGCAGTGGTTTTGTTTTTACTTAGAGAGGAAGGTTTGTTATAATGAAATCAAACAGGAAGCTGAGTTTCACAAACAGCTGAATGGCTTGGATTGATCTCTCTCTACTTGCACAAAGTGAAGTGGCATCTTTAGTTACAAGGTACCCAGATCTTGATATCACATTTTGTGTGCCTGCTCTTTACTATAATACCTATTACAGTCATGGGATATTGAATTTCTGTGAATCCAAGGATAAAAAGTGCCCCCATTTCCAAGTCACTACTGATTGTTGCTTTGCCATAGCTGTTAACTTTTTTCAAAAAATGCAAAAATAGGAATGAAATGAGATCAGAGTTAAAACTCTACTACAGTGTTAAATATCGTGTAGTGTAACATGCTTCTCTATATTTAAGCACCTTTCACTTGCTAGAACAAGATATTCAATCAAGGCTACTTTAGATTGAGGCAGTTTAAAGTATTTTCAAAGTCTGGCACAAAGGAAACTGTACTCTGAAGCAAAGACCACACATCCATCCACTGGTCTTTTTTACTTGGGTATTTTAACATGATCATACTTCTTAGCATTAAAGTTGGATCACTTCTTTAAAACTGGAGTTAAGTCCTGACTTTTAATGAAGTCATCATTATTTTAAATTTCCTGTTTAGGGCAATGAACCTATAAATATCATCAGTGTAATGACAACCAGAGAGTAACATTTTGAGAATAATGTCTCCCATGCTCACAATGCCCCTACTAGAATTTGTCCACAGTACTTTGTCAGGTGGGCAGCAGCCTTCCTCCTCATCAAGAAGTAACTTGACATATTTAATTATCTGCTTGTCCTCCATCAGTACAAAACCCAGTGACTTCATACATTTCTCCAAACCCAACACAGCTACATTCAGCAAATCCCATTTCGTGATTGATTTACCACAAAGGAAGAGAAAAAATTATCAACATAAAAAAAATATATATTGGAAGAAAAACATTAAAAATGGGTCAGTGACTAATGGGACTCCAGCTTGAAACATGCCAAGCCCTAATTTCCACTAGTTTTGAAAATATAAAAGATTAAAGAATCTAAAATCAAAGGCTATACTGAAATGGACTATTCACTGCCTCAGACTGTGCCTACAGACAACACTGAAGACTATACTTCCTTCAGATCTCACAGAACCCTGGCAAATTTCTCTACCTTTCATGAAGTTTTAGCATTGCAGTGTGGGGTGCAACTAAACATATCCATAAGTCACATTGTTCTCCCACGACAGAATGTCCACAGCCAGAGACTCTTTGTGTATTTCCCCACTTCTTCAAAATGTCTGTGCTAAGCATAAAAAACTATGTCATCGTTTGGTCAATGCAGAGATACTATTAGCTTTCCTTTTGCAAACATACTTCCTTTGCATCTCAGAAAATCTGTCACATTTACCTTTGAAGCAAAGTTACATTGGTCAATTCCCTATGAAGCACTCACTTTTCATTAATAATTTCAAACATTCTCACTATCTATCTCATCTATGGGAATACCACTACTTGGCCTCTGGAGATTATATTATTTCAATTCCTTCAGTACTACTTTACCGTGACTAGAATAATTAACTTCTGGCTTAATTGTTACTAATGACTGGACTCTCTGCCCAGGCACTGTGTCACAGCAGAGGCACTGGAGGGAATTCTGGGCATTGTTTCTGGTTTTGCCCCAGTGCTCTGACAGAGCACAGGGAATGTCTGTGCAGTGTAAAAGCAGCCACTGTGACTCTACAGAACCATAGCACATGCATGCACTTGCTGTGTGTGCAGTTTGGCCATACTGCTCAGCCTTTCTATGACCCAGTGAGAAGGCTTTTGATGTGAAAAAGAGGCTTTTGTTTCTGTATTAATTACAGAGTATAGTCTTTGTATGATTTTTGTGGAAATTTCCTTTTCCATTCTTCCTCTGCTGATCTGTTATTAAGAACAGGCAGCCTGTGCTATTAGACAGCCAGATAACAAGATGTGAGAGAACAGGCTGCTCGATTAATACAGAAACATGCAAACTCATATCAACCATTTTGTCCTTTTGTGTTCTCTCCCCTCTTGACTGAACTAGAGCCTCACCTACTAAGGCCTCAAGACAAATAAGCAGCCTGTCCTTTCGTTTGTGCTTAAGCCTGCACACAGATTTCCTCCTTAAGCAAACACCAACACGGTGTCATAACTGGGTCATGGACCAGTGCAGAAACCTGTCACAGTCCCTTCCCCATTGGCCTCTGTATTTCAGGTCCAAGCACCAAGCTGACAGACTAGTGCTGTCTGTAATGCAACTTACACAAAATTAAAAATCAGTCTCTAACATCGCAGAATAATGTTTCACTATGAAAAATAACAGTCTTTGCATTGTTTGAACCACCTAGTGGGCAGCTTTTTTAGTGTGAATAACAGCTTATGCAGTATCACCCTACACTGTAAAGCACACATATTTTTATACATGTTTATTTCAAAGAGATATTTCCTATTTCACTTGGTTTTCACAGTAGGTGTAAGAATACTATCTACTTAAAAGCGTACTTCATACATTAAGGCTAAATACAGACTGAGCACCAGGTGAAAGCATCTGCATCTCTGAATGCAAGCTGTGCTTTTAAAAGCACCCAAAGAAGTTATTATTCTTCACCAGGTTTACTTCCTTAATAGTTACTCATTGAAGTGTGATTTATATGATCATCTATCTGAATATCTTCATGCTTCCCTAGTAAACTCCTTACTTCTCTGCATTTGCACGCTTATTAATTTAAACATAGATGTATCTTCAATAGTTCAGATCAATGTTGCATTTGTCTCCTCTTCACATTTTATTCTGCTGTCATTTCACATTTTTGAAGACACCCTAAATTACTGGGTAATGGCTCTGAATCATGTTTGCTAAGGGTGTAATTCTTCCAGTTTTACTCTAATTGTTTTACCTCAGACACAAGGTCTTTGATTTCAAGGAGACCAGTTGCAGGGTAACATACAATATGCAGTGAGAGTAAAGATGATGGATTTGGGCCCTGACTGCTTCCCTCAAGAGAATTTGCTGCAATGAAGATATTTCTGTTTGACAGGTTTATTGTTTAACATGCAATAATTTAAGATAGTAACGCAAACTTCCCCTGCAGTCCCACACTACGGATTCAAAACCCATATGGACTGAAATGCATGAAGAGGGAATAATGGATTTCTCAATCTGCTCTGTTTAAATACTATTCTCTTTTTAGCATGGAAAGCACATTATGCCTGTTTTAAAAGAGGAAAAACACAGAATTGGCATTATTTCCTGTAACAGAACCATCTCCCTATAAATACCTATCTTCTTACCTTTACATTGTAAATTGCTTTACTGAACTCTGTAAAATTTAAACATATAAATTGCAGAATAAGGGTTTAGTTACTCAGATAAACATTTGTAGATTTATGAGGTGAAAGGTGTCCCATTAAATAAATAAACAGTAATGTTAATTAATAGCACAACATTACGAACAACTAATTTTCGGTATTAACCTGGAAACTAATTTACTATCATATACATTTTGGGTCTGGTTAGAGATATCACATTATCAACCTACTTGATCTTAAATTGTGAAAGTTATTCTACAGTCTAGTAATAAAGTCTGTATTCATGGATTTGAAAAGACAGGATGATTATAAAACCCATAATAAGAGAAATGTGTTCTGATAGGTAATGATTTCCTGGAATATCCAAAGATAAACCAGGTAAAACTCAAAAAATGTCAAAATGTTTTATTTTAAGTTTCTAAACTCTTGCTGAACATGACAAAAATAACAAAACAGTAAATCAAATTTTAAAAATGCACTGGATAGATTGTAGAATTATTACCGATGTTCCTGTGCTGCTGACTGAATCTTTGTGTGTGTGAACAAACTAGTAGTCTTTCATTCTGCCAAACATGAGAGATTCCATTACCGTCTTTGACTTCTGAGGTTGGAAGGCAAAAGAAAGCTGAAGCTCTTGAAGGTAGATTTGATTTCATTAAAAGGGTATTTTGAGATTAGTAATGACACTTTTAATAGAAGGTGTATTTAAAAAATCATTTTACTTTTGCCTCTGTAATGCAGATACTTAAGGTTTTTTTTCATATTTCCAGAGTGAAAATGTGTAGAAGGAAGTTTTTTCCTTTATGTTTCCTGCCTTTCAAGTGATTGTTAAACAATCTCATCAATATATAAAGCAAGTTACATGCTGGCTACATGTAGGTTACAAACAGTAAACAAAATATCTCTGCTACTTTATTATATTTCTTACCTCCTTTTGTACTGGATGTCAAGAGACTTGACAACTGATGGTCTGCAACTGTCTGGGATTGGCTAATTGATCGTGCATCATTCGTTTCAAATGAATGCTTTAGAATAGATGGAGAAGCAGAAATCTCATCCAAATTATTCTGGAATAAAGAATGTTGGTTTAGGCACATAAGAAATGTATTGATTCCACTTGCTCATGATAACTTACAGCTGTGATCTCATAGAGAGGAACTTGCTATTTTTCAAGACGCTCTGAAACATCTAATGCGAGATTTAAGTTACACAAGATTCTTGTGGCTTTCAGCAACACCGACTTAGCACCCATGTCACAAACATTTGTTTACTTTTTTCCATTTAACTTATTTATCCCCTTTCCTCATGCAGTTAAATCATAGCATGCACTGTATGCTGATTTCCTCTCATAGTTAATTTGTATCCTTAGAAAAAAGCTATAGGAAGGTATTAATCTGCTTAACATTTCTAAGTACATCATCCAAGGGATTTTGTTTTTTTAATCTTACATATGCTCAGCAGAGTTACTGGCAAAAACTGTACATTTTCTCCATTTCATCCTTTCAACATCAAATGGTAAGCAGCAAAAATTGGATCAGACTTCAAAGACTATGCTGTGCTCCAAGTCACAGAGCGACTCCTCCATTTCACATATTGAATTCGAGCAGGATATCAAAGTGCTACCAAAGAACCTCAGGTCCTTACTAAAAAAGAGTCTCTAACATCTGTAGAAAGTGAAGTGCACAGACAAATCACCTCAGGGAGCAGCTAGCATTTATTCTCAGCAGCAAATTTCCAGCCTTTTGATTCTCTTATTCACTGTACCTCCCTGTCTCTCTACAGAACTAAAGTTCTTAGCAAGCAGGCTTTTGTCTCAAAGACTTCAAAACATCACTAACGGTTTCATGTTCAGATGGCTATGCCAAGCAGCCACGAACACATTGCAGAACTGTGGACTCAGGAATTTGAAGTTATAATGGGATGTTGTTTAAGATTATAAACTCAGAAGTACCTTTTCAGTTTGTTTGTCAAGAAAATCAGGCACAGGAAAAGCAGGAGAAGGCTGGTTACTGGTTTGCTGCCTAAAAGCAAAGAAAAAGCAAAAAATTAGTTTAGACACTGTAATTTCTTCACTCTTATAAAAGGCTTACTGGCATACACACTTTTTTTGTTGATTTTCCCTTACCCCCCCCTCCCCCCCCCAATTTCTAAATATACACATACAATCAAATCACAAAAAAAACCCCAGACCAGTCACATTTCCTCTTATAAGAAAGTGAATACTATTAAACACAGCAACAGGTAATGAGCATGGAATTTGTCATTAAAAATTTGAGGGTCTGTGCAGATGTGTAAAATGAGTTTACGAGAGTTTAATGAAATTGAGGTAATGTATTTATTTGCTAAGATTTTACATGAAATATTTTTTCCCAGAGCTGTGAAAAGCTGTTTTCAGAGAATTCAAACTTAGACACTCAAAATTTGATGGATCAAGAAGAAGTGAAACACATGTGTTCTCCTAAAGCCATTTGAGTAAAGGACAGAGCAAGAAGTAACATGTCTTAGATTCTTTGTCTATATCTGTTACTATTTTACCATAACATTATGTCATCATAAAAATATTAAAGGCCAACTCCTACTTCATGAATGCCGATTAAAGTAACATAAAAACCTTCTGCAGACCATGATCCTTGCTGTCAGGCCTTTGATGTCAATGGATTTCTTACACAGTAAAGTCCACCCAGACAGAATTTGTTTCAGAATCTTCAGTTAGGCAATACCAAAAAAAAGATGCTACCAATTTCATTCAGTGGATTAAAAAAAAAATGAGGTCCATAAAAATTATTTGGTATGCTCATGGTCCTCAAACTGGGATAAAAACAAAGACTTTTTCATTGTCAAAACAGAATGAAGTTCACAAACATGGTAAACATTCATCTTTTCTGTGATGTTGCAATTACATGAGGGAACTTTGGACTTGCACGTCAGATTAGGGGAATTTAAGTTCCCCTTTATTCTTTGACACAAAGAAAGAGAAGAAAAACATTCTCCCTAAAATGTAAATTGAATTTAAACTTGTGTTTTCCTTGGAGAAAATTAAGGGATCCATTTTAGAAATACATTATCATTTAGTACTGGCACACTCCTTAAAGTGGAAAATAAAACATATGTCTAGGACTGTATTTGACATTTGTGCATATACTATTTTATCTGTAAAGTTTTTTATTACTATTTATCTTATATATTTATTAATTAGATAATAATTTATTTAGTGGGATTGGTTGGATAACTTGTTACTTTTCCCCAAAATTTCCTCAAGCATTTGTTGAGATGATGGACTCCTCTTCCCCCAGTATTTCTGGACATAAATCAAATACAAGGTAAAAATGATGAAAAATCCTCAAATATCACTGTGGTGGATATCAAAATCAAAATTTGCTGTCAGATCAGTATGTTGCAAATGGCCTACAATGCCAAAACCAGACTGAATCATCATATAAATTTAAATATTTAGGTTTTGTGGTGGTTTGGATCTGGATCTAAATAAGCAGCATGAAAATAATCTCTGTCATCTACTAAAAAAATACACAACCTTGCCTCAACTGGAACCTTGCATAATTGTTTAAAGCACAAAGGTAAAAATCAGCAACTTGCCTTCTGTACAGCTTAAACTAGCAAAAAATCATCCTCTGGAATTTGGAAGTCCTTAAACCCCAATTCCTTGTCAGGATCCCAGTGATGCCTTGTTTCTGATTAAAAAAATCCTAAATTGGGTTGTATTTGCTGCAAGGGAGCCCATCCTTCCACAGAATTACTGTTGCTACCAGAAGTATGCACTTGATTACTAGCTCTTACTTATGAGCTTTTCATCACATATTTCTTCCCTTGTCCTGGTAAGACTGAATGGCAGAAGGGCTTGGTGGGCACCTGGCAGCAAGCCAAGGTCAACCCACCACAACATCAAAGTGGCAGGGAACACTTCTGAAAACATGGTATCAGCTGCAGATCTGGGTTCATGTGCCTGCTTTCAGTCAGGCAACTCAACAATTTGCTGCTGACTGTTCAGCTACTGAGCTATAATACGCCTCAGTCTTCACATACAGGCTGTCTATAAATCACTCCATTAGCAAGAAACACTGGAAAAAGAGAGAAACATTGATTCTTAAGATCTGTCTACACATCTGTATAGTGTACAGACTCACTATCCCTAGCAATGAAAGCAGTTGAACCATAGTAACATAAATCTAGTAATAGAGAAAATCTTACGCTGGAGAAAAAAAAAATCTAGGTTTGGAGTTACTCTGGCCTTTATGAGTATAAAAGTAATATAAAAGTTAAAAGTAATGGCACTTTTACTTTCATTATTTAAATGCTTTTGAAAACATTAGAAACACTACTAGATATTCTACTAGAAGTGTCCTAGGCTGGGGGGAGGGGCTGTTTGGATTTGCTTTTCAGAGGAACCCCATTCAGAGATTTCCTCCCAAATTTGCCCTAAACCAAGACAAGAAGTAATACAGTTCATTTTGCAAAAGTAATATTTTACAGAACAGAATAAATTCAATCCTTCCAGCATGGGTAGATGAAAAATTCAAAGGGGTGGGAGGGACGGAAAAACCAGATGACACTGGAAAATTGTGCCCAAATTCCCATTTACACCTTTAAAAATCGTGATTAACTATTTAAACTTATGAACGGTAAAGTAATTAGAAGCTCACATGACATCAGAATCTGGCCCATGGATTCTACTGCACACCACAGGGGTTGCAGACTTCCTATTCCCATCACAAGCAATAATCTTAATGTTTGCTATGATTAAAAATAGGAAAGTGAAGCTATTAAAGGAAACCAGAATGTCTTTATACCAGCTTTTCTTACAGAAAGAAATGAAAATTCATATTCAAAAGATGACGTGTACAAGAAATTGCAATGTGATCTTGACAGAAACTGAAATCACCCAAGGAGAAAGTATGGGAAAGGGGTAGGGAATAAATCACCAGGACCCAATGGTGTTCTTCTGAAGATGAATAGGTTTAAAATGCAGAGATGTGACCCTTTCAATCAGTTCTCTATGAAGAATAGAAACACATCGACATAGTGATTATTCTTCTTTTCCTTTCAATCAAAATAATTCTTGGAAGGTTTTGTTATTGTTATTGTTATTGTTATTGACTGACAGTGAACCTCACTTTAGTGAGATGCAGGCTGCAGACCAAGTCAAAGAAACCACAGCAAAAGACAGAAGATCTTTTACATGAAACAGGAGAATTCACATGAAATCAGTTTCTGAATGAATTTGTGCTCATGTGACTGAAATCATGTTTAATCTCTCCTCTCAGTGACACACAGGATGCTGTGGTTATGTGCTAATCCACCAGTGCCCATGCAGGTAAATCCACATTGCACGCTATCAGGGGGCCTCCAGCTATAGCAAACCATTGACAAATGAACCTCACTCATTTTTCAGGCACAGCAACAATGTCACTGCAAGTAAAGCAGACACATGGAGAATCCCTCTAAATCGATTTCTTTACTTACTTCCCCACATCGATGCAGCAACAGCTGGTGGCACTACGATGCTATAAAAGCTGGCTTGCAATGCCAAACCCACTGGCACAGATATGTTACAGTTCAAGAAGTCGCTGTGTATTTACAAATCATAAAAAAATCTTGAGAAATCATCTAAGTCACCCCCATTTTCGGAGAACAATCAGCTACACCTATACCCCCCCATACATTTGCTTAACCTGATTTTAAAAACTTGCAGCGATGGAGCTGTCAAAACTCCCCAACTAGTTAAACCTACACAGGGTGTAACTCAGCTTACCATCAGCAAGCTTTTCTTGACATCTAACCTAACATTCTAGTGCTGCAATGCAAGCCCATTATTTCTCTCTTGATTCTCAACAGAGAACAGTTTGTTTTCACATCAGCCTTTCATGATTGGAGAAATGATACCATATGACTCCTAGTTTTTTATCTCCCTTAGACATCTTCCTTTACCATGGTTTATAGAGATATGTGATCATTTTTGTTGCCAAAGGACTTGCTGGTTTTCTTCAAGGGCAGTCTCTAATATCCTGCCTTAACCATGTCTTGACAGTGATGAGAAAATGTTATGATGCACGTGTGCATTGAATGTATCCTCACTGATAGTAAACCACCCAATGTAAACTTTGGAGCACTACTGACTTTCATATTATGGTTCATTACATTTTATGTAACTGTTTCTAATTTAAATCCTACCCTCTCAAGCCCTTGTACCACCAGTCACTTCGTACTGATACAAATTTAGTAATCAGATTCTGCTTCATCAGTCAAGCCATTAGAGAGCAGAAACAGACCCATTTCTAGAACTTAACTTTCACATGCATTCATCCTCTAGAAAAGAAAAATGCCGATAATTATTCTTGGTCTATAATTTTTAAAACATCTAAGTAGGTGTGCCTGTGTAGCTTTGTACAGACTCTATTACACAATCTTGATTCTGTAAGGCTCACGTGAATGTCATGAATTTTACTAAAAAGAAAGTTTTTTGACAGCCTAAGCTGACCAAAGCCTGAACGTGATACCAAATACCTAAAAAGAGAAAGATACAAGGAAAAAAAATCACAATGAACTCAGTTCAAGAGTGTGAACTGGTGTTGATGTCAGATATCTTCTACCCTTAACACACAGAGCTCCAAAGGAAACCTAGGAGCGAGGGAAACTCACTGGCACACAGTTAAAGTCACAGACCCAACTGATGTGTAAGAAAGTCACTATTTGAAAAGAATGCTTTCCTCTATTACAACACAGTAAAATGGCACTGATCGTGTACATGTAGCTAACTTCTATTGTGATTAGCAGTCATTGAGCTACACTACAGTGAGCCAGAGGAAAAACATTAACAATACAGCAAGTGTTTTCCAGGGGAAGTATCAGATCAGTATTACTTAACACAATTTTCCTTTGGGAAGGAAATGGAAAAGATGATGATGGTGGAACATGAAGGTTACAGATACTTCAATGGGGCTCTAAAGGGATTTAAAGATATTTAAGAGTGATAGCTCTGTCTGAACAAGAAGATGAACAAAGTAGCATAGATTAAGGTCCTTAGCCACTGAACTGTAGATTATCCTGCTAAGCAAGAACATTTAGGAAAAATATATTCACTAGAGATCTGTCAATCTAACAAGTTCAAGTCACATGATGTTTTAGAAAATCACTTCTCACTTCTCCATGAATTATTCCTAATTAGCTCAAAAGATCCCTAATACTAACTTGGAATTTTAGGTATGCCATTGCAAAATGCAGCATTTTTGATTTCTGCAGTGATCAGTTGCAAGATGGAGGCAGACATTCAGTAAGGCTGGTGTCCATGCTCTCCTTGTGAGAGAGGAGACCCCATCACACTCCTCTCTTCTCTGCTGCCTATTCAGCTCTATACAAAATGGTAAATCTGTTATTCAGTTGTTGTAAAAATGGCTCAGAAGAGTTTCCACTTTACTCATTTGAACCATGTTTGACTCATGTCCTGATCATGTTTGAGTTAAAATAACTGCCCCTTTTAAGGTTTAATTGTGATTCAGTTCCTTGATGCCATGCAGGCCTGTAGGTTCCTCTCAGTGGCTGATGATGTCAAGAAAAGGCTTGGCAAGTGTTTCATACATGCATAGTTTTTGGGGAATAACTAAAACTTAGTGCCAGCTTCCCAGGTACACAACTATTCCCAGGGTCCTGTTTCAGTAGGAGTCACAGACACTTCTGTAGCTTTGTGGAACTGAATGGAAAAACATTTTTTCAATGAGACAAAGTCGCTTCCCTGCTAACATTTACATTATCTATTTCTACTCCGACCAGAGATATTTGCCAGCTCTCAATACATCCTTAGTTACCTGTGACATCAGCTTTGCATTTGACTTGATTACCAAGTCAAGCATATAAATGCATGAAACATTTTAATATGTAATACTAAATGAACAAATGTGTGCATTTAATTAGTAAGCCATGTCATTTATTAGCTTCAGTTTGCTTATGTTCTGCATTCACTGACTGAAGAGCATGAACTAGGTGTAGAGATTCAATTTCTTCTACAGAATTATTTTTTTTACAGTGCTCATTTCTTCTGAACACTTTGAAATTCATAACTTAGTAAAACTGAGTGCTTTACATCTAACACTATAACTCAGCTTTTAAACAGATCTTTAAAAGAGCAGCAGGTTGCCATACATTTAACTGCAAAGTTACACCCCTCTGCATACAACAGAACTGTGTATCATTTTGCTTTCTGATCCCAAGTACCTTTAAGTTCATTTCTCATTTTCTAAAACTACCAGTTAGGGCAAAAAAAGAAAAATAAATAAAAATAAAAGAAATTAGAAGAAATTAAAGAAAATGAAGAGAAAATAGTTCCTTATTTTGCATACTTTTGTTCCACAGTATGTGAAGCCACAGTGAGGCTCCCTTCTCCAGGGTCAGGTTACCACCTACTGTGTTAAGAATCTGCATCTTTCTGTTTCCTACAAGTTTTCTGTATGACTGAACAGCCACGTGGTTAAAACAACAGCCCAGTAACAACTACATGAAAAACTGATGCTTGATTTATGGGAACTAAGTTATTGGATTTACTCCCAGGGTTCTGAACGTTACCTGAAATGCTGAGATTTTCAAGCCTTGCTGAAACCACTGGAATCTGAAGTCATTGCTGAGAAATGGATGGGATTAGGCAAATAATGTGCAGTTTTTGTTTGGGTTAAACAAAGAACTGCCAGCAGTAATAGCAGTTTCCCAACTACAGGCAAAAGAAGAACTTATATATCTATGTGACTGTAAACTGCAACCAGGACTGGATGCAAGACCTGAATTGCCAATGTATTTTACATGGGCATCTTCAAGTCAGATACCTCAATGCATTTAGACACTGATTTCAATGTAAGTTTGGTGGCTAAATGCCTTTAAAGGCTGTATATATGTGCTTCACAGAGTCCAAATTCACCTCAGCAGTAACCAAACCCTAAAATCTCTGTCAATCTCATAAATGTACAATTAAGCCAAGTTGTACCAAATCCAAATATATTTGTTTGATGAGTAACAAAGAATTCCAGAGACATTTTAATGCAAAAAATGGAAGAAAACCATCCCTATACATGAAATAAAAGAATAAAAAAGCTTAAAGAATCTCTGTGCCTCCAAACAAATCCAGATGAAAAAGCCTGTTTACATTGTAAATAATTATAATTCTGGATGCCAAAGAAAACTGACAGTAGAGATCTTATTAGCTCTTGCTTTCAACCACCAGTGCAGGCTGGAGAAAAATGAACACGTGATCATCAATACTCCTAAAGAGATCACAAGATACACACCCCTCAAAGACTTAAACAGAAGGTGCTGCATGCACATGAAGGGAATCATAAATTAGGAATCTCATTCCCCAGCAGTCAAGCAACCCCAAAACAGAGCTATGATGGTAAAATGCCATTATTCTTTACCCTGAAAATCATTACCAAAACCATTTATTTAGTCCTTGTCCAATGACCTGAATCTTTTTATTGCTGAAACAGAGTATTTGATTCAAGGGAAAGATTCTGGAGGATTATTAACCTTCAAGAATGCAGGTGGTTACACCTAAACAAAGTTCTATAATAATGCTCTAGGGCATGTAGCAGAGTTTGCATGGAAGTTAACAAAACTCAATGCTATGAGCATACATGGAAAAAGAAATAACCCTTAACTTCTCCAGAATGGTTTCAGCAGGGGAGATCTTGTAACTCTCAGTCACTTAAACTAATGAAAGGGATTAGTCCTGAAAATGCAGCCACCCGTCCTAGAACAATAGTGATGAGTCAGTTGTAACAGATCCCTTTTGTCTCTCATACCTAAGGAAGTGTCACAGGAAGATTTGTCTGGAGTGAATCCATTGCCTAAAGTAGTAAAATACCTCTTCTCTTAGAAGAGAGCACCACTATGGTTTACAGCATTCCTAGGCTTTCTGTCAGTGACTTGTCCATCTGCTCTTGACAGCTCTTTTCCCTGTCTTGTTGCTGGTCTGCATGGAGCTTTATAGGCACAGAAGGGTAACTTTCTACTCTTGGGCATTTAATAACATACACTGCAGTGAATTCTGTCTGCAATCTACAGTATTCTGGGTACTTACAAGAAGTGCACAAAAACAGCACAGCAACACAGAACAGCATCCTTCCACTAACTGGTACATCACTGAGATGACTAAGCTGGAGGAAGAACTTGCTAACCTGCAGGAGGTGATCCTCAGAATATAGCAGATTTTCTAAGAGCTGGCTGAATCATGATAACAAACCTGCTCTTTTCAGATCTTATTGTGTGGGAAATCACTTTTATTAAAGAATAGATAGCAAAGGATTCAACTTACCAGTCTTCTTCACAGCCAAAATCAGAAGTAGAGCAGCTGCCTGTAAGCTGAGGATCTGCTACACACTCAGTGCTCTTTTTCAATCTTGTGTAGTTTTTACGAACAATATATCCCCTAAAAGCTAAAAAACACAGTTTTGAATCAGAGAGATTCTGCAGAAACTGAAACTGGCTCTGCAGCACAGACCTGAATGTCCCCAGGTTTTACTGAATTAGTGCACAAGAACACTTAGCACCCCACAGGAGTGACTCCAATGTTTGCAATGTTACCAACACCCGGAAATTCTACGGGGCCTTACACTCTCACTGTTGACCACTTGGCACAGTCCAGGCAAGGAAAACAAACCTCAAAGAGAAAATATGTCTAATTTAAACAGGAATCCAACTCAGAATGAATTAAAATAAAATCACTGCCAAAACAACTTCTTTAATCACGATTTCCCTTTGAGTTAGTCATAATTTTGAAGAATCAGAAGCTTTACTTTCTTTTATTGTGGGGTGAGGAGCCAGGGACAGATATATTCAGTCACAGTCTTCTCCTATTTTTTCAATTAACTGTAACCATAATAAAACATTTAAAATACCTCTTATAAAAACAGGGAAAAACTTACACACGTTACAATTTATACCATTCCTAAAAAAAAAAAATTCAGAAAAAAATAATCAGAAAAAATAATAAATTAAGTAGGAAACATATAGTGGAATGAAATGGTAAAGAAAATTACAATTAATAACATTTTGAGGATATCTACAGCCTTTATTTCCACAGGCTGTCTCTGGGTTTGGGTACCTGAATACCATAATTATTTCTATAGTTTTATCTTGAATTTTTTACACCTGTGAGCAGTTATAAAACTCCAGCACAAACCACAGATAGTGATACATACTGCACTTAGGACAAAGGCATAAAAAGGTTGCAATATAAACAAACTCACAAAAATTTTGAATTTATTTTTTAAGCTTTACTTCATGCATTATTTTAAGTAGAAATAAGGGCAGAAAGGACTGAATAATGAAAAGTAAATACAGTATCAGTGCCATTATTTCACTGTACAACAAGCAGTTGCTGAATAAGGCTGAGGGCTGTGAGAGAAAGGATGTGTGTATTAGTCCAGCAAGACTGCAGTTTAAACAGTGAGACAGCATATAAAGAATAGTGGAATGAAGCTGAGGAGATATTCTGATTTTTGGAAAAAATGTTTCCTGTCCAGGCAAAGCTTTTACGCACACGAAATGCATACAAACCCGATTCATTCTGAAGACTAAATACCCAAAGGAGTAGGGCAGCCCTCCCATTGGGATCCAGGATTACATATTACAGGCACAGACAGGCACAGAAATAAAGTCTAGGGCAACCTCATGTAAGATCGTATCATTGCAGATTACCAAAGAAAACCAGGAGGTGGGATAAATACTGAATAAATTGAGGAGCAGAGAAATTGGTCAGAAGATTAACAAAATTTCTTGGTATCTCACACTTGTGATTTTTATGAAAGCACTGGGGTTTCTGGGATCAGAAGCAACAAAAATTGCCTTTTAATGAGAGGTTATGAAAATAAACAACCATTCACTTTACAGAAGGCATGACAGAAGTTCGCCATGCTGAGGTGTTGAACCAAATACAGAGCTCAGGTACTGTGAGGCTTGAGGAACTTTTCTCCCTTAATAATCAGACTAGGAAAGTCGGCCCATCTGACAGAGATGAGGAAAGCTCTCATTTGTCCCATGTGATCAGGTTTCAAAACCTTAACCATCCCCTACTGACCAGACAAGGATCCTACTCTGCTATCAGCAGCAGAGACAGCTGGCCAGCAGTCACCTCTCTGCAGCTGAAACACGCTGAGTGTCAGTCAGCTGATGAACTACTATAAAAACCACTGAAAGAAATGAACTGATAAGATAAACTTCAGTTTTATCCTTAGTAGTTTCTCAGCTTTTAGTAATTCTTTGCATGTGTGTCTATAAAATCAACCCTGATACTTGCTGTGATTTTATATTTAAATATTGTTTTCCTTCTTCTCAGAGACTCTTACTAAAGTCAGTATAACAATTTTGGTCTTTGCCCCATTCACCATGTAAAAATCTGCTATATCTGATTTAATAAACATAGTTTTTGCTCTATCTTCTGTTTTCATAGGTATTTTCAAAATCAATTCCTCTTCAGCATAACCTTCCCACAAGATGGTTTCTAACTTTCTTCCAAATTACCTTGGATCTGGAAGGTAAATGGCTATATTTTTCATACTTTTGACTCCTGGAACAACTGAAGTACAGGGTAAACAAACTTCTTTAAGTCTCTCAAAAGCTTCATCAGGCACTAGCAGGACTGCATCTTTTCAACATTTATTAACAGGATCTATAATGTTTCAAAAGAAATGCATATGCAGAGAATTCTACTGGGGGAGTCTGAGAGGCTGGGAAGCTGCTCCATCACAGCAATTTGCATTACTGACTGGTGCTGGTTTTGACACTAAGCACTTGGCTCAAAGAGTGTGAAATTAGCAGACTCATGTTGCTACTGCTCTATGAACAATCACTGCATCATTGAAGAAGAATGATTACCAGCTGTCACCTCATTTTCACCTTATTCAGTCTATATTCCAAACTTTCCAGCAACAGTAGCTTTAACCCTGATCTTTAAATAGCCAAAGATGACAGGATCTGAAAAGCAACATAGGAACTGAACTTAATTTTAACACTTCTATTAGTAACTTGGTGTTAAATGCTTTATGTGCCACAAATTAGGACATGAATTTTTGCTTCTTGTACTGATCATTTCTCACACAAAGAGAGTTTTCTGTCAGTTTCAGCACCTAGCAAAGCAAGAATCTATTTACCTCAGGGAGTCTGAAATTTGGCATCTTGCAGTTACAAACTTTTAAGGTCTAAATACCAAGGCAATATACATTACACACAATATTGCACAATTCCAGATAGGAAAAGTGCAGGCATTTTCCTTCTGATTCCCACAGGAAATATATAATTACAGAGCAAATTGTGAAGCAGTGTAAAAAGATCAAAGCTAAACAATCACAGGTCTATGAGAGAACTATAAAGAAAGGAGATGAAGTAGTTTTAAAACAGTAGAAGGATTAATTCTCAGTCATTAAAAAAATCATGTGAAGGAGACTTTTTCTACACATACGTATTTTTATTCTGTAACATCACCTAAAATAGCATATAACAGCAACTCAGAAGTGAAAGCTCATGCTTGCTAAAGAGAAGGTAGTCGATCTGCTAGGAAAAGCACACCACTTTCTTAATTTGTCTAGTTAAAAGAGCATTCAGCAACTTAACTGACAGCATCTGAGAGAAATTAGAGCCTGTGAATCTGATTATTCATTCCATGCCAAATTAATTCTAATGAGCAGTAGAAGGCATAGAGTCACATCCTTTGTTGGGTGCCATGAATACATCCCCTCATTCACCTCTCTAGGTGGATACTGGGTGATGCATGTTCAAAAACAAAAAACTCTCCTAAGTTCTCCAGCAGAAGCATTACGAGAAGGAAGTTATGAATTTTCATGTACAAACAGTAACTACCAGCAACAAACAGTGACTATTAGCAAGACTCACTAAGGCTGTCATCAGGTCTGGTGTCGCTGATGCACGTCAACCTTTGGACACAGAGTTCACAGAATCACAGAATATTTTGAGTTGAAAGGGACCAACAAGGATCATCAAGTCCAACTCCTGGCTCAGCACAGGACCATCCTCAAGAATTACACCATGTGCCTGAGAGCATTGCCCAAAATGCTTCTTGAACTGTGTCAGGCTTGGTGCTGTAACCACCATGTATCATGGTCTCTGATCTTGAGACTTGGTCAAATAAAAAAGTGAAGATGACTACAAAATTCTGGCAATATAAGCAAGGAAAAGGAGGAGGTTTTATTGTACACTGTCTCTTCCTGATTTTAGCATGAAATCCAGTAAGAATAGTCTCCATTTTTTCTCCTTAAAATCAGGAGAAAAATCAGACATTTGAATATTGACAGAGCTTAGCTCAGAGGTGAGGACGGAATATAAATCCCCATACTTTAAAACTGTAAGGCCTTCTCACTTTTCTGAAATGGCCCCTGCATATGAGCCTTGAATGGTTACCAGAGACATACTAAACATGAAGAATTACCAGATGATGTAAGCTAGTACAGAACACAAGATGGGAGAGTAAAGTTAACCAAAGTTGTGCAGCCTGTACAAACTACTCTGGTTTACCCTGACTGTGAAATTAAGATAATACGATACATCAGTTCAGCTGCTATTAGGAGAAATATGTCTTCAATGTTTTTTACACTGATCATGTAGTTAAAAGAAAAAAACCTACTGATATAAAAAAGTAAAATAGATCTGCTACTTAGGAGTCATTTTCAAGAGCATTTTTAAGAAAACATTTTAGATATATTTATCAAGTGCTTAGAAGTTTTTGGAACATTTTACTCATGTAATTCTTAGACCTACACAATGGCATTAGCTAAGTACATGTACACACACACACACATAAACAGTAATACAAATAGATGAATAGATACAGGAATAAATACTCAAAAAATACTTCCTTGTCTTCTAGTGAAATTAATATTGTACTTTTGCTGCTGAAAGTTTGAAAGGCAATACTTTCATTAAAAGCTTACACTTATTATAAATGTAAACCAATAAATTGCAGCTGTTCTCTGTCTTTTTTTTTAATTAAAATGGAGTAAATTTTGCCAGAAGTACACGCTAGAGAAATGTGAGCAACACTGCAACAGCAGAACTTACAGAAAGAAAGCAATTTACAAGGGGATGCTTCCTTCTGAACATCCATCACTTTTTTATTTGAGGAAGAGAGCCCAAAGAGTTCTTGATACAGAATTTTCTAATACAATATGACATATGGTGAGTGTGCGAGCACGTGTTGGAGGAGGAGATGGTGGCTCAGTGGATTAGTCATTTGCCTTTCACCTCTGGAAGCATAGTTAAACTCGGTCTTGACCAGAGCTGCATGGTGTATTCCAGATGGCTAAAGTGGACCTAATTAAAATGAATTCAGTGATGTCACCTCAGATCTAAATGAATTGCGTGCACCACTCATTTGGCATTTTGGCAATGTCAGTTCTCA
>JANPWX010000011.1:11290966-11303249 GCA_024734555.1 Trochalopteron elliotii | reverse complement strand
CAGGAAGGCAGGAAGGCAGGAAGGCAGGAAGGCAGGAAGGCAGGAAGGCAGGAAGGCAGGAAGGCAGGAAGGAAGGAAGGAAGGAAGGAAGGAAGGAAGGAAGGAAGTGAGTGATACTGGTGGTTCATGTATCTTTTAAGGTATGTTATTGACGGGAATTTTAAAACCACAGAACCAGTTTTTAGATAGAACTGATGCAATAAAATATTAAGGGAGAATCTCATATTTTTTTTTAATCTTGTCATTGGCATTCCACTTACTGAAAAGTTGACTTATTTGTGAGAAATATGTGAGTAAAAAGTATTTTTGAATTGTGTGATTTACCTGCCTGACTACACCATTTTGTTTATGACAAACTTCATTATCTGTCAAAGGTAGTACCCTCTCCAATAACTCTCTTTCATGATCTAGAATATAGTTGCTTTGGTGCTCTGAAAAAACCCATAAATAAAACAATGGTTATTTTTCTTATCAAATCTTGTTTTAACAAATGTTTTTATAAATGTATCTATAATCTAAGAAAACAAGCTATTCATAAGAATGACAAGAACTTTACAAACCATGGGAGTAACTACATGGGAATAACTACAGTTTCTGTATGTAAATATATTGTCTCCCAATATTCAAAACTTCCTCTAAATGGTGATTTTCCAACATTTTGATTGATCTAACCCCTGCACAGAAGACACCTGTACCTGGTTAAATATATTCACTGTTGCTTTCCAGTTATGTCATAGAATCACAGAATATTCTGAGTTGGAAGGCACCCACAAGGATCATGAAGTCCAACTCTTGGCCTTGCACAGGACATGCCCAAGAGTCCCACCATGTGCCCAAAAGCATTGCCAAATGCTTCTTGAACTCTGTCTGGTTTGGTGCTGTGACCATTTCCCTGGGGAGTCTGTTCCAGTGCCCAGCCACCCTTCAGGATGAAGAACCTTTTCCTGATATCCAACCAAAGACTCCCCTGACACAACTTCAGGCCATTCTCTCATCAAAAGTAAGGCAGAAATGACTGCAGTCATCTGAAATAAGGACTACCAGTATGAGACTGGCTATTTATTTTTAATTATTTCTCCTCCAGAACTCTTTTTGTAATGTGCATTCTGCACCATAAAAGGTCTCTAGATTTGTGTTACAAAGCTCAAATTCATGTGTTTTGTGGGTATTTTTAAGTAAACACTTTGGTTTAGTGCCTGTTTTCATGACTGAATCACGTAACTACAGACACCCAAATAGTTTGACATGATGTACTCAGGATGGCAGCACAGCATGTGCCACACAAGGTCATCCAATTGTTTTATCTAATTTAAAATCTTTGTAAAGCAAGGGACCCTATGGAAAATTTTGGAGTAAGGTAAAATATTTCACCCCTATGTATCTGGCAGAAGCATGCAAATATTGTGCATGGTGAAATGGTAGAGAATACACCTGAAAAAAAGCTTTGGGGCATATACAACTGTTCATTTTGATTTACTGGTCTAATTTCATCTCTGTCATACTTACGTAAATCTACTGTGCAGAGATCACAGAGTGACCTCTACCTGCAACATATCACCAAGAAACCACAAACTTATTTTCTGAAAAGTAGGGCTAGAAATCACATTTGCTTTCAGATGAGATGAAAATTTCACAACTCTACCTTTTTATTTCTATATTTGTACTTGTTATTTCAGCACAAAATATGGTAGCCAGGAATATTTCAGTGTTCTTCTCCATTAAACCAGTATTTTTATTGTTATTTTTTTAAAAATGGTTTATGGTGCTTCATGTGCTCTTTCATAAACATGCACTTATTTGTGCAAGAATATATCCTTTCCCTGGGTTATATATCCTGCTTGAAAATTTCCTACACATGGCACACACTCATCTACATGTCTCTTAAAAGTACTTGACTAATCATTCTCAGTATCAGTAAGACTAAGTAAGAGGAAAGTATTTTCCCCTCAGAAGAACTCATTTTGCACAGCTGATGAAACTCTGGAATTCTGCATTTCTTAACTAGTTTTCTTTTCTTTGCAATACATACTATTCTTCATAGATGTGAATACTATGTCAGAAAAAACTTACATTAAAATGGGATTAACTGTACTTACTAGTCATTAGAAATAAACCAAAATTCTTTAAAGTTGAATTTAACCTCAGAATGCAAAGCTAGGGCATGCAGAAGTAATGTTAAATGCTAAAGACATCCAAGTAAGCTAAGATATGGAAACCTTCAGAAAGATGCTATGCATTTACTATCTGTTTAGGGACCAGGCATTTCAGTGTTGGTGGTTTCAGATTAAATAAACTGATTGTAAACAAATGGTTCAATTTCCCACCCCTCTCGAAGGGCTAAACCGTGCAACTGTTCCATAAAATGCATTTAAACTGCACCATTAACTACTATATCAGTGTCTCTTACTGAAGTTCCCTTCACATTCCAGACTTAAAGGCTGCATCAATTCTACATAATTAACTTTAAACAGTAATGATTAACCTTTTTTCTCTTTAAAACAAATCTTTGTACTAAAATGTAATGGCCTGAGGTGGATAATGGATAATGATATGTGAAAAGCATGAGGTGCAAAATCCCTGTCTAGCCAGACCACGAGCAACAGTAGAAAGATTCTCAACATCACAAAACCATTTGCTCCTTCTCAGCCCTGGAACCAGAAACTTTAATTTTTTTTTTTTTTTTGAATGAAAAGAGCTGTAAAATAATTTCCAAAAAATTCTAACTTGTCTTGGTTGTATCTCACCTCTTCCAGAAACTTTCAACTCTGAATTCACAAAAATAATTACATTTGACTCTATATTAAGAGTATAAATAAAAAAAATAAATAAAAATGATACATCTAAGATACTACTGAAATTCAGTAACAGATACCTAGCACTTACACTGAAATCACCACACAAATACAGAATCACACAAATACTCTCAGAAAAGCATAATTTGGAGCAATGTGCATATACTATTCATAAGTAGCTAGCAGACTTTCCACTCCTAACGTTTTCCTATCATCTCCATCCTGCAACCATTTACCAGTGTTCTGTGAATGGGAAATGCCTAGAAAGTGTATATGGAAAGTACAGTAGTTCACCATAAAGTGTATGGGATTCCATAGACCTGGTGAAATCTCAAAGGCACTGAAACATTTCCATGGATAATAGTAAAATCAAGGTATCAGGCAATGTTAAAATTTTGTTTACAGAAATCACTTACGAACTTTGCTATAGTGCAGGTTTACTGTTAAAAGTAGGCTTGCATTAAAAACGCATCATTTAAAAATAAAGCATTCTTTCTCTGTAGTAAATCTGTTGACTTCTAATTTAATTCAGTGCTTCCCCGATTTTGCATAATAAGCAAGTGTATCACCACTGATTTTTTGGTGTTAGAAGAAAGCACTTAATGAGGTTATATGTTTTACAGGATTTTGTAATGTTCGACCAGTTTATTCCTAGCTCCACTCCATGCAAAATGTGACTTATTAAGGCCAATGAAGCTTTATGTGGTGATGAGAAACGTAACACTGATGGTTTAGAAACTGTGTATACCATGTGTACTAACAGTGACCTTACACAGATTTTTCCTGTGAGACTGAAAAAGCAGAACCAGCCCCACTGGGATCACTGTTACAGTAATAGCACTGGTATTGCCATGAGTGTATGATCTGAGTAACATCATCTGACTACTGTGGAATAGGTAATGCTTATAGCAAAAGTTTATACTGCATCTTAATGCAGTACAAAAAACTTAATGTCTAACATAAACAGGCAGGGAAGAAAAAAGGCAATCCTTAAATGAAACTTGTGCAAAAGTTCTTAACACATTCCTATGAGCTGATGAGGCAATCATTACAAGTACAAAACATGATTTAGTACCATTGGCCTACTGCGTCCCTTATCTTTCAACCCATGGCACAGAATATGGAGGATACACATAAATGGAGGATCCAGCTGGAGGATATGTGGTGAGCACACAGCTGCACACCACACCCAGGGGCTCTCAGCAAGGAGTGTTTCATCCAGTGGGACCTTCAGTGCAGGTCCCCATGAGAAAGCACAGCTCCCTTAAACTGTTGTGCAGTGCGTGGTCACCACATGACCCCACATTTCAGGCACACCTGGTTGACTGATCAAGTTAATAACCTGTATCTAAAATCTGAGATTCCAGCCTGACAGTGGGCCACACTGCTTCACAGCAAACAAGATAGATGCATGGTGTCATGGGGAGCAAGAGGGGGCCAAGGGAGACAAAGTGTCTAAGACTTGACAGAGATACAGTGTTTACAGGGACTGCAGATTACATTTTCCTACTTTAAGTAAAAGAATACTCATATTTATATACATAAAACAGATGGTAATATACTTGGCTGAAGAAACATTTTGTGAATGAGTTACAATTAAGCCCTCTCCTCACCATCTGTTTTTTAACCCAATAAACTACATCCAGGTTTGCGAATAATCTGCTCTACATGAAAACAGAAGACAGTAAAGAGTAACATTAGACAGAGCTTTATCTTTTGTTTACCTCCCACCTGATAAACTCTGAATGGGTCTGTTCCCTGCCTTTGATTGTTTTGTCCTCATATTTCCTGCTAAGAGTTTACAAAACAGCATTATTGAACAGGCAGATAAGAAGCACACCTATTTGTTTAATAACATCAAGGGAGAAAAAATGCTGGCTCATCCATTTTGTTGTTCAGTTGCTCAAAAGGATCAAAATACCAATTAACTTGCCGGCTTAAAAAAATCTTTGATATCCTTACATTTACTGACATTTTGAAACTCTTCTTCATACTTGCCTAATGTCTTTTTGATTATGAACAAAGAAGTGCCAATCTGTTTAGCATTTGACCTGTTTTCTCAAACATTTTTATGTATTCAACTACTTAGTTCGCAAAAACACTTGACTAGTCATAGCTGTAAGCTGAAGAAAAATGTTTCTTGTTCCACTGATAGCTTTATAAAGTATTGTTTGATTTTATTTGCAAGAGCAAAAGAGAATAGAATTTGTTTTAAAATAAAGCATGAGCTGAACAAAGGAGCAAGAACATCTCCTCTCCCGCCCCCAGTTATATTCTGAAGGCAGAAGTCTTCTTTTCTGTTGTGGAAATTGCTAAATCTACTCCCCTTTCCTTCCCTTTTTGTGTTGACTTTTTTTTTTTAACAAATTACATTAAGTTGGACTAAGAACATGGGGAGCAATTGACAAGATGTTAATCACAACTTGCTCTTATCTGCAGGATGGAAAGCTACAGTCAATGCTGTTTTTATTATCATTAGTTTTCAAGGTTGTACTTAAATTCAGCACATTTTTGAATAAAAAGGATCTCGTGATAAGAGAAGGCTTAATTTCCTCTCAATTTACACTAATTTCTGTGGAGTTAATCCTAGTTCACTTATGTGTAAATTGAATAAAAGTTGAGGTTAATAATTCTGCTTTCAGCTGCTTTGGGATAATGCAAAGATATATTAATGATTACAAAAATTATTCTGTTAAATGTGGTCTAGAACAGTGTAACCTTACTAAAATTAGTCATATAACACAAAAAAAGTTGGTAAAGATCATGTCTGTAAATTGAATTGCCTTGAAGGAGAAATAAACACATTAGATATCCTTCCTGGGATATATAATCCGTAGTGTTTTTCTATGACATATTCATTTGGTGTACTAAAGCGAGTCAGAAAAATTAGTAATTTTTCAGAATTTAATTAATTAAGCTCTGGTTTATCATTCAAGATACCTGAATGCATGGACTGCAGATTTCCAAGCCCAAGTGACTGGTTTACAAGCATAAATCTACGCCATCTCTGGATTTTAGAGAGGACTGTGAAACAGTTTTCCCTTTAGCAACATATCACAGACTCACAGAATATGCACATTTGGAAGGGACCCGCAAGGATCCTTGAGTCCAACTCCTGGCCCTCCAGAGCACCATCCTCAAGAGTCACACACCATGTGCCTGAGAGCATTGTCCAAATGCTTCTTGAACTCTTGTCACGTGTTGTGACCACTTCCACGGGAAGCCTGTGTCAGTGCATGACCACCCTTTGGATGAAGAACCTTTTCCTGATATCCAGCCTCAACTTCCCCTGACAAAGCCTTAGGTCATTCCCTTGGGTCCTGTCACTGGTCTCCACAGAGAAGAGACCAGTGCTGCCCTTCCTCTTCCGCTCACAAGGAACTTGTGACTGCAGCAAGGTCTCCCTTCAGTCTCCTGTTCTCCAGGCTGAACAGACCAAGTGACCTCAGCTGCTCCTCATACAGCTCCTCTTCAAGGCCCTTCACCATCTTCATTGTGCTTCTTTGGACACTTCTCTATAATTTTAATGCCTTATATTGCAGTGGCCAAAACTGCATGTAATATTCAAGGTGAGGCCGCTCCAGAGCAGAGCAGGATAATCCCTCCCTTGCCTGGCTGGCCATGCTGTACCTGATACCCCAGGACAGGGCTGACCCTCCTGGCTGCCAGGGCACTGCTGACTCACATTCAGCTCCTCAGTGACAGAACCCCCAGGTCCCTCTGTGGCACTGCCCTCCAGAGCACCTCATTCCCCAGTCTGTCTGTACATCCAGGGTTGCTCAATCCCAGGTACAGAACCTGACACTTTCCCTTGCTGAACTTTATATGGTTGGTGTTACCCAGCCCTCTGTTTTATCAAGATCTCTCTGCAGTCCCTTCCTGACTTCAAGGAGTCAACAGCTCCTCCCAGTTTTGCATCACCCGTGAACTCACTTAATATCACTTCCAGCCTGCATCCAAGCCATTTATGAGGATGTTGAGGAGCACATGGCTGAGGATGGAATCCTGTGGAACCCTATTAGTGACTGGGCACAATTCTGGTGTCACCCCATTCACTAGAAACCTTTTGTGCCCAAACTGTGAGCCAGATGCTCACCCATTGCAATGACGTGTTTATCCAGCTGTGTGCTGGACATTTTGTCCTGAAGGATCCTGGGGGAGACAGTCATGACAGCTTCACTGAAATCCAAGAAGATTAAATCAACTGGCTTCCCTTGGTCAGCTAGGTGGATTACTGTGGCTTACTTATAAAAGGATATCAGATTTGATAAGCAAGACTTTCATGAAGCTGTGCTGGCTGTGACCAGTGACTGCACTGTTTTTCAGGTGTTTTTCAATACCTCCCAGAATAATCTTCTCCATAACTTTATCAGGCACTGAAGTGAGACTAATAGCTTGCTTTCAGTAGATTCACTAATTCTATATTGTCTGGATAAACAACCTCCAGTTCAAAAAAATATCACACCATGGCTGAATTAGGCATTCACTACTTGCTCTTACCATTGCCTAAACGGTTAATGGTAGTGCTTCTGCTCATTGTTGAATTGCCAATCCTACACACTGAAAAACAGTAAATACTACACAAACCCACATTTAAAATATAGAGAAAACCGTAACTCTCATGTAGCCATATTGCCATCATAAAGACAACAGCATTTCCTGAATAACATTTACAACTTTCTGAGATTGAGAATAGGTATTAAAGCCAGTAATAGCAGAAGGGTTAGGATGAACAGAGATCTGATTATAATTCATGATATCTCCAAGATAAATGACTCTGAAAAGCTAAATCTGAAGCTTTTATATCAGTTCATTCTTAAACATGTGCACATTCTTCATATGATGACTGAAGGTCACTGAGCTTCCAAAACCCTTGAATTATCTGAGCAGGATGCATGACTTCCACTTGTGGCCTCTACACGGGGGCATGGGAATGAAACCATGGGGACAGGCTCGCTACTTGTGCTCACTGTGGGTTTCACACTGACTGTTCTCCATCAGAGATCAGATCTCTCTTGTAATCTTTATTTCTGAAAGTTCCTGTCCTCATTAGACATTCAGACCACACACCTACGAACAACATTTGTAGAACTTTCTGTACTTAAACATAGAATCTATCTTACTGAATAGAATATTAGAAAACCAGTCCTATTATACAAGTCTTTACCTTTTCACAAACTCTTCAAAGAGGATGCGATGAGAATACCCTTTCTGACGTATCTTGACAGTTTCCAGAATTCCAGTGTATCGTAGCTGCAGCAGAACTCTCTCATGAGAAAACATCAGTGCTTCTCGATCATCGTTAGGTTTAATGCAGCGGATAAAGTGAGGCTGTCCAACAACCATTTTGGATAAAAGATCCATGAGGGAATACTAGTGAGGAAAATAAAGAAGACACACATACTTGACGAAAAACTGCAATGGAACTACTTAAGCAGGAGATTCATATTTGTGAACACTTTGCAATGCTTGATTGTATTTTAATCTGCAATGTTAATTTCCACTGCCTTTTTATTAATTTTTAAGATTTCAACTGAAACATGGAACCTATTAAAAATTTTCAGTTGTAAAAAAAATTTTAAAATTCTGAACCTGATTTTTACTTCTTACACCTCTCTTCACTTTATATCTCATTTCCATAGTTGAAGAATGTCCATTAAAAAAAAAAATGTCCTAACTATAATTCTACTGTAGACACGTTTGATTGATCAAATATCCCCAACAGAAACACAAGCTTCACCATGAAACAGCCACTGAAATTCACAGCAAATCATGGGGAAAGGGTTGCCAGAAGTCATCAGTTCAGTGCTCTGTCCACAGAGAACACCAGATGCATCTTTAACATTTCAGGTATACATCCCTGTTACACTGATTTTTCAGAATCACTGAGGATATAAGCTGCACAGTCTTCCTAGAAATTTCCTGAACTGTTATATTATCATAGCTATTCATAAAGTTCTTAGCATCTAACATAAATCTTGCCACTGAAATGTAGGTCCATTACTTCTTTTCCTATCCAACCTAGACACACAAAACGGTTTTCTCCATTTCATTTTAAACTAAAATGAAAAACGTTTGATCAGGTCTTTTTTTCCATTGACTCCTCTGAATACTGATACTCCTGCTCCATACTCACCTCATTAAGCTGTAGTATGATAAGTATGTGTTGTCAACTACATTTAGTCTCATATACCCATATGTGTCTCAAAATCACATACAATTCCAAGCTGACTGTTGTCCCCTTGCTGCGGGTTGCACATGTATTAAGGTCTGCTTCCACACTCACTCCCCCATTACACGTTTTTTTCTTTTTACAGTGCCTACAGAGCTGGCATTTGTGTGGTACTGTGCAAGAGCACTCTAAGTGCACACCTGTATGACAAGTCTGAATGTGTGTCCTTGCACTCTCCACACTGGGACAACACCTCAGTATACACCAGCTTCCTCTATATCCCTCCTTACACTATTCTACAAAACAAATTGAACAGGTATTCCTACACAGCTTGAAGCTTGGACTCACATTGGACAGAACAACTCTGTGAACTTCCCTATTCTGCATGGCACAAGGGCAGCCCAAGAGCCAACTGCTGAAAACTTTTCCACTTTGCAATGACTGCAAGAAAAAAACAGTAACCAAGTGTCTTACACTAGCACCTTCTTGACTCCTAAGCTTCCAGTTCTAACATTCTCAATGCTCTTTCCCTGCCTGTTTGCTTTAAACACACATGCAGAATATGCATTACCTCAGATGGGATTAGTACTGATAAAATGGCAATCTGTATGATTTACAACTGCACTTCCAAAAATGGATTGTTTTTTACTTAATAGCATAAATGAAAAATCTTAATCTTTAAAGGTATGTATGCCTCAGCTTGTGAAGAAATATGAAGAATTTAGTGATAGCATCTATTTTATCTGCACAAAATTGGTGTTCTGTTTATAACGAGACCTGTTCTAGACCTCTAGCACTTTAGATGGAAAATTGTCTAGGCTCTAGAGATTGTTATCAACGTATTCAATGAAATTATAAAAGTACAAGTATGAGGAAACAAAGAGAAAAAGGCAAAAAAATGTTTATGAATCGGCAGAGGCCTTGTAACAGAATAAGAAAACTTCTATTTCTCTTTGATCTTACTACCCCACAAATATTTTACATATATCTATTGTTCTTATTATCAAAATGCTTTTCATTTTAATTTCTGTACCCTAAAATAGGAAGCCATAGTTTGCCGCTTCATGTTAGTTGTTTCCTCAGGATGCCGCATAACCTCCATTGTGTCAACCTGGAAGACAAAACTCTGATGTCAGGACTGTTCCAGAAACACTGCAGACCCACCCCACCTCGCCCATGAAAGCTGGGTTCAGTTTCTTACAGTCATTCCTTCAAGTGTGAGTACTTCAGAGTACTTTATCAGAGACAGCAAGGCCAGCTACTACCAGGACACACTGACTTTGGAGAGGTCTTTAAGCATTTCAAATTTTTTTTCATAGTGTAAGAGCACTCTAGATTTATGATAGTAAAATACTCAGCCACTGAAATAGCTGTCAGGTTGCAATATCTTAGGAACTGATTTCTAAAAAGTATTCCTCTTATTGCCACTACATTGAGCTCCAACAGGACTTGTATCTATAAGAAGGGTTATCACATTTGTAATAGCCAGGAAGTAAATTGAACTGCCTCATTTTGCTCATGTATGGAAAAAATACTGTAGGATAATAAGTGGCAAACAAAGCAGGTAGTCTCAGAATACGTAAATCTGTTCCCTTCTCCTACTGTGGTTACTACTAATTACTTTATATTGCCTTTTTGATGCCAAGAATCTCAGCAATCTTATTCTGACGCTCAATCTTATGGCTGAACTGCCACAGCACACCACTTTTTCAGCATTGCAGAAGAGTTATTTTTAGAGGATATACATGGACAGTGAGCATACTGCTCCTTGTAGGTTTTAGTTATATTGTTAGTACAGCTGTTCTTATCAAAATGAAACCAGAATTTATGAATGAGTATAACTGTGGTTACCCATAACAAGCAGATTGTGTTGCTGCATTACAGCTCCACAAAATTAAAGAAAATTAACCAGCATCCTGTTTGCATGGAGCATTAACAGCATTTTAGCATTCACTTGCTTTGTAGCAGTTTACCATCTGCTCTGACCAGGTGGCATTTGTATAAACCAGATAATGCTGTAGTCAGCACCTGTGATACACCTCCCGGACTTTGCTCCATACAATCATTTCCAACACTCGCTGACTTAAGAACACTCCTCTGGACACTAAAATAATTGCTGATAGATTACAGTTCTCAATAAAGTAACTGAGACTCTTACCTTCAGGAGGTATTTAGGAGACTGCATGCAAAATATAAAGGAAATGAAGTGCTAAGTAATAATAGATTAAAAAAATGGATTTTATGTTGGGGAAGAAATCAAAAGAAATCTAGTGAGGTCAAGATTCAGGACACAGATGGCGCAAATGAAGACAGAGTTCAATAAGGGTGACCACAAAAATTTCAATATATTTTTGTAATCTGTGATTATAATCTTCTGGCCCAGAGTGGCATACATGGATTGGTACACATCTCAAACTAACACAGGAGAAAAAGAATAAAAAAAGAATAGAAAAAGAGAGATGCAGTTTGTTAACAGGACACTTTGTGATATATTCCAGGAAAAATGCCTTATCAGCACAGGTAACATCAAACATCTTAAGAGGTTATGTGACAAAGTAAATATCAATGATCTAATCAAAAGAGCAGGCATGTCCATGGGGAAGGATATGGGAATGTTTCAAGATTATCTTGGCAAGGCAGCGAGTTTCTGAGGATTGTTATCTAAATCTCTAGTAAATGTCAGGTAGAAGACAAAAGCCATAACAGTGAGCATGGACAGAAAGTTCAGAGTAACTGGTAACATTAAATGTTAAAAGATACACAATTATAAATAAGACCAAATCAAGAACAAAAGCAAATAGTTTGAGGACTGATCTGAGCCCAAATGCCAATGAATCTGAGGTTCTAAATAGGATTCCTCTCTGTCTAAAATACCAGAGACTCAGTGATATTGTTGCTGGAGACTGACCACTCACAACCTCTCATATATCTGCTGGTCAATAAAGGGCAGAATCGTCTCCTTTCCACAGCTGCTTATTTTCACCAAAACTGTAGAATTTTACCATGTTGGGACTGCCACTCTATCAAATATGGTTTACAACAGGCTGCTGGGTTCAAAAGAGCTTTGTTTTGTTTTGAGGTTTTTTTGGGGCAGCAAAGGGAAAGAATGCACAGAAAGACAGATGGTCAGAAACACTCACAGAGGAGATGTAAAACACTTTTTTCTCAGAAAATTAGGCTGAAAGCAGTATTGTTAGATTTCTTTTCCTATGAATGAAGTTGTAAATTCAGATCTGTGCAATATGTAAGAACTAGAATCAATTTCCAAATCCTTTTGACAAGAAACATTTGAAGTTTTCATTAGAAAAAATCTGAAGCT
>JANPWX010000011.1:11171116-11290566 GCA_024734555.1 Trochalopteron elliotii | reverse complement strand
GTGCAACAGACAATAGGCTTTCTCACAACTGGCTTGCAAGAAAATGACAGAATGTAAAAAGCATGTCATGATGCAAGAATAAGAATGTCATGATACCTTGTATTTTAAATCACTAGCTACTCTTTTTAAACAAAAATGAAGATATTTCAACTATTAAGTCACATTTTTACGTGACAGCTACAGTGACCTACAATATGAATTTATGTAATTACAACTGTAATGGAAAACATCCTGACCTACAAAAGCCAAACTGTTTCATGACTAAAAAGATTCCTTCTAATAGTTTTGAAACAATATTAAAAGAACGATTTATGACATCATCTCACCTTATGAAGTAATTTGAAATTATGACTTTCCACATATTGACCACACCTGCTGCTGGCATGGTATGAAATTCTTTGGTTTTTTTGTAAAACCAAAAAATACGTTAAGCAAAAAAACCTTCTTAAATTAAATAATGATAAAAAAAATCTAAACTTCCAAACAAAATTATTACATATGTATTTTTTAAAACAAATTTTGAAATAACAACTTAAAATGTTTCCTGAAGTTGTTTTAATTAGGTGCTTTACAAAATTCTAAGAAATAGTTTTTTATCTGAAAAGTATTTAAATTAACATTTTCTGAATAGTGTTGCACTTCTGCATGTCTTTTCTTTCAGCTCCTTTTAAAAAGTTTGAAGGGTGAGTAAAGCCTACTTAAACAGTCCTTATTAACTGATTGTCTTTAGTAAAGCTCTAGGAGTGAACTGCTCTATTACAATCCTGCTCCATCAATAAAATGCATGCTTTGAAATCTTGTGCTGAATATAGCTGGATGTGGAAGACAATGTGCATGTAACACAGGAAAGTTGGAAAGGCCACCCTTCAGCACAGAAAGTATTTACACCAGACAGGAAATAATAGTCTGAAATCCACATCTGTATTTGCAGGTACAGTGAAGGATATAGACATCTGGATGACATAAATCACCACATTGATGTTTGAGCATGAGCTCCAAATACCAGAAGAAACAAGAAGAAACAGAAACCCCAAAACATAAATTTTTGTAGACTTTTGGACAGTTGCTGTTACCAAACTTGTTTTAAAAATTTATTACTGTTTGCTTTGAAAAAAACACAAACCCCCAAACCTTAACTAAGCTAACTCTAATAAGTACCACTTAGGAAGCAGGGAGGAGGTGTACGTACTATCAGCTTCAAGGGACAACAGTTTCCTCACAAGTTAAGTGTACTCAGTTGTAATCCTACTAATTGTCATAAAATTATCCCATCTTTTTGCAGCTATGCCACATACTTTCATGGCAAAATTCAGCAGCATTTAAATTCTACAGTTCTTTTTACAGAATAGTGGTTTTGCTGAGTCATTCTTTTCCAGTTATCTACCAGTCACAAACATCTCCTGGTTATTCACTTCCAAGTTGAATAAAAAGAGTGATTTAAAAAATTATTGTGCCTTTCATATTGTTAAATACACTATTTAAATTTTACATAGTAAGACCTCTTTCTAGGTCAAAATTGTCAGAGGAAAACCTTGACCCCTCTGAAATAAAGAGGACTATTGATATCAATGTAACAGATTTCACTCCAAAGGTTTAAAGATTTATCAGTAGTAAATTGATTCTCCACTGAATTCTGAATAGGTTCATCACTAAAACTGGAAACCATGCTCCAAGACAAGGTGCACATTACTGATAGTAAAGGCAGACTCTTATTTGGTAAGAACCTCACTCTATACCCACATCAGCTAAGTATTGTGTACATAGTCTCACTAGTATTTTATAAACAACTCTCTGTCCTCAAAGGGAACACTACTAACCTTGATACGCCCAGCACTGAGCTGTGGAGGCAAAGACCGAGATGCTGCTGTCACTCTGGCTCTTGCTTGTGCCAAATTACCTGTTCGAAAAGAAAGAAATTCATCCTGCAAAAACTATTCAAGTAACTTAGAAGAGAAAAATTTGTACTGTGTAAAATCAGTTTGTACAATAGTGCTAAACTACACCACCACACTTCCTCCACACCCCTCTCATTACCAATTGTGCCTGCAGAGCATTCATCACCGGGATGACAGAGTGTAGTGTTGATTTAGAGGGGAGGAAAAAGTCATTGATAAGGTGGTATGTCACTGACCTTAGCTACTGAGCTGATGAAAACAACGACAGCACAAAGGCATACAGCTCAATCACTAGTAATCAATTTCTCTGTGACTCATTGAGAGATTTCAAAGAGCAAAAAGACTACAGAATCAATCTTGTTTCTAGGAAATCACATGGATCCTCAAGTGTCAAGACAGTATCTTAAACTCACAAACTAGCGAGAGAGATGAGAAAATTATAAGATGGCACAATTTTTTGACCTTTAGACATATAATTCTCAATCTTATTATAACTCAGGGGTTTTAAAGACTGACTCAATTTCCCAGGCAAAAATATATTGTGGTGTCAAGCAAAATTCTGGTGCCTTTTTTAAAATGTAAGGTATGACGTGTCCTAAACTTTTTCTTCTGCACTTGTAGAAAGCCAAAGTCATCACAAAATAGCTTTTCAAAATAAAGCCTAGGAGAAGAGAGAGGAAGTGATATCGGACTTGCATATGCAAGACACTCTGTATATTTCAAAGTTTTAGCAAGTCTAGCACAAGATGTCCAAATGTTTTCTCTGGCTATATCTTCAGAGGCTAAACTGTGATTAATAGCATTGAAAGAACCCTTTGAAGCAGGATTGGTGACATCAAAGCCCTAATCCATGGGTGGCAGGATTTTTATAATGAGTGGGAAGCATTTTAACACATTTCAAAGGATTTACAGCATGAATAAACAATAGGCCTCTGCAGATGTACCACACACCTTTCAGAACCAGAACACATAAATAAGTGTCTATTTTAATTTAAATGTAAATAAAGTGTTAACACTTCTTTCAGATGCTAAATGACTTGTTTGCATCAACTCCAGTGTTTAGCTGGTAGCTTTACAGAAAGGCAGTAACTCTAAACAGTCTTCAGAGTTTTGCTAAACTGTATATTACATAACTAGTAAGGAGTCATGCTGGGAAAAACGAAAACCAAAACCACCAAATCGCAGGTAAAGAAACCCAAATGCTGGTAATAATTCCCTAAGAGAGCAGAGCAAATCCAGCATCCACTGTAACACTGAAAGGAACTCTTGCTCTTACCTTCCCCTGAACAAGAAAACTACCAAACCCTCGAAAATAATCTGGAGGCCAGCACTCAAACACAGCACTCTTCATTCGAACATTCTGAATTCATTTAAAGAAGTATTTATCTTTTAAGCTGCTGGCACTGGTATTGACACAATACTGCAAAACTGGCATGTAATTTCCAGATCTTACATTGTATGCCACCTGACAGTTTAAATCATGGTCCAGAACACAAGGTGTGTCCACTACTTTGGAAACTGCTTTAGGCTATTATACTGTGTATGCTAATGAAACCACAACTGTTTGGGAAATCTCGAATATCTATGCATATGCATGGTACATACTGCAAATATATGCATCTCTCCAAAGCTAAAATGAGGACTTTCATGAACAAGTAGACAGTGAAATAATTTTTGTCCCATTTGCAGTTATGCTATTTTTGTATGTTAGAAATTACTCTTTTGGGCCTTTTTTGGCTAAAATAGCCTGGAAAGGTTGTTTTTGGCTAGGTTTCAGATTAGCAAGTCTAAAGCTTGAAAGCCTTGCACTGAAGAACTGACAACACATGATAAAAGAGGGGAGTTGGGAGAAGAAAGGACTTTGAATCAGACTGTTTAAAAGGACAAAAATTTGTTGCATTTTGTAACAACTCAAAAAACTCTAGTAATGAAATAAAATTTAGAATGGTTCTACAGCTGCTCAAGGGTCACCACACTCACTGCTGGCATTAGGTTTCTAGGGTTCATAATTAATACCCCTGAGGTCTCCCTTAGTTTCTCCCGCAAAACTAAAACTAAACATTTCTGATCTGGTAAGCCAAGCAAATAAATAAACCTTTTAATTAATCACAAGTCTTTAATGACTTCACAAATGAAAAAAAAACCCCAAAGTGTTCAGTGCCCACTTAAGAAATGCTTTATCATGCCTTTGTTCAGTAGTTACTTCCTTCTAGGAATGGATTCTTACCAGTGCTTATTTCATGTGTCAAGTGAATTCCTATGTAATTACTTGTAGCATTAGACTGAATCCATGGAAAAAATATTACTAGGATTTTCTTTTTCAGCTGAAACAGAAAATGATGCTTCAGTAAAAGTTTCTGATTTAGTCATGTTGTGTAGCTCATGCTCAGGAAAAATAACTACCAATCTTTAACATGCCTAAGCCATTAAAACTAATAAGCAGAATAAATGTGGTTTGAAAGTCAGTCTACATAATAAGAAGTATTTCACCCAGGGTTCACATGGTGTTCACAGACAGTAAAACTTGGTACCTATCCCTGCATTTGATTTTCATTTACAAGGTAATTTATACCTTAACACATCAAAAATAATTAAATGTTAATCCACTTCATGAAAAGATTAAATATTTGAAGAACAAATGTTTATAGACAATAATATAGGCAGTTTGAACTGCCATGGGTTCCTTGAAAGGTTAAACTGGTTAAAGGTTGAAAGATTGCACCGTTCTCTTCAGAAGTCTAGCTTCACACCAACTATATGGTGAAAACTTTAGATGAAATACAAATGACAATGCTACCAAATGCTACCTACATTAAATCCAAGTCCATAAAATGGACCAACTAAGTCATATAAAACCCTTTCAAAACTGTCTTAGGTTTTTTAGGTTTTTTTTTTTTTTTTTTTTTTTTTTTTGGTTGTTGTTGTTGTTTTTTTGAGGGAGGGGAAAGAAGTTAATGGTTACAATTAAGATTAATCTTTTAAACATGCATATGTTTAATTTTACTCACATGCACTTCAGTTTAATGAGACTGCTCATCTGAAAACTGAAGGTTCCTACCTATGCACCTGGATCAGAGACTAAGGTCCCTGGGATTCATTGTGTCAGTGGAGGAGTCAGTCAGACCTAATGTCTCTCCTTTTTTCCTCTGTTCAATAAAGTTGAGAATTAATTTAAAGCATTCTCTTTAATGCTTTGAGAAGTTTTAGACATTAAAGTTTGTAAAATGGTCTTAAGAGTTTTCAAAGGAAAAAGAAGCAGCACAAAATCTATGCACTCACTGGCTAAGCTCAGTGTCAATGCTCAGCAAACCTCCTTTTGTCTTGAAGCTGTTTAGAAGATCTCACATCACTGCAAAAATGTTCTTCATTGATGCCTCATTTCAGCCAGGTGAGAAAGACCAGATTATCAAAGAACTGCATCTCTTCTATTATGCAAAGCCAAGCAGGAGAAGTTTTGAAAGTATTTCCATTACACACAAAAAAGAAACATGGGGTGTTTTTGTCAAGTTGGACTTCGAAAGTGGTCTCCAGATCTCTAAAAGGACTAGTCAGCATTCCTGGCTTCTCATTTGCATCCCTGGTAGTTACTCACTGTGTGATGTGGCTGAATTAATGATTTATCCAGCTGTTGACTTTATGTATTAAATGGGAAAAGTACACATTCTGGCTGAATGTTCTGATGTTACCTACGGTTTGTGCTTCATTTATTCTTAGGTGATGGGTTCTGTAAGTAGCACCGAGCAAATATTAGCAATATCAGCACTGTATTTATAATCTCCTTTTGGTTATGCCTGCAATAGATCATTCCTCCCAAAGTAAGAGCATGCCAGGTAAGAAATATGTTAAGCTTTGATACAACATTCAGTTTGTGAAGTGCAAATGACTTACTGAGAAAAAGCCTGATGACAATGTCACCTTACTGTACATGTTGTACCAGGGATATTACTATTATAGAGAGGGCAAGTACAAGCTCTTCCCTTATCCTCATATATTTTATTAATTTCTTTCATGATGTGGTTCAGATGAAGAGGGGTTACTTCAAACACCATGTAGATACAGTATAATATGGTCAGAAATACTACAATGCATCTGTATTTCATTGACATTACTTCTAATCACAGCTAAGCACTCACACTCCAGAAGAGGTACAGGGCCAGACAATGTCTTTGACATACACAGATTCTTCTCTGTCTTTCCTTTCAGTACATTTTATCTGGCCAAAGGAAGTCTACTGCTTATCTCCATAATGCATTTTCATCTTCTGCTACTGTAAGACTAAGCTTTTAGCTCAACTACAAACGAATGCATGTACTTTCTTTATTCTGTACTAATTTGAATCTGGTCACTGACTATCAAAATTCTGTTCTTTTGAGTCATCAAGAGTCATTGAAGTAATTTAAGCTGATCTTGTGCAATAAAAAAGCTAAGAATCCAATTTTCTCATATGTTACACATTTTACACAAGAATGTATTTACAAAAATACTGTCTGTAGAGCACAACTATCAATACAGATAGGCCTCAACTACTGCTTCTTCTGAAAAGACAATTACTTTACTTTCTATTCAAAATAAAATCAAGATAGTATTTCCAAAATCAGATACATATTGCTAAACAGAATCTAATCAGCATAAATGCTTAGTAATAGTGAAGCCCATCTGGGAATAATCTAATTATGAATATTTGCTTCAGGAGCAAAAATATGAATGTTTCTGGCCCATACTATTTGAAAAGAAAAATCCATGCCACAGTGAACTGAGGAATTCTGATACAGATTAAGGATTTCTTTAGTCTTTTTAGCATGAAGTAGACACCAATCATATTTACAGATACTTAAAAGCTTTACATTGCTAGACTGGGATTGGAGAACCTGAGTATAAATTCAGTGCTGTTATACTTTCTATTGCATACATTGCAGACACTTCAGTGGTCACTTCCCATGTTAGGAAGGCACACACTGGCAAACACACCATCATGTCTACAGCAACAAATAAAGCTTTGCTTTAAGCATCATCACTGCTATGTTTAAATATTGTTTTAACACAGTAGGTTAGTAGGCTTCTTGTAGAATGGAATGGAACACAGACACTGACAGCAGCTGAGACAAAATGAAGGTCAAACTGCCTCCTGTACTCTGTACACATACATACATAGTATCTATGCATCCTATAGATCTGTGAATGTATGATGTTGGTATGGAAGATCTTAACTTTTATCCTTACCTACTAAAGAAGAACAAATTATGGTACTAATTAAACTAGTTAATGGTAATGCCTAAGGAATTTTTCTAACACAGCCTTGAGTACTAGTTGCTGCTCTAAGCAACATGCCCAATTTTCAAGCTAAATGAAACCAAATGTGTATTCATCTACTTGACTGGGAGTATGTTCATTGAAACACAGACCTTTCCTGAATATCATGGACACAGTGTGTGGTCAGAGGATATACAAGCAAACCTTATGTGATTCTCATAGTCCTGTGACATGACCAAACTTACAGACAGTAGGCAAAACATGTATGGTATAGCCTGACAACATGATAGAGGTTCCTGGGCACAGGCCAAGGGATGATCCTGTGGTTCTGGAAAACAGAGTGGCAGAGCAGGGAGTAGATTCCTAACTGGCCACAACCAGGAGGCCATAGGTTTGGCATCTCTGTCCAAACACAGGATTAATGATAGCAGTGGCACACTAAATACAGTGAGTGCTAACTATCTGAAGCTGCATCTAGACAAAAAATAAAATACACTTCTAAAGTTTGGAAAAAGCAAAGTTATTGTATAAACAATACTGCAATTTTCTACTGCTTGATGTTCACCACTTTCTTTAGTCAGGTCTGTAGCCTGACTAGCTGGAGACCTGACCAACTGGCTGGCTGAAGAGAGGCTGATACATCGTGATGCAGTCAAGCTTCCAGCTGCTGCATTACGGAATAAATTGGCTCAGCTTTTTTTGATTTATATGTTGTCAGAAGACAAGGACCACTTCTTTCAGATATGGTCCTTAGCAATTACCTTACACATCTCTTGTGTGCAGTTTGATGCTCTTGTATGTAATCAGCTCAGTACAACATACCTTGAATCCTCTGAGGAACAGCAGACAGGACAAAACACTGCTGCTGTCAGGACAGTACCTCACCATCAATACAAGGTTTTCTGCTGCCCCAGCAGATTGCCCTGCTACCTGTACCACGTC
Source organism: Trochalopteron elliotii (assembly GCA_024734555.1). Taxonomy (NCBI): domain Eukaryota; kingdom Metazoa; phylum Chordata; class Aves; order Passeriformes; family Leiothrichidae; genus Trochalopteron; species Trochalopteron elliotii. Next base: position 11,282,479 of record JANPWX010000011.1, on the reverse strand, counting down.
TGTAACGGAGATTAGAAGAAAACTACAGAGGTGAATTTTCTGTGAAACTTCATTGTTGAGGAATCCTTCACTGATTTTAGGCATTGGTCAAAATAACCTTGTCCTACCTACATCTACTCAGGCTGGACAAGTTTATTTCTTCTCCCAGAGGTATGTGGAAGTATAGCTCTAAAACTATACACAGGTTGGAAATATTCTTCCACTACGTTCTGATTCAGCTCTAGTCTCCCTCATTGTTTTATGTAGCTGATATATTTTCTCTTGCATGTTATGTAAGAAATTTCCCCCCCAAACTGTATATACTTTATCCAGAAAAGTAAAAGTATGATTATAAAGAACATGGTAGTTATTTCATTGTTCTATCTATTAAGCTTCATAGTGCTCAGTTTAACTTGAGGCCAGAGTAAGTTTCTACAACAGTGAACAAACAGGAAATCCAGGAGAAAGTCAAGAACTGTGATTTCTAGCCCTTTGCTTGTATTTCCAGAGTATGTTCATTCTCCATACAATGTTTAAAAACTTCACAGTATATATTCCATCACTCAGGACCTGCTGCTGAAACTGCTCCATACATAGACAGTCTGGTCAAAATCCTACTAAAGCCAGTGAAGATTCCCAATGAATTCAGTGACAAAAAAAATCAGGTGTAAAGATGCAACTGAAAGCACATGGAAAAAAATGGAATATTTTCTCTGACCTAACCATGTCACTTTCCCCAGTCATCAAGGCTCTAAGGGCTAGACAGGCTAAAAAATGGTGTCAAAACCAGGTTTTGAAACTTCAAGGCAAGAACTGTATTTTAAAAGTATTAATTTAAGATGAAACAAGGTTATAGAACTTAATGAAAGTCCCAAACCTTCCCATTTTTGAAATCCAGGCGTTATTGATGTTGACAACTAATTTAATCAAGTCTGAAAGGCTTCTCAACTGAACCGTTGTTCCCCTGGATGTCAGCACTTCTGTATAATATCATAGTTGGCACAAAATCAGTTACTTTTGTGGTAAAGCAAAACATTAATTATATTTGTATCTCTGCTCCTAATGAAATAAATACCCATTCATACAAATACCCACAAACACATTTTCTTTGTCACACACCTATGTGACCTGCTATCCAGGCAGCTCAATTAAACACTCCTGCACTCCAAGTCAGGTTGGAATAAGGAAGACAAAGTCAAATAATAATAGATAATGCTGGTTCAGTAAAGTACTGGCCTTTACAGCTTGTTCTAAGGTGAAAGAATAAAGAGAAATGAAAAAACTACAAAATCATAGTAAGACTGCACAAAATACGCTGAAATGAATACACAAAATCTAGCACAGACTCAGAGATTTATTTTCCACCCACTACATTCATCCTTTAGATATATTAATCCCTTAATGCAATTATTTTGAAAGAGTGGGAAATATAAGCACATTCTTTGTTAAGGACACACCAAAAACATTATGGATACTCATATGAGTAAGGTTATCTGAATATTCAACAAAGTTATCTGCTCTCAAAACTCACTAGCAAATTTAAAAATAATGCTTTTCTAGGATTTGATCTTCAGAGCTACTGAATGCTTTCAATGACATACTGAGCATTTTTGACACAGTTTGACCTCACAGCACACAGTGCCCATTATACTACTCATTAAAACAATGGTATCATGTTTTCTGAATATTCCCCTATTTAAATTCTGTATATGGTGCACAGCAAAATCCCACAGCCTACTAGTTAATATTAAAACCAGTAACATCTTTTGTTTCCTCAATATCAATAGATTTTGAGTTTAATTAGTATAAAATGCAGTGTTAAGATTAATTACTCTTCACTACTGGGAAGTCATGTTCATTATAGGATTGAGAAGTTACGACAGAAACATGAATATTGGGAAAGGCAGCTTCTCTCTTCAGAGAAAAAGGTAAAGAAAAACTATTCTCAAGATTTGTTCTAGAGAGATTGGTCTATTATAAATCAAATCAGTAATTTAACTAAGATTTATTCTTAAACTTGTCCACTTCTACTTTTATTAGAGTTCAATTTGCAAGCGCTTGGAGACAAAAAAAAATCTATGCTCCCTTGCTCATTTTCAGTACAATATAATCTGTGAAGTCTTGGATTAAAGAACCGCATAATTCTGTTTGGGCAACGCCCTTTACCAAACATAATTGTGGTAAATCTAACTTGACAATTCTCAGCTGTTGTGCTTACTGCCATGTTCAATTCCAGAGATTCACTGACACTATTTATAGGGAGTTATTCTCAACAGTAAATAATTGTTATGCTTTATATAAAGCTTTAGCAGGACTGAGACCTTAACTTTGATCTGATTGATGGTTCTGTTTCTAGATTAATTCCATTTTTAGGGCTATTTTAGAGCATTTCTTGGATCCTATTGCTAGTAAGTATTTTAAGTATCTGTACTGCATTTGTCCTATGATGAAAAACCTTAGGACATGAAGAAAAATAAACCCTGAACTGTGAAATGCTCAAGTGCAAAACTCAAAAAAGTAATTCATCACATTACCTCCCAAAGTCAGTTAAGCTACAATTAATTGAGTTTACTGATGTCTCACATCTGCAACCCAGTAAAGTTCATGACTGTTATGCTGCACAGCTGTGGTTTAAAGCCTCTCTTTGCATACAACTCACTGGCTGCACAGCAAAAACTATTTTTGTGTTTTTAACATACAGACCAGTTAGAAGTATGAACGCCTCCATGTCCTGAGTGAAATACACAGCTTCCATTAACTTTATTGAAATTCTTAAAAAATATAAATTCTGATTCATTTTTTAAGTAGAGATACTATAATTAAGATGACTTTGTTTCTAATTCATTTGACATAAGAGTGTCTGATCTCTTAAAGGTGAAAATACTAACACGAAAGTACCAATATAAAAAGATTTTATTGTGGAATAAATTAATAAAATTAAAATGTACTTGAGCTTTTGGTTCTATTGTGATGTACGGAATTCAGAGGAAAAAAGTACGCTAAATCCAAACGGAAACATGTTATATTTCAGTAAATGACACACACCAAACCAAGGGACCTACCACTACTTATTGCTGGCGGAAGGGCCTGTGCTCAACAGGAGTGCACAGGGACAAACATGATGGCTCAAACCACGGGTCTACTGAAAACATTGGCAAAGCACCTACGATTTTGATTTGCCAAGATTACACTCCATGTATGCTCAGCAGTACCTGTTCATAGGACTGAAATGCAAGAAAATCTCTTTCCTTCAGTTTCTGACTCATCATGAGGAATCACATGCTATCACAGTTACACACAAGTTAATACTGGAGATAGTACACTTGTCACCAAGAACTGGTGAAAAGCAGTTCTCTAAAGTGATTTTGCAGAAGACCATAGCTCTTTTGTTCTTTAGTGTGCATAAAGCTAGCCTGAAACATTTTTTTCACATTCTCTTTTAGCACATGGTCCGTTAGTTGTTTGTTTTTGTTTGGCTTGGTAAACAAACATACACTATTTATAATTATTTTTCATCTGAGGTTTGTAAGCAAGGTTAGAGACTCAAAGGCAGAAAGAACACAGATTGATAATCAATATTGAGGATGGGAAATGACCTTTAGACAGGTGAATTATAAATAACTTGTGTCTGGAAAGAAATTCTACTTTGAACAAAAAAATTACCTTGCTAGAACATGACTAACCAAACCCTTAATCCCAATTCTCTTTGACAGATTATGCTTAAATACACAGGCACCACAAACAAGGAGTGTTTATTAGCAATGATATATTGATACTCCATAACCATTGCTAATGCATGAGCAATCCCCAATGCTACTAAAATTATTGGATATGATGTTGCTATAGTGGTAATCAGCTTTGCATTTCTTCTCTGTAGCCAAGCAAAACCCCTACTGATCCTCAGAGCAAGGATGAGGGTGTTTCACAGCATCTCTGCTCTTCTGGTGGGAAGGCTGGAGGATTTCTCTTTCCCTCCCTGCAGAAGACAACTTTCTCTCCTATCTCAAGTAAGGACCTAAGGCAGAGCAGAGCAACCCTGACAGAAGTTCTAAAGGTCTGTGAGTCATGGCAAGGAAAAAAGTCTGCAGAGATTATGTTTCAGGAGTAGATCTTGTTGTGATGCAGCTTTTCTAAGAAGATAAAAACCTTGCAGTCTCAACACCCCCCAGGGGTGCTTTGCCCAAGCAATCCAACAGTATCACTCCTTATAGCTGCAAAAATTCTCGAATATCAGGACAGTGAGTAAAATGATCTGACTCCTCAATGGTGAATGTACCAAGGCTGTCCTTAATTTTCCCAACCAAAATCCTCTATTGCAAGGGGACTCTCTTCTCTAGTTCCTGTGATTCCTTTTCTCTCTGATGCTTTAGCAGCAACAGTGATACACTAAAACCAGAGACAATCAGGAATACGTTCTATCTAAATGGGAACATGCATATTCAACCACAGTAGTGGCAGTACAAGAAGCTGTATCTACAGAAGAAAAGTGACAGTATGAAGCAATTGGGAGAACTGTTAGGTTAAATCAGAAAGCATTAATTCATTTTTGAAGTTAGAGGTCCTTGAAAGTGCAGATTTCAAAACATGCTGAACAGGACTAAGTTTCCACTGCAAGATGACGAAACAAGCTGTAGACACTACAAAATGAGTTCCAGAATGTTTAAGTTCCAATGTCTCACATGAGTAGTTGCATACTTTATTAGCAATAAATTATTATTACAAATGTATATTTAATGTCCTGCTGCTCATTTCTGGCCCTTTAAACTCCACAGACCGCTACTGTGAAATAGAAGCATTTGTTCAGAGGGGATAAGTGTACTTGATAAATTACAGGGATTAACACGATCTTAAATTAGTAAAAGAATTTAGCTTTTTAGTATTTATTTTCTTGCTGCTGCCCAGTTTTTGACAGTGGAAGATACGACAGTTATATAAATATACTTCAAACAGAGGATCATCTCAGGGTGGGAAAGGCACCGTTTTGTTCTTTTTGGTATTTAAAGAACTACGTCTTCAGTCCTCGTCAGACCCACGAGCCTCCCATTCCCTCTCGCCTCTGGGACAGCACCACCCAGTGGCTGCGACAGGCATGGGAGACCGCTGCCCGGCAAAATCTACACTGCACATTCCAGAGATAGCTGCAAGCAGATGGGAGAATGTGCTGTCACTCATCTTCAAACAAAACACCGCAGAAGGCCCATTTCAAGTCAGGGTTATCTGGAAAGATGGAATATGGCTCCCATGTAAATGACTAATTTTTTGCATTAGTCAGTAATTGGCCAAAAGCTGGAGAAAACTGTACCAAGATTATGAATCCTAATCTCTATTTTTTCTGGTTTGCTTTAAGAATGAAGCATATGTTGAATGGAGAGAAGAGGGCTAAGAGAGAGGGGCAGAGTGTAATGGGACATATAGACACTCACTGTTCTTTTGTTTACAAAAGCATCTTTGGAGAAAGTTAAGAGAATAGCATTATTTTTCTTCACTGAGCAAATGAAGCAGCATTGCCAGCAATGCCTTCTGTTCTCAGCCAAATCTTTCATTTATCTTGCAAGCTGTCAAAACTAAACCTGGCAACAATATGATTGTAGAACACAGAGGCCCCAACACAGGATGTGAATGTCAATTACATCAGACAGCTGGAAAAAAGAGCAAAATCAGAAAGGCTTTTAAAAAATAAAAATTACGTAAGAGCTTTGAGCTATTCTTGTAACACCATGCACAGATGCACGTGCACAATAATTTTTTAATCAGGATGTCCTGTACCAGCTTGACAAATACAGACAACACTTTACTTGCTGTGTGCTTTTCACAGAAAGGTAAATGGAGGGAGAAAGCATTCAATTAATGCAAATAGGAAACAAGGAAGGAATGTAAGAGACATAAAAAAGTAGGTAAAATACACCAGCATGGTAACTAACTGCACATTAACTGCAATGAGAAGTATCTCTTACCGAATCTTCTATGCATCTTAAGCAAAATACTCAAGTTGAGTGCTGCAGCTACTGAAAATAATTCTGTAAGGCCAGAAAAGCATGAATTTGCATGAAGGCATCTGCATTCTGATTTAGAAACAGCAATAAAATAAAAAGTGTATTTGCAATAATTTGGACTGATAACTGGGGCAAAGCACCTAACCATGCTTTCATTCTGACAATAGCTCCAAGGTATACAATGGCTTTGGGTGTGGAGGCACATTTGACCAGGTGTGAGCTTTCCTTCTTGCTTTGCTTGATCAGAATCTCTTTTATCAGTTTAACACAGACTCAAATGTAGAGTAGTGGTAGACAGAAAGATCCTTTGTTCTCCACTTGGGCACAAATCAATCCTCCATCATAAACTATATTCCCTTCCAAACTCTTTATAGCTGAAAGGAGAAGCAGATTCCTCACTGGATCCTCACGTCTCAGGGACCTCTAAACATGTAATTTGAATGGGGTAGTCAAAAGCCTTTCAATTACAGGAAAAATTACCCTGTAACAGGAAACTATCCTCTGTAGTATATAAACAGATATTGTGGTATCAATTTTACATGTACAAAAAAAAGCTCCAATATAACTTTTTCTCCAGATGTACTTTTTCTACACAGAAATGTCAAGAGAGGTTAAATGCATCACCAGATGCTATGACGTTACTGACAGTCCAGAAATTCAAGGCAGAGAGCTGCTGCACAGGCACAGAATTGCATCTACAGCCCATGTACAGTAAGCCTACACAGCACTACCTAATGCATCTACCAAGTATTTCTACCTAAACAACCTCATCTGCATATGTCAGCTCACAATAATTTTGCAATCTAGTACAATCAATTGTATTTAGATTTAGTACTACCTTTTTTTCCTCACCCATTATGAAAAAGATGCTTTAAGAGTGTAGAAAGTATTGAGAGAAGTACTCATTTGTTGGCTTGTGGGCATGGATACTGCAGAACTGTCATTTGCATATGGTACTGGCATTCTGGCATCTATCCATGGAGTAATCAAACTTCATCTTGCTGTTTTATTTAGCTACAGATCTGGCACTTTCATGAAAGTCAAAGTCAACAAGCTTTAAATCAACGGAATTACTTCTAGCCTATTAGTATATGGCTTTTATTATTTGCAAAAAAACTATGTATTACATCAGTGCTTCTAAATAGATGGATATTACCTCCAAAACACCTTGATCTACATTATATGATTCATGAACTGTAAGACATGGTACACAAGAATCTATCAACTGAGTACTGATCTTACTAAAGGACTAAGAACCAGAAACTCACATATTTTTATCCTGCTCTGAGAATGAGCTCTTGCTCTACACATCTGATAACCTCTCTTTCTCTGGAGTCAGGCAAGAATCTTGCTGCACAAGATTCATGAAAGGAAATGAAATCTTGAAATCAGAGAACAAAGTGTAACAAACACTGTGGAAACGAGATATGATAAAATCATTGAAAAAAAATTGTCCAGAATCAAGTAAGAGTTTGAGAGGAACAGGTAGCTGAAGAAGTTACAATGTTATCAAAGCTGAGCAGAACATACCCGTTTTTGTTAGAGGGCTAGAGAACAGCTGCTGAAGAAGTTTGTTCTCTGAAGTTCGCAACACCACCACCACATCAGCAGGAAGAGTGTCTCTGTTCTTCTCAAGGAATGCAGAGGCATCATACAATACCTAGTGTGGTAAAACAGAATCAGAAATTTTGACAAAAAGGGTTACCCAAAACCTACTATGTTCTTTAAAACATGAACAGCCAGGATGACCAAACAGAGCTTGGTCTGATAAGCTAATGAATTATCTGCAAAGAACTTAAAAGTGAACTATAGTAGTGTGCTCAGAATGTAAATTGACTGTACAGAGTACCTATATTCACAGAATATCACTGCATACCAAGTTGGGTTAAATGGCTTAAATCCTCTTGTGCCATGCTCGGCCATGCCAAATGATTCTGTGCATGACACAACACAACACAGATACTTCATTAAAGCTTAGGTTGATAATTTATGTGTGATGTAAGAAATGGTTCTCAGGTGGTCACTTTCTATTGGTTGTCTGCATCAAACCTGTGATCTATAAGTAGACCTGCTGGAGGAACAGGTTGGACACAATGTAGGTACATCAAAACAGCTTCTCATGGCACTGAAAATTATATTAGGAAAACAAAACATTCCTCTATTTCAATTATTTTAACTGTTTTGATTAGAAATTAATGCCTGGATATTTGTATTAATATAGAAATCAGTGAATTTTTCATTTTTTAAAATTGCAATAATTTTTTAGAGCTTTTTTATTATCACTAGCAATATTCCCCTCAAGCCAAATTTCCCTGGAGTCTATTAATTTACACAGAAATAGAATGTTCTCCAGCAAGAGAAAACTGGCCAGTATTGTTTTTATTATTTGGCCAAGTGGGTACAAAGAATTAACTACAACTGTGTGAATTTTAATAGCTATTCTTAACAAGACAGAAAGCCTGACCAAAGTTACTAGAATATATCTTAAAATTTTGGAATCTTACAATGATCCAGAGATGAGACTTAATCGATAACTATATAAAACATGGCTATTTTGATTCAGTCCATGAACAAATATTTGGGCCTGAAATCACAAACAAAGCTCATGTTATGGTGAAAACTGTTACTCCCCATATAACATAATATGTGAATGTGAACCTCTGAGAACAAAAGAAATTAGATGTTACAAAGTACAAGAAAACAGGTCGACTAGCAAGTCCCAATCTTTTCAATGCACTCTATAGGATTTTAAGTTCTGTTACAGATACTGGTTTACATTGCTTTTCCTGCATATACTTTATACACACTCACACACAACTACTGTGGCATTCACATGCTGTCACCAAGCACATAACTTGCCCTGCTCCAGAGAGTCACTCCTTTGAAATGACTGTAGTACTGGCATTTCTGAGGCCAGGTTTCTTGCAGAAAAAAGATGCTTACTGTCTACACAATCTGTGCAAGAGCCCTAAGGATAGGCTCCAAAATGGACTGCTACATATAAAAATTTCATTGCAGAGTGTATGTTTGCATAAACTTTACCATTTTTTCTATTACTATGAGGGGGAAAAAACATAAAGCAGAAACTCTGGACAAAAACAAGTAATGACCATACCACTATTATTTGAACTAAATAAAAATCACATGACCTCACCTTTCCAGCATAGTGCTGAATACCAAATGACAGTTCCACTCCTTTTGGTCTCCAAAAGTATTTGCATCGTAAGTTATCTTCAAATTTATCTAGACATTTGGAAAAGACGTTGATTTAAGTGACAGAGTGATTAACTACAATCTTCATCCTAATTAGTTTGCTAAATTGCTGCTCAGAAAGTCAGAACTGCTATAAACACATATTATCAGATTGCTCAGAAATACCAAGCTGTCACATCTGAGCAGAACAGTTCATTTTAAACTAGCCCAGTAAGACTGTCTTTCAAACATCCCTGTTTGTGGATGCCTTTGTGCGTTAGAAAAATATTAAGTAGGAAGACCCAATGAGATGATGTGATGATTTCTCATGCTTTGCAATGAATTTTCTTATGTATATGCAGGGTTTGAAGCGAGTTTATTTCTCATACATACATACATTCAAAACTGTGCATATATCATGCTCACTTAAATGCCTACTATTTGTATTTTCTCTCTCTTCCTTTCTGCATTCATTTAGCTTTGTGCATCATGTTTCAAGGATAAGTCCGGAACTGTCTCTCACGTACCTTTGGACTTCTACTAAAATAAAAAAAGCTTCTCTATAAAACTTCTAAGGAGACTTTCTGTTTCCTGTGATTACCCCTAAAGAGCTGACAGAAAAAGGAACACCAGTTTCTAAGAAAAATGTCTTTTATGCCCTGTGATATTTTGTAGGGTCTTTAATATTTTGTAATGAAATTAGTACTGTCTGTCCAACACTGAGGGCCCAGGTAGCAATTCCTGCCTGCTGAGCCAGGGAAACAACCCTGGAAAGAAGCAAGATCCAAAGAAACACGTTAATAAGAATTAGTGTTTACCCTGTGAAACTTGCTATTATACTAATTTACCTGAACAAACAACTAGAGACCTGAGACCAGAATCAATTGATAACTAACATTCTCTGACATGCTGTGTGTGTCAGAAAATAATATCAAAATGTGTTTTCTAATGTTATAATCCATTAATATTTTTGCTAGGTTTTTCTTTCTACTACAACTTAATTGAGCTTGTATTTAAAGCAAAAATAACTAAGTTTTGAATTTCTGGCGGCTGGGACAGAGTGGTGGAATTAATGATTGTCTGGCACACCTGGACAGGGCAAAATATCCCACTTTGCTGTCTGCTTGAGGGATCTCGTATCTTTGCCTAAAAGCCTCTTAATTTCAAAGCTGTAATAATTCAGAGAGAAAGAGAATTTCTCCATTCCAAAGGAGGTTCCTGCCTTCCTTGGCCGACACCTATGTTTCAAACCAAGACAAGGAGCAGAATGAAACCATAGTACTTATTCTATTTATGACCTGAATTCCGGTTTCAGCACAGCCTAGCAGTAGTGAAGAATGTATTGTATTGTACATGTATTGTGCAATTTAATTGGAAACTGTTGTTTTTCTCTAACAGTTTGGGTCTCTGCAGCACATTCCATTGAAGGAAATGGAACTCTGTATCATATCGCAGGGAAAAATGCAGCTCTAGTAAATAAATGCAAGAAAAGAGCTTTAAACATGGGATGCGCTGCATATTTTAAGGTTGGCAGCAGAATCTGTCAAAATGTATGTAAAATATGCATGAAGACAAGGAAATACTCAGCCAGATAGCACACCAGAAATAACACACGCTTCCTATTTAGGATGAGATAATCTGGAGTGAAGCAGTATTTTCTAATTGGATAAACATGGGCCTAGGAGCCTGGGGGGTCTAAATTTTACTTTCAACACTAGTGCTACTCACAGGGTGGTCCTAGATACAAGATTCTACTACGTCTCAGCCTTCCTGTCAGTAAATGGGGATAAATACTGCCTGATGTACCCCACATACATAGACAAGACATGGGATATTTGCTTGTAATATTCGAAAAACAATAAGCCCTTGACACCTGATACTTAAGACAACTTCTCCAGTTTGAAAATGATAGAAAACATGCAAGCAGAGAAAAGTGATGAAGCACAATGAAAAATATACTTAGAATGTCAGATGAAATGACACAGCCTCAGGACAACTAGGGAAGGAAAACTTGAATAAAGATGACATTGCACGTATAATACATTTGTCATTTCCCAGAACTTCCCCAGAATTTTACTTGCACATACCAACTAAAGTTAGGTCTGTTGCTTGAGGAAATCGACTTTCTTCATCTAGGAGAGACAGGAGACCCATGGGTTTCTGAAGGAACATATCTAGAAGTGGACGGTTGTCCTCATACTCCACTGTAGTGGCATCAATTCCTTCACTCTGATATTCCATCTACAAAAGTCACCAGCACAGTTTCAATACCGGAACAGTAAAAGCAACATCATCATTAGGGCATTTATGATGCACAGCAATGCCCTGCTCTATAGGCCTTGATAACATTATTTACAAAACTTCAACAGAAAGATGTCATTATCTCACATTTAAGTCACATAATCATTTTATAAAGTACTCCTGGATATGATTATGGTGTAGAACGCTGGATTCTGCTAGACGTCAACAGAGTTGAATTTACCTGCTCCAATGCAAAGATGTGTTGATTGAAATAAAACTGGATCTGTTCATTAGCAATATTTATGCACAGCTGTTCAAAAGAATTTCTTGCGAAGTTCTCAAATCCAAATATGTCTAGTATCCCAACATTCATCCCACTTTCAGCATTGCTGCATGGGAAAATACAAACAAAATTCATTATGGGCAACACCAAGTTAAAATAGAAATTAACTTGGTAACTAAGATTGCATAACTGATTCACTCTGCTGCAAAAATAAAGGAGGAAAAGTATGTCTGAACCTAAGACTACTCATGCATTTGTTCAGCCTTGCTAAGACTTTTGTTTTCCACTTGCTTCTTGCAAATTTCCATGAAGAAGGCAGGAAAATCATAGGTACAAAGTAACAGACACCTGGCAGCCATATTGAAACAAGGGGTTTCATTAGGCAGATCCCAAATAAAATCTACTGTCTGCTCCTCCAGGCAGAGAGAAGGTGTCAAGGTTTAATGGTATGTTTTTGCTATACTCATTCAGAAGGGTAATTACCAAATCTGCTGCTGCTACAAGCTGGACTGTTAGAAGTCCATGTGCTAATTCAAGTACACTCAGTCACTACCAGAACTGCATGAAATGGATGAGAATATGTCTATATGACATTGTGAAGTAGCAAGTAGATCACAGGCATTTTCACATCACCTGAGAGGTTCTCTTGTTTCTGAAATCTCTATAGCTTCTTCAAAAGATCAAACCAGACAGATCAGTGCCTGGCAATGAAATCATAAGGATGCACAATATAATGCTTCTGTAATTATAAAAAATTTTAAAAATAATCACATCTCAAGTAGCAGCACAATAATAGTCTGAAATCTGCATTTATTACTTGCTTACAAAAGCAGGGGAACTTTAAGGACTCTGAATACATCCTGAAGTTTTTCAGTGTACTTCAGTTATTTATCAGCCTTCTGTATGATTTTCATGTTCACTACAAAGGATGCATCTTTTAAAAAAATTGTACAGCACTTCAACCACCCAATTTCCATTGACTTCAGTAGCTAAATTCTATTCAGCTCTTTGAAAATGATGGGCTTAATGTCCTGGAAACAGGATTCAGTATCACAGCATGAAAACCATTTTGAAGCCTCAGCCAAAATAAACACAGCATTCTTTCTGCGAAATCAAAAATATACAAATGGATGAACCCATGAGACCTATGCACAGTAAATACACATGGTTCAGTGATGTGTAACTTGCCATATATTTTTATCCGGCTGAAGCAGCGTATTAATACGATTTACAATCCAGCTGAAGAGACGGCCATAAAGCGCCTTAGACATGGCATCGCGCACGTCCGCTGCCTTGGCCACCGTGTTCGTTCGGATAATTGTCTCCCCCCGAGTCACAACGCAGTGGGAGGTCAGGGCCTCTTGAAGTTCTTCTGACCCAATGCTTAGTAGTGCAGCAGCTAAAAGACAGTGCAAAAAGACACAACTGTGACTGTGAAGCACAAATCACCAGCATTGACCAACTGCTACCATGAGCTAGAGACTGTCACAAATAGAGTCAAATTGCATATACAGAACTGACAGGGTTAAAAAGTGTATACCATTATCTAAGGCTTCTGGGTTAGGAACTTCACTTTTATCTGTTTGGTGTTGTGAAGAAATAGCAGCAAACTCAATATTTCCGGTATTTAAGATTCCAGTCAGTATTCTGTACACTGAGTACACTTCCTGTAAAAGATGACAAGAAGCACTTTTAAGGAATTCAGTTAGATACACACATCATATTTTGGCTATGAAAGAAAAAACATGGGCACTAGAATGGATATTAAAGCTTGCAGCTTCCTCTGAAACCTCTGAGTTATACAAGTAATAGAAGAAGTAAGCTTACAAGTAAGCTTCTATTTACACAAGAAATAGTGCAACAGAATTGCCTGAGTACTAACTGGAACCTCAGGCCAGTCTTGCCTGAGGGGGGGTTACGCCTTCACAATTCACTTCTGTCATAACAGAGATTTTGTGGCTTACAAAATTTTGTACATCCACAAAACCAAAGGGCAGTACTGGAGGTGGTTTTCCTAAACAAGGTCAATAATGGTTTAGCAATTGAATCTCTTACCTCATCAGTAAATCCTATAATTCTAAAACAATGCTGAATTGCTTCAAATTGTCTTCCATAGGAATCCTTAGTAACAATATCATGCATTACTCTTCCAGTTTCATTATCAATATATCTAAAGAGTGGGAGAAAGAAAGCATCACACTACCACGTATGTCAATACAAGCTCCAGCGACTTAAATGTAAGTACCTCAGTAATGGAAAGAACATTAATCTCAACAACTTTCAATTACATAGCCTGATGTTAATTCATAATAAGCTTTTGTTTCTATTGCATTAGCATCTGCTTGTTCTTTGTTAATGTCTAATAATGTCACCAACATTTCACACACGTCCCCTCACCCAGTAGAAATCAGACCCACCCAAAGTATGAACACCAATTAAAAATCTCCAAAGCATATTCTGGGTTTTTCCTGAACCTGAAGCATTATGGTAAGAAATCATAAGGAGGGTTGTCTGCATTTGAAAGTATGACAAAATATCTACATAATGTGCTTGGTTCTTCCTCCTCCCGTTTTAATAACTCAACTTCTCAAACAAATTCAAATAATTTAATGCCTTAGTGTCCATCTTCTTCTCACCTTGGGAGGATTAAAAAAGATCCTTAAGGAATGGAGAAGGATTAAGAGAGATTTTAAGGTATCATACTGAAAGCAAGTGCTGATCAATAGCTAATTACAATGAGCAGCTAAAACAAGTGAGCAATAGTTACCTAGGAGGCTTTTGATCAGGAAGTCTATATTCAGAAAGTTTCTTCTGATGATAAAGGCCAGCATAAATATAATAAAATATATGGAAATTTTTTTCTCCCCTGGAAAAAAAATGTATCCTTTTAAAGCACCTGCATTTATTCTTGTGGCATCTTGTACAATGAATGCAAAAGCAGTTCTTATAATTTGCTGACTGAAGCAAGGTAGCAAATCTTGCACTTGTTTTAATAGTTAGGATCAACAGCTGTGAAACACAGAAAACCCAGTGAACACAACACTTCCCCAAAGAATTAAGTGGCTCTGGGTTCTTCTCCAAAAGGACTATTCTTGTTGTCATAGCACTGGACGAAGGATTACTTTTTTAGCAGAATACAGAAAAGTATCTAAACTGCAGAATTTTTGATAATTAAATCAATTCAGACACTACCAAAATGCCATAGGACAGACAATTAATATACCTACACAGCTTGTTTTATGACCCTTGATTTTTCAAGTAGATATTCAGAAATCTTGGCCCCCATTACAGCTCCTGTAGGTGTAAACATCATTTCCAGATATTTTCCAAAGCGACTTGAGTTGTCATTGATGGCAGTGCAGGCATTTCCAAATGCTTCAACCAGAGGATTCACCTGAAGAATTTTCTCACGCAAAGTACGGTTATTGGCCTTGACAGAAGAGATACAAATCAGAAGGACAATTAAAAGAATATAATGCTTACCCCCAATCCAATTCTTGCTCCAGAAGCAAAGAATCCTTTTCTCATGCTAACCTTTCAAATGCTACAAGGGGTCCAACAAACTTGTAAGAAAATCTCCCACAGGCAGCAAAATACAGATTCTTCTTTCTCTGCAATTGCTCCACCTTTGGCTTCTTTTATAATTATGCAGGAATACCAAAACCACAGACAGAAAATAATTTCCCATTATTTTGTGCTAATAGCACAGAAAATAATTTCCCATTATTTTGTGCTAATAGCATTACTCATAACATTTAAATGTGTAAGAGCTTCTAAGATTAGAGCCACAGTAGTATTTGTCATTCTTTAATGTATAAATAAACAATGTTACATGTGATAAACACTGCACATAACTACAGGTACTGAACACTCAGAATCTGGCACCTTCTCTTTAAAAAACTACTAACTGGCTTGGTATGAGTCATATTCTTGAATGTTGATTCAATACTCTCAAATGCATGATTACTATGTCCCTAAATCAAGTGTGACAATTCACATGAGCAGCTTTAAGTATTAAAGATAAACAAAGTGAGCATTGGGGTAGAGTTGGGAGGATTTCTTCATAATTTTACACAATTGAAAATACCTTTCCCAAGAAGGTCAAATGTTGGACGATCAGATGGGCACTTTCTGTCTTTCCAGCACCACTTTCCCCACTGATGATAATGCACTGAACACACAAAACAAAATATTTAAGTGCACAGCTCACCACATGGTCGATTTCTGCTATTACTACTCCTACCTGTTATTTCATGTTTAGTACTGAAATGACAGACTACTTTAAGTGTCAACTCCCTTCTGAAAGCAGAGATCACCAAAGGCTCAGTGTAGTAATTTATCCCCTAGATTTCTAAAATGCATCTTGCAATGCCTAATCCCAAGGTGCATGTGTGAAGTAGTGACTGAATTTTGAAGGGCTAGAACACATAAACAAGTGACCATCTCTCAGCTCACTGCACTGACTTTATCTGAATTAACATGAATCACAGGGTACAGCTGTTTTTAACACACTGACCAAAAGTTTGCTCTCAAAAATAATCTTAAGTAATAGATCCTGTGTAGAGAGGCTATTCTGTAGGTGATGCTGATATTCAAGCTAGAACAGCAAACCAGCACCTAAACATTTCAGAAAAATGTTTATCTGTTCACTGGGTGATTCTGGGAGCACATATCTGCCCTCTTCCTGTGTCAGCAGTCCTTAACACATGGTATTTTATGGGCTCTTCAAAAGGCTTCCAGACTCAAGAGACTACCTAGAACAGTCTAAATCACTTTCCTTCTCTCTGCTGTTATGCTTCATGGGCAAAATGGAAGTTGAAAGCCAGATCTCTCTGAACACTGAAGAATGCAGATCATAGAAAGTTTGAATTCTAATAGCATTTATTATTTACCTTTTTTTCCCATGTATTCTACAGACCACCAGTAAAAATATTATTCTACATGAGGTACAGTATCAACTGACATATAATTAAAATATTAACACTGACCAGTTGCACAGATTCACACATTTTTATGCAAACATCTGAAAACTATTTGCATGATATTTTGTGTGACTAGGGAAGTCACGCACAACAGTTTACACAGTTAAGGCCCATGAGTTCTTGTAGAATTGGTCAAAACTTGACTATTGCTTAAGGACAAATAGTAGGCTGAAGTAAACTTTCAAGCTTCACAGGAAAAGAAAAAAAAAAAAAGAGAAAGCTCAATGGAGAGAATCCATATGTTTTCAGTCTGGCTACAGTGCTTATCTGGTGCACCTTTATGTGAAGAACCAGCATAACACTGGCCAGGTAACGGAGATAAACAAGCTCCTGTAATACTTTGCAAACAGAAAACAGGAAACTGATTTAGATCTGAATTAAGATTATTTCCAAAAGAGGTACAAAACATACAATATTATAAGATGCACTAAGTTAGCCTGACGAGATGATGTAATTACCAATCTTTTTCCTCAGATAACAAGTTCTCACATAAGTTACTCTACATGAGTACTCTACTTTGAGTACTTTGTTTTCTTTAATGCCTTCATCAAATAACATGTAAGTCGTTAAAGAAGTATTAACCATCTCCCAGGCCAATGTACTTTCACATAATCAGTAAAGCTCATGTTTTCTTCCCCTTCAATGTCCCTTTTATTTGTCTTATTTTCTTGGCATTTTCTGATTTGAGTTTTTTTATTATTTGGTTCTGTTTTTGTGACTTTAAGAAAACGTTTTCTATTAGTTATTGTGTGATGTGCAGGGTAAAATCAGGGGATTTTATAAACAAAAATAATTATCAGCCTTCAGTATTCATGTACACACAGCACATCAAATTAGAAAGATATGAAGTTATAATCTTAAGAATGCAGTAAAATCTTCTACAGCATGGTATTTTATTCTCATCAAAATCATTGCTATATAATTAGATTTGTGTCCTTATTAAATTTATAATAGACCCATACTTTATTTTACTAAAAAATTTGCTAATGGTTTCTATTTTTGTGACTTAGTGTCTTTTTGCAACAGAAAAGTGATTCAAATTCTGTTAATCTGCTGTGGCATTGAGAACGCTCTATTTTACACAAGTGTAAATTATTGAAATAACCTAAGTCAAGACAAACCTAGAATCAGAGTGTTCAGCAATACTTTGCTGCTGGAGTCGACAGTCAGGACATCATGGGTGTCCAGGAAACTATATTGGTCAGGTGTCTCCATCATCTTATTTGACCTTTCAGTCCCTTTCACATCACTGTGTCCTCTTCAGAACTCCCAAATCTAATCAGATTTCTACTCTGGTTTTGCTGATTTAGGAATAAAAGGCTTAAAGAAAAAAATTCCCAAAATACAACATAACAGAACACTATTCACAGCCCTGTAGCACAGTGGCAGTATTATTAATATAAAACCTAAACCAAAAAGAACAGATTCTTACCTGATCCTTGCTGAATGTAACCATGCTTTGGTAGGCAGCATCTGCAGAGGCAAATATGTGGGGGGGATTTGATGAACGTTTCACACCGTGGTAAAGCTTGGAGAACTAAATTTAAAGAAATACACACAACAGTCAAAATACACAACTTAGCTAAATAATTAAGAACTGAAAAGAAGACAGTGAATATCATTTGCCTGTTCAACAGAAAGAGGTCGCCTGTTACACCACAGAATTTCCACTGAATCACCTGGAACAGGAATGGTAATTCTTGGCACTGCCTGATTTCCAGAACACAAAATACAACACCTAGAATGCACTCTGATGTTTCCCACACAAGACAATGAAGAGAACTGTATCACAAGGAAGAGAATTTCAAGCACAGGCCTTCAATCAAGGAAATAACCAATTTATACAAAAGAAACGTACAGTGAATCTAAATTCTGGCCTCCTATCTGAAGCACTGATTTAAGCATCCATGGAGGCTAAGTTATTTCTAGCTCCACCTCTCTTCATATTTGTAGGGAATTAAAGTGGCCTTTTTGTTTACAGCATTTGATTAAATTGTTTCTTTTAAGCCAGAGCTGATGGCACAGGACATATAATAACCCTCAGTCAGAGCAATTCTTCTTCTTCAGCAAGCAAAAACCTCAGTACGAGGAGGTTCATAAAACCATCTTCTGTTTCCCAGAAGAAAGCCCTAAATGCTAGACAAGAGGCACAGCTGTGCCTGGGGTAATCTCGGTCCCTCTTGTGGAATTTGCGTCTCCAAGAAGCGAATGAAATCAAATGAAACCAAATTTAACACACAAAACAATACAAAATAAATTTTTAGCCACACTGTTCTGGAAAAAGAAAAGGCTGAGGTTTAGTCTGTGCTCCTAATTTCCAGCATCACTTAAGTATTTTAGTTAGTGGTGTTAATATAAAATACAAAGCAACTTCCATCTTCAGCTTGGAATCTCTCTTACCTGTGGAGAATAAATGCTGAGATTCTGAAAGGGGTTCAAGGCTATTAAAATGTCCCCAACGTAAGTATAAATCTGTAAGTCAGCATAACGTTTTTGCAGCTGATGGATAATTGTATCCTGAAAAGATTACAGAAAGTTTGATAGTTATGCAGTATTTTCCCATTTAGGAAGATTTTTGTAAATATACTGAGAACATTGTTTAAGAAATACTTCTTGTGTTTCTATTATATTTTAAATGCCATACTCACAAAATCAAATATTTTCAAGATTTTTGCTAATGTCATAAAACTAAGTTAAATGGCAACTCCTAATTGCAAATTAGAATATTTTCCTATATCAGCTTGAGAAGCAAATCTTCTAAAGAGAAAATGGTGGTACACATTATTGCTGCACTTCCATAGAGCAAATGGTACACCTCCATTTAATCGTTTTTATTTGGCCATGAAACAAGGATAATAATTTTTCAAGGATTAAATTTTAAGTACAGGTAAAAGATTGTTTAAACAGAACACTAGGAGAGTTTAGTATTACAGTTTAGTCTTTTCCTTGCTGGCATGTAATTTAAGGATTATCAACACAAAAATTTACAGATACTCTGCAAATAGGTGATACAGTGAAATTGAAATTGATAGTTTTATCACTTTTTATCCAGAAGCAGTAGATAATACATTATCCTATATAAATCAATTATTTTAGAAAAAAATCACTTTAATCTAGATACTTATGACTAAGCTTCACATTTCAGGAAACTCACAAAAATAATTTTAACTAGCATAATTCCACATAACAGTATTCACTGCTACTACTTTTATGACACTATATAGATAAAGAAATGAGGGCAGCAGATTAGTCATACGAGAATTCCTTTGCCTTGGTGAGACAAAAGATTGCAAGAAGGAAAAATTTTCATTCTGCTAAGAGAAGCCTAAAAAGCAGAAATAAGCAAAAATGTGAGGTACAATTGTCAGAAGCTGCTACTTAGACCATACAGTACCTCATTGAGAACTTCTAGATTTACCAGATCGTCATCTAGGGAGTACTTGTCAGCTCTGTCCCCATGGTAAGGTCTTCTCGTATGTATTCGTTCATGCCTGGAAGTTGTCAGTGGAGCACCAGTGTTAGAAAAGTATTAGAGACAGCAAACATTAAGATGCAAAGTGAAGTCATGGGCGAATGTTTCTGTCATGCAGAAACATAGGCATGCTCTCTGAAATGTGTAATTTTGCTTGTGATATCCTTTTATAAAAGCAGTAGATCAGCTGGCTGTCCAGTGTTTTCTCTTTCACCATATATAACCCTATCTATTTATCAATGTTCAGCAAAGATTTACTATTTACAGACTTACTACTCCTCACTCACACTCAGTAAACCAAAAAAAATTCTTCCTCTTTTCCCTTCCCTCCTTACTCTAAGTTAATAAACTACCACTCAGTTTAATTAAATGCTACCCCCACGTGCCCAGCCAAGTACTGTCATCTAAAGAAGTTATTAGAAGCAGTAAGTAGTATAAAATCCTACTGTTACCTTGATGTATGCCAAAGTGCCTCCTCAGATGACCCTAGATGTGGCCCAAAACAACGTTTTTGAGCCACAGCTGCCATCAGACTCTAAACTGTATGGATGTTGAGTCGGCTTGCCTCCAGAGATTTAAGCCACACAACAAGCAGCAGAGACAAACTGTCACATAACCCCTTTATAATCAGATTATACTGAAGGAATCTTTGAAAATGCAGTGTTATATGTTTTTAAACAACACATCATGTTGAAATGGGAACAAATTAAGAGGCTGTAACATGGCTTCCACAGAGGGTGTGAAATATGAATGCTGTACGTGCAACTAGGCTTTTCTTTACAACAAACATAATCAAAGCACAGTAGAAGGACACCCACCGAGATACAGTCTGCATCCTGCTGAGTAACATTTAGCATTGATCCTCAA
Source organism: Trochalopteron elliotii (assembly GCA_024734555.1). NCBI lineage: Eukaryota > Metazoa > Chordata > Aves > Passeriformes > Leiothrichidae > Trochalopteron > Trochalopteron elliotii. The sequence continues at coordinate 11,261,470 of JANPWX010000011.1, read as the reverse complement.
TGACAGTTCTTGACAGATTGTTTTTGCATTGGTTGCCATGTAGAAAGTAACAGCCATGTGACCAAGCATCCCAAAACAAGGCTAAATGTTATATCAAGCACTAACAGAACAGAACTGTAACTTAGCAGGAAACACTTGCTTATCTATAATGTTCAAGGTTAATATGAAGATGTACCAGGTTTCTTTAATCATATCGTCATAAGCTCTTGGGATATTTTTTAAAAAAATTAACAATGAGGCAATTGCATTTCCCCCCTTTATGTACATTATTATATTTCAAGCAAATCAGCTTTCATTCAGTAAAGAGAATGCTTTCATATCCAAGAGCTATTACATCATCAGAATTACTGCAAGGAAAGCCTCTAATTAAGAGGAAGGAGAAGAGTTAGCCATGAATACAGCTTCCCTGATAATTGTGAATCACATTAAATGGTCCTATTTTTCTTATGCCTATTTTTATTCATTTTCCTCAGTTCCTTCTGGCTACTCAATGAGTTCTAGAAAACTATTCTTCAGTGGTTTATTTGAATTGTAACTGAATAAAACCATGCAAACCATTTTGTCAGCTAGGAAATAAAACAGTGTGAAGACAGCAGGTTTTGCTGACAGTCCCATTACATTCCCACAGATGGTAGTTTGCTTTATGCTGTACATATGAAGCAATAAAAGAAGGACACAAGAAGACAAGTAAGAAGCTATGAAAGAAAAATTGTTATACTGGGTATTATTTCCTGTGGGCAGCATGGTGACCATTTCAATTTGTTCAAAATTCCATTCAAAAAAAATCTTCCATTTCCTGGTCTTTGATTAGGGATTGGGTTGTGGGCTCTTTTTGGCTTTTTTTTTTTTTTTTTTTTTGATTCACTATATGCAAAAACATCACACTTTGCTGACAGGCCAGATCCTCAAAGGAGTAAGAATGCATGATGTACTACTAGGATTTTAAAATGTTGTTTCCCTTTCAAACCAGAATTCAACCTCTTATATTACTGCATAGAAAAACACTGTTGTAAATAATGTAAATCATTTAGAGATGGGAGCAGCCCTCAGCCTACAAATGAAGGAAATATTTTAACAGTTGCTTTACTTCATGAGGATGTAACTAACAAAGCAATGGCTAGATATTTTAGCTAATATAACACATCTGTGAAGTTTTCTTCCTGGAGCAAAACATCATAGCCACAACACTGAATTGCAACAAACTGCAAGTAGGGACACATCTACCAGAGGTGCAAGGAGGAGGGGGAAGAGGGCACATTCAAACCTAAGCATGTCTAATTGCAGAATGGCTTTGTAAACTAATCTGTTATCTGACTGTGTATTAGACTCCTGTTTGTTCTCCTTAAGTGATAAACGAATTATTTTTTTTTTATTGGAAAGGGCTCCTTTTAAGCCTATGTAAAAAAATAAGGAAACCTGTCTTAGTTAAACCTAAGTAAAACATATATACTTTTGTGCACATATTTTCTGGCCCTTAACTCATTTTCCTAAGTACACGATTAAGAGGAGGATATTAGGAGCATAACATCACATTAGCTTCAAATCTCCTGCTGGCCTCATCAGTTTTCTACTGACCCTATGTCCTCCAGTACATTGACAGAGTGGGAAAGAAAAATACACAGAGTAACCTTTAATTATTTCCACAATTTTACATCAGAGATACAATCTGCTTTTAAAACACATATTAAAAATTCTTAAAAAGCAGAAGGAAACACTCTTAATTGGGGAAATAACTGTCACTACATTTTTTGCATAAAAAGTAGAATTATCAGCCATTTTTTCAATTACCATTCCTTTCTGGCAACATAGAAGTACAAAGTCTAAGCAAAAGGAAAATCAAAGATGTTATATTATCTTCCTTAAGTTTCCAGTAATTTTCTGAAGCAATCCCTGCAAGATGTAGCCTCTTCACAAAACAAAACAACTGCCATAAAGGTTGCAAAGGGCCAGTCACTCAAGGTACCTAACTTTATTATAGAATCACAGGCTGGTTTGGGTTAGAAGAGACCTGAAGAGCACCATTAGATTGACTCCAGAAATCTAGTGATGAGCACTGTCTGATGAAAAAGGCTCTATGCTTGGAAGAACCCTCCTGTTACCATTTTATCAGGCAGGAATAGCTGGAAAGGACAGTTTTGTTAGGTTTTGTAGGAGGGGCAAAAGGCAAGAAGCATTTCTCCCTTGAGAGAACCATTTCATGAAAAGGCAGGAAGCATTCATTTGCTCTACTGGTGGTAAAGATACATTCTAAAAGAAAAGTAACCAGTTACAGTAACAGAAGTGCACTGAAAATAGCTATACACTCCTCTATCCTGCTATCAAAGGATGGGGAAAGAAAAGCTAGATGGACCACACAGACTTCTACAGCAAAAAGTTATTTTGTTGGCAGGTCAAACCTGAGCAACAAAGCAACACAGACCAAGGACTTTTGCCTACAGTGGGAAGCTTCTTCTCTAACCTCTCTCTCCTCTACCCCTAAACATCTTTAGGGCCTTCCAAGAGGCCTTCACTTTACCATGTTGGTGCAGTTAAGCGTTTATGTTTAATGTTTGTTTGTTTCTAGGATTCACAAAGGTACAATGGTTTCTGTATTTGGTCTTCTTTACATTATTGTCAATTTTAAAATTAATTCCTGAGATCGACAAGAAAAATAGTCAACACAATGAGAAAGAAAAAGGGGGAGAGTGTGACACTGCCACACAGAGATACACAGCCTACTTCCCATGCATTGCTAAGACTTAATTTTGTTCCTTTACATCAAGTTTCAGCCTGAAGCAATTTGTTGAAGCAAGATCATAATAGAGACACTGACACAGCCTTAATTACAATATAAATGCTACAGCTATAGTTTACAACCTCCAGTAAAAACACATGCACTATACTCAGAACACTTTTGGGGGCTTTGAAATTAAAAAAAAAAATATTACAAGAGGGAAAAAAGACTTTTAAACTCATTTGCTAATATTCATATACAAGAAGGCTGAAAGAATTGCCTTAAATTACATTGTGTATAGCATCAGAGAACTATTTCTGGTTCTGTTTCTGTTATTATCTCTGAGTCCAAAGAAAATTACTGGCTGGATGCAATCAAGTTCCTTGCGGTTAATTGCTTTCAAATCTAAATGTGAGCAGGCAGAGAAGCTTGATATCTGGTAGTAAGAGTTACTTCCTTGCATGGACTGCTGCTGTAATCCAGCTGGTTCACGAGAAGGGAGAAGCTGCCAAGACATTGTAATCTCATTCTAATATCTGACAAGGTAGTCCGAACACTCCTGCCCTTCTCAAACTATTAAATGCTCTTTTCTTTTGGTTTTTTTCCCCTTTTCTATTATTCCCCAGGCTTCTTCAAGTTTGATTATTTCTGATGTACAGATTTGCTTTTTATCCTTCAAAATGCAAGTTTTCACAAGTGGCTGTTCCCCAGAACAGAAACAAACTTCTAAATGGTGACCAGCAGTAGTACACTGACCCAGACACCCAAACCTGTAAACTCTGAACTCTTCATGAATAGCCTACCTTAAACTTGTTTAAAACCATATTCATGCAAGTGCTGAAGATTTTTTTCATTCTTTTAAGACCTGAAGCCAGAGGTTAGTAGACCTTTTCTGATTCCTATGAAGAAGCCTATTTACCAACAGGAGCATAAGATAACTATTCTGCAGGAAAACATCCAAGAGAAGAATGAGCCATGTCTGGAGCTGGCCTCTTCAAACCTGCTGATAATTGGGAAGCTGCCACTTTGAACCATAAAATCCAAACTATTCAATGCTTGATCAACATTAACTTTCAAACATCAAATCATTATGTAACATTTACATTGGGGGTTACTAGGTTATTGAGGAAATACAGAAGACCCTGGTTTTTCTCACCTTCACCTCTAGTGACATTTGATGCACAGAGCTAACTAAATAAATGTAGATGTCAACTGCTGATTATTAAATATTTTTGTTACTTTAAAATTAATATAGATTTATCTACTGCAATTCATACAGGTGCATCACATTATCTCCTCTGAAGGAACAGACGAATGCCACAAAGAAACTCACAATATTTAAAAATTTGAAAGACAGCTTCAAAGAATATTACCAAGAGCAAAATTTTAAAATGCACTCTGTGAAGACTCTTCTTCCCTGTCTTCAGTTCTAAGATTTTAATCAGCTTTTTTCCTCCTTGATGGTATGCTTCTCCACCACAGTAAAAAGGCAACTAATAGATCTGTTATTACATTTGAATTTCTTCATCTCACATGCTGTTACATCATTTCTTTTTAGATTTTCTCCTACATGCTATTCTGGATAGAGCAATCTTACTTTCAGACTGAGCACAAGTAGATAATTTCTTAATTGTTGTACATTCAAATGGGAAAAGAAAAAACCAGAACATTTAAATTTCTTTCCCTTTTGCTGATTGCCAGTACTTTTCAAGGCCTTCAGTTAAAGATTTAAAATTCTACAGTTTTCCATTAGTTCTACTCACAAGCCATGAAACCTATTTTTAATGGAATAGAATGGAAAGTTTACTTCTTTTTGAGAAAGTCTTCCTAAAGGATGCAAAATTTTATCATCATAATTTATGCAAAGAAGGGCTGGGACAATTGACAGAATACTAGGGCTCCAAATGAGTTTCCCTTTTAAATGTCTCCATGACAAGTTCTGTTGTATTTTTACACATTATCTATGGAACTTCATATAATTCCTAGCTTAAAAGGCTTTGAAAGTTTTTACATCTCTTTTTCAACTTTTTCAACACTGAGGCAGCTGCTAGCTTTGCCAGCTTGAGATAAAGCCCCAACAAGGACAAAAATACAGGGATAATATTTGATGTATATAAACAAACACCAGAGAATATACCTACCTTTTGCAGTGCATTTTGCCAATGTAGACAGCATGAAGAGTCATTTAAAATTTAGCAATATTAGGAAACACACTAAATTTCTTCTGACTTTCTCCTTATGCAGGCTGGTTATCAGCCTGTATGTTGGAATCTCTTACTATGAATCAAAAAAGCAACCAACCACACAAATAAGTTCAAGAGATCAAAAGGTGTATTTGGAAAGTGAGCACCTGTCTCATAACCTCCATTAATAAGTTATCAAACACACTCAAACATTATTTAACAAAAAATATAATCTCCAAGAAGAAAATGTTTATTGTTAAGCGAGAATTATTAATAGCCATAATTTGTAACATATCTTACCTAGAGGCCTTCCCAAAGCATTCCCCAGACTCTAGGGCAGGAAGAATGAAAATAAAAATGGCTAGAGTTCCAGGTATTATACATGTTTCTCTTCTTTACCAGGTTTACAGTGACCTAACAGTACTGTACAGTACAGTTTTATAAAGCAAGATGACATTCTTGCCTCAGCAAACTGCTATCTCTTTTTCATAGGTATATATTATATAAATAATATATTTATATAATATATTATTAATAATATATTAAGTAAAATAATATATTAAGTAAAACTATTAATAGCCATTTCATAAGTGGAAGGAACAGAGAAATAATGAGGGCAAGTGATAGAACAGAGATTACACAGCAAATCAGAGTGAGAATGAGCAACAGAACACAAACCTTTAGTATGCTTTTGCATTACATTCAGCAGGTGCCTAAACATTCCTCATATTTTACTGACAAGAAATCATACGAATCTACATCTTGAGGAACCTGTCCCTGAAATATAGCAAGTTTATGGTAAGCTCAACTTGTGTACCCTTTTTTACTTAGTGAATACATTAATAATCACACTCAGCCACACTGAGTCCATCAACACTCAGTTATTATTTTTGTAACAAAAACATTTTTATAGTTCTGCTAATCATTCCTGACCAGTGTTTGCTTGTTATGTTGGCACATCTTTCTGCAACTCAGATTCCTTCTTTTGTCCTCCGTTCTACAATTTTATGCTACATGAGGTACAAGTCTTTAGGAATGAATGACATTTCTTGTTCTCACAATGCTACTATGTGTAAGGACGCTATCTGAACAACCATCTTACAGTATTTGTGTGAATACAGAAGTGGGAAAGTAAAAAAAAAAAGAAGGAACAATAGGAAGTGAGATCCTGTGAAAGCATCCTCTCTCGTTTTAAGGAATGCTTCCTGCCTAGAGGCAGCTATGTATTCATAGGAATAAGACTGCTGTGACTCCCAAGATGAACTAGAAATCAGTATTCATGTGTTAAAAAGGAACTCTGTATTTGACTTTAGCATAGATGGGGAAGAAAAATTCAGCATGGCTCGAATGAATACATGTGAAGTAACGTTCTGATGTACTAACCTTTATTTTTCAAGGATTGAAGAACTTTCATAAAAATACAACTAGTGGACAACTTAACACTGAATTCTTAGAATTAAAGTTCATGTAATTGTTACTATGCCAGAGCTGTTAATGAAAAGTGTATTGATGCTTATTAGCAATTAGCAATTGTACTTTTAGCTTTGTACAGTTAGCTTTGGTACTGTTAGAAAACACACACAGTTAACTGATAGCTTATAAAAGGGATATGGATAAGAAAGATAATACCCAGAGCTCATCGTTACACAGCTGTGACATTAGACTTTTTCACCAAGTTTTTCCTCAGGAGAGTATAAGACACAGGCAATGCAGGAGTGGAGTGCTAATGCTGAAATGCCAAAACACAAGAAGTTCAGTGTAAAAGATGCCAACAGATGAAAAAAAGAATCTTCTTCCTCATTGCAAGTGTGGAAAGAGGGGCATTCTGGCCTGGTTTTCTGAAAACACCTATTTGCATAAGCTTAGAAGATATCTAACCATTTCACCAATTAAACAAATTTAGGGAAAAACAGAACTAGCAGAAAAGTTTCAAAGAGTATCTTTTTCAGCAAAAAAGCAGGATGAATTGTTAATGTTATTTTTAATTTTAAAAGTGGTCTTTTACTTGGATAAATATTTTATTTTTATTAATAATTTTTAACCTAAAGGAAATCAGAATATAAAATTCTCTAGTAAGATGCTTCATGGAAAAGTAACAACAGTATGTTCATCAAGAACAGTATGTTCAACAACAGTATGTTCAGCAAGAAACTGATGATAGCAACAAATGTGTGTTAACAGAGTTCTTTGAGCTGAAGATCAATAAAGAGCCCCTTCAGTTCAGAGGTCTGATGAAATGTACTGAAGTTAAGCCTAGCTATACTGCACACAAAGAAGCTGACAAAAGAAGAACGAAAGAAACTAGAATAAGGTGATGTTTCAGTCTGTGACTCCAGAGGCCAACCCAGATGATGCTACCAAAAGGGGCCAGCCTGTTTCTTTCTACCACTCTCCTGCTTATTCTTGGTAATGTGAAGCATTCCCTCCTTCACTTCAGCTGTATCACCTGAGGCACCACTCTGCAATCACTAACAGAGTAGAAAGTTATCTGTGTTTCTGCTGGCTTAGTTTTTTTCTCTCACTGTAGAAGTTCAGGCTCAGGTTTTTGACAATCCCTGAAACAGCAATAAAAACAGCATCAGGAGTTTGTTCCTGGGAGCTGAGGGAAAATGAGAGAAAGAAGCCAGTTCTCTCCTTTTCACTAGCAGTGCACTGCTAGATCAGCTCTCCATGTCCCTCCTTCTCCTGCTCGAAGTTGTTAGTACTGACTCTCAAGTCTGGAGGCTTGCTCTCAGGCACAATGACCTGAAGTGATGTACCAAAACAGGCAAAACTGGCATGGCTCCACTGCAAAGGGAATCCTATTTAAAACCCCACAGGTGCTGAGTCAGTACAGAATCAAAAGACACAAATCTGAAGTACATATGAGACAAAACACAGATACCTCCTGATCAGCTGTCATCACCAGTGACTCCCTGGGCTCCCTCAAAGAAGAGATGCTGTTAACACAGGCATACTGATGATTTACCAGTTTCTGGAAATTTTCAGCCTGTGCCGTGAGAACATTTTCTCCTACGTGTCTTGTAAATAATTGATTTGTAGTGTTGCTCTACTCCTAAAAATGGGTGTCTATTTTTCTTCATTTCTGAACACCAAGAAATTCATGTACATTTCATTGTGCCTGTCATGGGTACATCAATAAACAGAAAAAGCATGCACTATATTCAATGTTGTAATAGAAACATTTTACCTAACATGGACTTGAATTGGCCTTATTTACTTCAAAGTGGTGACCATACATTCAGATGACTTCTAGAGATCAGCACAAATGAATACCAGTAAATTTTTTACAGTACCATCTGGTCGTTTGTTCTCCTGCATGTCAAATTTTGTATTGAAAATTACGTTGTAGATGCATTACAGAGGTTTTAAAGGCTTTTAATTGATAACGATTTTTCTAGAGGGTACAATATCCCTGTTACAGAGCCAAGTTTTTTACTGTTATGAGGCTATGTCAATCCTCTTGGGAAAATTATAATTAGATGCTCTTGGTGGTTCATTTTCTTGTAATAATCTTATGTTTCTAGTTCAGTATTAACTGTCTGGCCCACAGACTCAATACTTTGTAGGGACAAACTTTTGCTATCTCATTAAAGTTTGTACCAATTTGATCAAGTTTAAAATCTTTAGAATATCATTCTGAACAATATGTTGTAGATTTCAGAGGTAAACAATAAGTAGATTTTTGTCCTCATTGAGCATGCTCTCAACCCTGATCACAGTGGGCTGGTGCTTCACAGAAGTAAGGATACCACAGCATAATGCTAAAACAATCAGAAAGATTTTTGTTTGAAAATAAAACATTTAAGCTTAGTTAGGTGATGACAGGACAGACAAGGAGTTAAACTCCCTTAGATGAGCACTGATTCATATAGGGTGCTGGGAAGCAAAATCCTTCTTACAGTCCAGTCATGTCTAAGGTGCAGAAGCTTGTCTGTCACAGCACACCCAGTTAATACATGAAAAGGCTTGAGGAAAGAAATGCTGTCGTGGTTTTGGTTCTTTGTCACTCCACATTATGGAGCTCAATCCCAGAAGACTGTATTGGAATACCATGACAAATCCATTTCAGAGCTCCTCTTAGCACAAGGATCATTTCACTCTGTCTATATGTGCAATCAGGTCAACAGCTGGAAAAATTCTTGTACCTCTTGGGCCAGCCATGCCATAGCGGTAGGCCCTATACCTATGTGAGCTGCTATGTGGGGAAGGCATCTTAGGAAACCAGATAAAGCAGTAACTTCTGCTGTAATGCTGGCATAACTCCCACCCACAGTGAGCATTTCCAAATATATTTTCCCAGAAAACAAAGAAACTAACAAGAAAAAACACACACACCCCACAAAACAAACAAACAAAAACCACCCAGAGAAGTCAGCTTCACCTTGAAACTGTACTTAACAACCATTCCTTTATTTTAACTTGTACATTTTTGTTTGGGCCTTTAGCATTTAAGCCACGGAGTTTTATGGGATGCAACTATATACGTGTTTATGACTTATGAATCATAACATCTAATTTACTTCATCAACATTAGTCGGTGGTTATTTATAATGATGGGCCAGAACTTATCTAACTCTAGAATTTCATATTACAGAATGATTGCTGAGCTTGGGACAGTGTTCATTTGCATTTAATTCTCTTTTGAAACAGTGAAATTCTGCCACCCTCTGGACAACAACTAAACTAAGACATATTTACAATCAACTTCAAAAGATGCCACTTCTGCCAATAAAAGTGCATTGCTTTTTACACACTGGGCTTAATGAAAAAATAGAAGTTATTATTAAACTATAAGCAAAACAACTACTTTCAGTACTGAACAACCTTCTTAGTAATAAGATTTAATCAAACAGTAAACTTCAATATTTTCTGTTCTTAACTTTCTCTAGTAGTCACTTGAATGCTCACAGCTGTATTTTTAAAGATCTTTTACCAAAGTATGATATAATGTAAAGCATGATATAATGTATCATGCCCACATTTATTTTCAGAAATCAGAACATTCTGGAATTATCAACATCTTTCTGAATAAGCCAAATGAAAACAAGCATAGAACAGAGTTCAGTGGGAGAAAGAAGGGCAAAGAAGGTAGAATTATAGCTGATGAAACTAGCTTTAAAAACATCAAAAGGAAAACATGACTCTTACATTCACATGGCAAGCAGCACTTGTTGCTAATAATATTGCCAGTCAACGCATTAATACAATCATTTGGAACAGTAGAAGTCACATTCAACGTTTCAGTTTGTGCTTCCAGTGTAAGTGTGGGGAAGGAGGGCCATAGCAGAGGTGTTGCTACACACAATACCTTGTACAGTACCTTGTTTTGGCTATGGAGCCTAGCTGCTGTTGTTCTTGGATGAGCTCAGCCAGCTGTTTTTGCAGAGACATATCTTTACCATGTACTTGTTTAATAAATGGATGTTCCAAAAGATGGGTGACCGAAGGGCGCTTTTCAAAATCTTTGATTAGACACCTGTGACAGAGAAATAGGGGTCTCAGACAATGAGGTTCTATGATTACAGCATGAATTGAGTCAGCTTACTGTGTGGCTGTTACTCTGTTTCCTTTTTTCCACAATTTTGAGTTCCTCAATATGTAACAAGACTCTTCTACACCGCAATAAATCTGCCATAAAATACTTAGCTAAGTGAATGCACTCTACAAGTATACTAGTATAAAAACTACAGATTTGAGTTTATTTAATCCCTCTTTTTAACTGTAACTAGATAAAAGGAAAAAAATCACATTGTATCCTGTAAGAGTTTACATACATAAGGTTAATATACACAAAAATTAAGATGAATGGACAACACTTCATTCACTTTAATTTTCTACCTATTCTCTGATGAGAGTTTGACTACGAACTGTATAGGATACAGCCTATTGAAAATCATGACTAAAATCTGTGGTACAACACTAATCAGAATGATATAGAGCTTTGTTTTTAAAATTAACATTATGGGTAGATATTCTATATCACAATGATGAGTGTTAGCATAAGAATTACAAAAAATTCTGCAAACCTGCATAATTCAGTCTGGAAGAGAAAGGAATTAGTCAGAATTAAATGCTAGCCAGGGTACCAAAGTTCTTTCTGTGATAGGAACAGGTGAACCAGTAATGAGTAAAGAAATACGTCCTATTAAATCAGCATAAAATAAAGTACCATGCTAATTTATATAATAGAGATTGAAGTTTGGCAAAGCCATCACTCAGGTTGAATTATTTTTGGCATAATAAAGCTGAAATAATACTGTTCAAACAGAAGAATGATCCAACAGGATAAGACTGCTTTCAAGTATCCTCTAATTAATAATATTAAATCATTCTATTAATCTTGCTCAAATAATAATAAAAATGACATTATTTGAGAATGTGAAAAAGAAGTGCTGCAATTCAGTATATACTTCCCTTCTAGTATCTATAATTTTAGCAAATTATAGCTCAAGATGAATTTATTTGATGAGATGCATTCATATGACATACTTCACAATTCCCTTTCATATTTGCTGAATAAGTACCTAAAGTACCTCCCTTCCAGGGGTAAATATCACAAATAAAGATTATCATTTTAGCCGAAAATTCAATGAAACTTCAATACCTTTCAGAATTTATATTCTAGTAATAAAAGTAACAATGTACAAAATTTAAACTACATTACAAAAAATCATACACATTAATTGATTTCAAATACTACCAAACACATTAGCAAGTTATTAAAGTTTAGTCTCACCTCAAAGACTTTACTGAAGACTAAAGTCTGGTCTTAAAATGCTCCCGAAATATCTTTGCACATAACTTTAATACTTTAGGTTCCCAAAAACCATTTTGCTAACCTCTTCTGTACATCTAGTCCAGAAAAAAAAAGTCTGTAAAATGTGTTTTGGAACTATTTAGCTATAGGCTAGAACTGTAGCCTCCTGATAGAAACACTAAAGCAACACAACCTGCTTTATCTCCATCCCTCTGAGTGCAAGGCTATAAATACCAGTCCTTCCCCTCCATGAAAAGATCCATCATTACCCTTGAACAGGTTCTGACAATCTCCCCTACCCCTTTTCTTTTTTGTATTCTGGGAGTTTTAAAAGTCAATACACCCACACAGACAATATGGTCCATGCCAATCCTGTTTAAATTCATGTTTCCTGAGAAAAAGAAAAAAGCATTTGAAAAGAAAGACAACATTAATCAGGAAGACAGAAGAAAAGAGAACAAAACAAGTGCTACACATTACACAAATTCACAGATTGATGGCAAGTATCTGGAGATTTCAGCCTGAAAAGCTCACGCACTCATGGTTTTTGCCATTCTATCAAGAATTCCAACTTTACAGCATTCATATTTTATTGTTAATATATAAACGTTCTTGTTAAATTTGGTTTCATCTGGAGTTTTTCAGTACTATAACTGAATCCAAGTGAATCTACATCATAGGACCATAGATAGTTCATGCTGGAAGGGACCGTTCAAGGTCATCTAGCCCAAATCCCCTGCAATGCACAGGGCATCAAGTACATCACGTTGCTCAGAACCCTCAGTTTGACCTTGGCTGTTTCCAGGGATGAGGCATCTACCAACCTCTGTCAGTGTTTCACCTCAGCCTAAAACATGTCCTTCAGATATCTAGTCTGAATCTACTCTCTTTTTGCTTAAAACCATTATATCTTGTCCTATCACAAAAGGCTTTTCAGATAATAACACTGGAGTTTAAATGGATTCTCTTCAAAAAGTTATACAGTTCCATACAGGATATCTTATGTTTCTCAGAAGTGTGAAGAACATGCAAACCTTTGACCTGGTGGCATGCAGTTATTAATAAGAATTCTCTGAGCTCTGAACAATGCACCCACAGGGACAACCTATAGACAGGATATGGAAGTTGCATGAGAGTTTTCCTATATACATGGTCCCTAGGTGACATCTAAATGTCCCCATACTGTACTCATTGTGGAAGCCCAACAAGAAGAGACATTTTGGAGAAAAAAGTTCTTAGCTTCTCTCTTGCATGCCTGAAATGTGAGCTTTTCAGGTCTGGCAGATGTTTTAATGAGCACAGGTAAGTTCTGTAAAGGTTGTGATCTTGGAGATCTTTAGGATTATCTTTGCTTCTGTTGCATAATCCTGCCAATCCCCCACTGACTATTCACTTTGTGTGGATGCTTCACCTTTCAAAAATCGAAGTTTATCTATTGTTTCATCTAAATGCAGCCTTCATTCTTTGGTAGTAGGATATTGCTGCAGTCTGTGTTCACATAGGATTTCACTTGAAACACAACCAAAACTTTGTTAAATCGCAGGATGACTAAGTCAATGACACAAGACACATTGACATGATTCTGTGATCAAACTCTCTGCTCCAAGCTCAGACAGAGCACACCTCCTACTGTGCCAAGTTTGTGCCTGCTTCGGAAGATGAGTTCTTTCAGATGGTTAATGTGATGACACAACAAAGCAGAGAGCTTGTAACTAACAGCTGTGCCAAGGTGAGGGAGAGCTGCTTAAATTCATGCCTGTAACTTTGTGTGTGAGTACTTCAGCTACAGGGAAGAGACTGACAGGACGTTTCCACTAGAGTAGGTTTAATCCATCAAGTCAAATGGCAAGTTTCCAGCACTTTAAAAACACAGCAGCAGAAAGACCAGGTAGGCCATAGGGAACTGATGTGTATAAGGCACACTCTCCTTTGCCTCTAAACAGCAGAAGTTTCGAGACAGTCACTTCTGGAAATTACTCCTCACTATGTTTCAAATGCAGGAAACAGCTTGCAGCTTAGTCACTGCAGGTACTGAGGGCTCAGTCTGTACTCAACTATTCAGTGCCAATTTGATGTCTCACCAGGCTTGCTGTGATGGAATGTAGGCTGGAAAGTTGTCATGTGACACTGAAAACATAGCCTTTATGTTTCTCAGTGCATATTCCTTTGTCCTTATTCTTCTCTATGTAGAAAAAGCCTATTAATATTCTGCTTCTACACACTGCCAGTTCAACTGTGTTGCTTTTAGTGCAACATGAATGCCTGCTGCTGCTACTACTGCTGCTGTTCTTAGTCAACATCATCTGTAAAATAAAAATTCTTGGGCCATCACCTAAGTGCTAATGAAAAATGATGCATCAGACTGCCGGTGTCACTGCAGGTGTTCAGTAAGGTGTCATCATCATCCTACTGGAAGCACTATTGACACTATAATGCTCTTCAGGAAAAAAAAAATCAAAAAAAATCAGCTATTCCAATGCTAAAGCCTGCACAAATGTAAGAATTCTCACGAAGTTTTCTACTGACCTGCATTCTAACACAGAATCATAATATGTGGAAAAGTTAATTACATGAGTGTTTGAGTTCAAAGTTGCCAGTAAATTCAGTCCGAAAATGTATCTAACATATATACCAGAAAAAAAAATCAAGAAGTAATAAACAAAAATTGGGTAATGCTAACATTTGAAAGAGTACAGTAACAAAACAGCTTTTACAATTTCACTCATCACAAAATATTCTGAAATCAGTGTGTGCATTGTACAAGTGCATAACAACATTAAAAAGCCCTAATAAGGAAGGATTTGTTTCTGAGGCAAAAAGAAAATGAAAATATTTTCAGCTTCTCACCTGAGCATTCATTTAAGACCAGTTTGGACAGTTAGCTCAGGCACTGTCAAACATCAACCATACTGCAATTATTCATAACACCAGTAAATGTGCTGTAAATCTGCTGCAAATTCAGCCAAATTGTTTGGCTTGTGGAAATTAAAAAAAAAAAAAAAAAAAAAAAAAAAAAAAAAAAAAAAAAAAGAAAAAGGTGATGCATTAGTTTGACTTGAGCAAATTGACTACCAAATCTACTACAAGATGGACTTCAAATAAAGTATGATGAAAGTATTACATTTAGTCTGCTCTTTTTTGGATCTAAAATAACAGAAAGGCTAAGTAGAGATTGAAAAAGAAATAAAAATTCTTGTATGTTTGCCTTGACAGAAGTCAATCCATTACCTAATTGAAAATTCTAGTATCTTCCACCATGCTTTCTTAGCTGAAAATTAATTCTCAGAATTCATTAGCGTCACTACATTAAACATAGGTTGCAGCCATTTGCAGCAATCTCACAGCCAGGCTCCTAAGCACCATTTCCATTCTGCCACAATTACAAGCAAAGATGAAGCATTTATTAGCAGAGGATAAGAGCAGCCTCCCATCCACAGGCCCATCTGAGACAGCCTCTAAAAATGCACCGGCTGCTTGCACTCGGATGATAACATTGTTGGAATCGCTGGGTCTCACAATGTAAACAGCCATTTCACAAGTAGCGAATCAGATGGCTGAAAAGGAGAGATATTTATCAGCATTCATGAGCTAATATTTACTAATGAATAAATGGAAAGAAACAGATTTCATAAGAGCTGCAGTGGTGGTCTAAGTCTCCTGTGTGTTCAGAAATAGAAAAATAATTACTAACGTCACTCACGATTGCAGGCAAACCTAACTGGAGCAGCAGCAGCTCTTTCTTTCAGAAATTCTCTTTCATTAGATCTATTATGATCTATTTGACCTCAAGTACATTCTTTAAAAAGAAACAAATCAAGCAGCTGCAATTCTCATAGCTTAGTTACATTATGACTTATCAGCAGTATTTTGTTTTTCTCAATTAATTTTGTAAATGCTACATTTTCTGATGATTTCTTATCTGCTAGAAGTATATCGCTGGAACCCATTTTGTCTCATAACTCAAATACCTAATCAGACATCAAGCAACTATTTAGTATCTACATGCACAGAAGATACACAGGTTAATATTTGGAAGAAATTATGACTGTATATCAGACCTTATTAGAGCTGGGGGATTCACACAACAGCCTCTGGCTGACAGTGATATTAAGTCTCTGTGCTGTTCAAGTGTTATCTGTTAGCTAAAGTCCTCATTGCCACTCCTCTGGTTCCTATCTCCCTGCCACTCCCTGTCTCATCAGGGTGCTTTCCCCATCATCTGCTCCTCTCACAGCTCTAGACCATTCTCCTCTGCCCTCCACATATTTTGCTCCTTGTATAAGTACCTGCTGTCTAGCAGTGAGGAATGTTTCCAGGACTCTGCTATTAGGATAAAAAAGGTTTCCAGGGTCTTGAACCAGACTCCAGGTCATCCTGAGGGGCTAAGGTCCTCTTGTCCCAGTCCCAAAAAAATACTGTTACCAGACTGTCCCCCAAAAATAGAGTGGCTCAGCTGAGGTTCTAGAGTGGAAATTTCCAAGAGGAAGAAGAGTAAGGTCATATCCTCTTGAAAGGAGAGATCATTCTCTCCTAAGCAGGGAGAATGAGGTCTCTAGGTTCTGAGACCTTTTTTCAATCCGCATACTTACCCGATTACTTACATCACAAGGTTGCTTCATGATGCAAGATTAATGAAATCAAGACCATGACCTCAAATGGGTTGACTCCCCCTGCTTAGAGAAATGGAAGGACAGGCACTGACAAGGAGGGTCATCTAGGCCAGATACATTAGATCAGAAACTTTCCAGTCAAGGAAGGAAAAATAACAATCTTTGAGATTTTTTTAGCTGGTTAAAATGCTCAGTAACTAAGTGTTCCTTCTGCCTCTGTACCACGTGTAGCTGTAGCAGGCACTGGACAGTTACATGCAGCCAAGAGGTGGAGAAGACATCTCATGAACTACATCTGTAATAAGATGCAGGAATGTGCCTTCTTCTCTGACACTTCCCTGCTTTCCACTTGCAGGCCTGCCCAGCCCCCACTGCTGCAGGTCACTAATTTGCAAAAGTGAACTAAAAAACTGTGACAGCTTTGCCAACTGCATTTCTGCTTTCAGTCCCAATTCAGCAGGACTCATAGGATAGAAATAACCTTATCTTCAGGACTATATATAGCTGTCCCTTTGCAAAAAGTAAATGCTGGGCACTAGGGATATGTGTGGAGGTTAAATAGGTCTCCTGTCTTGCACAGCATCCCATGATAAATAATAAGGATTTTACTGCTCATTCTGCTACAATCAGGTATCAGGATGAAAAGACTGAATTTACGACAAAGAACTCAATCATCACATGCATGGTATAAATTTTGAGGGTCAGAACACATTTATAACATTATTGATCTGCCTTTTGGTAGCAAATGGTGTAAATTACTAATCCTCCCTAAGAGTGAGACAAATACTCAAACACTGAAATGTCACCATCACCTATTTTCTTACTAAATCTTCTTTCAGTTTAATGTTCAACATCAAGCACCATATAGAATAATTTAGAGCACACCTCTGAAACATAACTAAGATTCTATCGCACTGAAATTACAAAATTAGGTGTAGTGAATACCTTTACATCTTCTAAATCTTCAAAATTTAGAACAGGTTTCCCAGCCTTATTTGGGCTGGGTAAGCATTACAATTTATTTTGATTCACTTACATGGTTTAGAGAACAAACAACAGAAACTCTATGGAGTGGCACTTCTTGCAGCTCTTTAGCATGGGTCTGACAGTTGAAATCTTTGAAATTTTACCAGTGACAACAGAAATACAATCAGAATAACTCTAAGAGCATCTCAAAACCACCAAATACGTTTATGTATTGTATGATGCAATTGATGCCTTTCACCAGGAATTGGTCTGCTCTGTATTTTTGGTCTGCCCTTGAAGGCCCAGAAAAACAAAAACCCTTCAGAACCTTGCACAACTGAAGCATTTTATTAGAAACAGTATGTTTTGCCTGTGTACCAGATATTCTCCCTTAGGTACCAATCCCACTTTGACACTACAGCATGCAGCTGATTTGAGGCAGGATTTTTGCTACAACAACTCACTAGAAAGTTGAAGATAACTGTATTTATTATATATGTCCATTCCTCTGTATAAATACATACGTTTCACGCAACGTTCAAAAGTGGCAGAGATCTTTTGTCAGCTATTATAATTTGGTATTTCAAGTTCATCTGTAGACAGATTCTGAGAGTCTACATCAATGAATGAAATGCAAAAATGTACAGATTTGGTGATAACCTTACACATCACAATCTGTATCTTTCTGACATTTGCAAACCTCTGCCCTCCCAGACACCGTGAAATTAGTAAGTTATGTCAAATACATACCATGTTCTCAATGAAAGAAACAGTAAAAGGTTCTTTATGTAACATGAACAGAATGTCACTAAACAATTGCTTGATTGTGAAAAAAACTTTATCTGCATTCATAGAAGTTAAATATAAATGGACCACTTAAAACATTTATTATCTAGATGATCTATTAACTGAATAGCTCTGAATGTAGTCTCATCAATATGAAATTCAGCTTGCTAAGCCATGTTTAAATTGAGTACAAAAAAGTGAGTTTATCAGGACAAAAAAATTATCTTTGTACTGTGTTGGCAATGTCATTGCTAAAAGTTACATTCTGATGATAAACGTAACCGTAAATCCTTAAGTTCACATTTGACTTTATTACTTCCTGAATTTCTTAATTCTTTAATTCCCTCCAGCTCAAGAATGACTAATTAATTCAAAGAACCACAATAGCTAATCATTGGTTAAATAAATTTAAAAGGAGAATGTCTGTCTCAGGAGATACCACCACTAATCTGAATTAAAATTACCATTTTCTGATGTATTGTAAATAAAAGTTACTGCATTCTTCTGCTACAAGAACATATTAACTCTCCTATTTATCCCTCAAGATCAGTCAAGCTTTAAAGTGCCAAGAAAATTATTTGTCACTGCTGTGGTAGTTTACATGGTCTTACAGAAATGGTAAAAATCCTATTGATACATAGATAAAATAAAGGTAATTAATTATTTCTCACATTACATCTGGGGAGCCATATTCTTCATATACAATCACAGTAGTACAGTTAAATACACATACATAGAACTTTATTGGCCTGTCAATAGAGTACGTATGTGCTGCCTGTGTCTTAGTAGATACCAAACACAAAATCAGGCTGTTGCCAGAGATGAGAGCTGAAATTGTGTCCTCTCTGCATTTCTTAAAAACAAAATATCTAACTCAAACTCACTACCTTCATTGTAAAAATTCTTATGAGAACTACACATTACAGTCTTCATCTCAAATCAAGGTCAACAGAGCTGGGAATAGAAACATAGATTCACCAAGCTAAAAACCATCTTGACACTCTCTGTCCAGATTTTGTAAACATTGCATCTGACTAAAATGCTGCTGCAAAGTCTTCATCTCTTGAGGCAACAGTATTATTATTAAAAATATAGACTTCATTCCTGAAAAATATATGATCACTATTTTAGCAGCTTAAAGATTTGCCAACAATGAAACTTCCAGCTTATGCATGTTGTAAATCACTGTAATATGTTAGAGACCACTTATAAAAAAATGCCTCTCAAGACAATGGCATTTCAAGGGATGGCAAAATGGGGTGAAAAAAAGCTACAGTGACCAGGTTTGGCAATCTTGGCATAAACGAAATTATTGCATAAAACAAACTGAAATCAAAAGCTTAGCCAAAGCAACATGCTCAGTTTTGGTCAGTACACAGGTCTGGCCTGCAACTTGAATAGATAAGCTTGTTATGCAAATGATGCTGGCATCAAGAAGGAGGCAGATAATGAAATTATTCAAAAGCTAACCACTCATCACAAGGGTGACAGAAACATCAGGCAAGGTCCTAACACATGGTTAAAAGGCAGTATGGAATTTATACAATCACTGCTTTTAATTTATCATAACTAGGCTGTCACAAGGCGGCCATCAACAAATGCATAACTAATGCATATAAATGAGCCAATTATCAGTAATGGCTAAAAGGTTTGCAGTTGTATGATCCAATGTTTCATTAACTAAATTTTTCTAGAAAATCCACTAATGTAAATCTAAGCCTCCATAAAAACATCTTGTAACCTCTGTATCATAACTTTACTAACACATGCCCAAGAATACAACAACATCAGAGAGAATTCAATTTCAGTATTCTCTTAAAGGCAGCTGTAACATAGGGTATTTATTACAATTGTTGCATTTCTCCATGTTAAGAGAACCATGTATGAGCATATTTCCTTACTTCATTTTGCACACCACTGTAAAAATGAAAAGCAAGATGTGAGAACCTGCAAAATTTGATGATGAAGTAATTAAGCAAAAGTAAATAATAATCCATATGATTAAAGAGATACAATTTAAATATATAAGAAACTCAAAGGACAAGATTAAAAACAAGTTTAGCCATAAAGGATTAACATCTGACTTGTTTTATGAACAGTGCATGCTAAACTAAAGGACTGAACAAATGCTAAGAAATGTTTAGCTGAGTTTTTGTATTGTTCTCAAGCTCAGCTGGGACTTCTGAAAGGGAAGTTACCAAGAAAGAAAAACTTATATAACAATGCTAAAGATTAATGCACAGTGTTCCTGAGACAGAAATGTAATCTTGTTTACCAGGTGCAGTGACTTTCCAAAGCACAAGTGGAATATAATCCACTAGTGCTGGTCCTCCAGAATAAAGACTACAGCCTTTAAATACAATGCAACCAATGTTTTTTTATAACAGGATGAAATTCATCCACCACTTGGTGACCCTTGTACTTCAACACTGAATCTGCCCTAGATCCCAATGTACCCTGCTGTGTAAACAAGGACATGCATTACGGAGAACCAGAACTTGGATCAATCTGCTCTACTGTAATCTGTATCAATCTGTAAGTACTTCTGCTACTTACACTGAAGAGATTCTGTGTTACATTGCAATAATAATAATAATAATAATAATGATGATGATGATGATGATGATGATGATGATGATGATGATGATGATGATGTCCTTCCTCTGTAGGTCAGACATTACACTGTATCTCATCTTGTCTGGTTAAAGATTGGTATAGTAAGTAACAGTATTTTTCAGATTACTAATAAAATTTGCATTAGCATTTTTATTTTTAATTTCTAAAATAGAAAGACAAAACTATTTGAAAAAACTATCAGGTAGGGATATTGTACTTTACAATTAACTGGATACACCAAGGAACAGAACAGATTCAAAATGCAGATGTGCATATTTACAAACCTATCTTGAAAAGTCAGTACTGACAAATGGTGTTATAATAGTATTCCCCACATTACACAATTTGAGCTGTAATTGGTTCCAATGAAATATTGAAGAATACTAAAAATCACTCATAAAACTTGAAGTAAGATTTTTGAATACAATGCTAGCAACTACTAAAGTGATTTCCTAGTGTCACTGTAAAAAGAAAAAGATAAAGCAAAAACATATTTTAGTTTGGTGACAGCTGCATTCATCATGCTCTTGGTACTACTGGCACTCAATTAAATATATTTAATACCAATACATATTACAACCTACTGAACTTTACGAAAGTAGAAAAAAGGCAATTATTTTCTTTCTTGTCTTTCAAATTCTTATTTTAAATTGACCAGCAGTCATTTTCACTATCCTTTTTTTCTCCTCAACACAAAATTTCAATGGAAAACCATCAAGGAAATCAGGTATATTTTATAAACCTGTTCCAGGTCCATCAAAATCAAGAGACACTCAAATGAAGAAAATTACATAAGAAGATCAAACTGTGCTGTAAAGCTTTCAAAAAGTGAGGCATGGTCTAGAATCTATGAAAAGAAAACTGCAGTCAAAAACATGCAAAAGCAGTAACTCCATAAGAAAATTCTGTTTTCAGATTGGCACACATAGGTCTTGCTGAATAAGCTGTTTTCAAAAGGAAAAAAAAAACTCACTGTGAAATGAAATGGTTGAATCCTCTGCACCATTTTTCAGGATGTAGCAAAGTAGGTGGAGGGTTTCTGAAAAACAAAGATCTGAGTTTTAAAATGTTAATGTCTCACAGATAGTCATCAAAGACGCTCCTGGGTCCACCAGGGAGAAACTGATAATTGAGGAAGTAATAGTCCAATTGTCTATGTGACACCTTAAGATGCCTGTTGGTTTTTTCTTGCTGTTGCTTATTCACTGACAGCTCTCTTTTCATGTCCTTCTCCTTTTATGTCAATACCTTTGAAGCTGGTAGTCAGCAGAGCTCACACTGTACTTCCCAACATTTCCCTTTAAATTCACCTGGAGTGACAATGCAATATTAACCCAGCCATCAAACCACTTTAACCCTTGGACCAAGATCACTTATTCTGACCAAAACTTTTAAAGCATGGGTAAGAACAACTTGCAGGATTTTCAGTCTGGGGTTTTAATCTGTATTCAGTTTAGATGACACTGTGAAGTCTAAAACTGTTAAAAATAGATGCTACTTTTAAACTAACATCTAGCAGACAGTATTTTATATTAAATAGTAAGACAGCCTTCATAAAAATAATTTTTCAACTCTGGTAAGTTCCATAGTAGTTGACATAAAATTCCTTTCCTTCCTGATTTTTACTGCTACAATTTAATTACATAAACATACAAAGCAAGACCTATAGGTCATATTAAGTGAACCGAATTGTAAGTGAACCAAAGTGAACCAAATTTAGGAGGACCAACTTGCAGCAGGAATTGTTCATAAAATTATATTATGTATTATATTATATTATATTATATTATATTATATTATATTATATTATATTATATTATATTATATTATATTATATTAATTATACTACACTATACTATACTATGTTATCCTCCAGAGCTTTCCTCTGTAGCTTAAAATTTGCTAAGTATTGAAGCCTAATTTAACTTTTTAAGATTAATCTTACAGAGGTGTTTTATGAAACCTTAATGATTTATCTTTTGCTGCATTTGAGGGTCACATATTACTGAAGACTTATTTACAACAGAAACACACAACAATATTCTGGATTGTATCACGAATCACGTCATTTGTACTGTGGCCGCATTCGACAGAATGAAACTGCTTGGAAACATATCACAAACCAAAAAGGAAAACTGCATAAGCAACATAAATTAGTGCTGATTTGCTCAATAGTCACGAGTTTTTCATGCATATTCATTGAAAAATGAGTTCCATTGAACAATTACTCTAAAAAACGCAAGCAAATTGGTTTGAAAAAAATTGCAACGTGGTTTTGTCATAGATGGACCATTTCGTTCATCTGCATCTTTTCAAAACAAATGCAGCCATCAAATTACACTGCAGGATGACAAGTTTGCTGAAATTACTATCTTATTACCTTTCTCTTTTGCCTCAGAAGACTAAGGGAATACACTTTTTCTCATGAAGTGAAAAAATTCAGAATGTTTGAAATGTGTATCACCTAGCAAATTTATTATTAAGAAAAAAAAATATGACTGGTATTTACAATGACAACATTTCATGGTTGTTTCTCGTTTACCACGCTCATATGTTCATGTGCATCACAGCATCTGATTTTTTTTACAAGCATTAAAAAAAGATGACTATTTCTAGGTACACCTCTAGAAAAAAAAAGAATCCTATATCAAAGAAAGGTAAACTTTAAAAATATCTTTGTCTATAATAAAAATGGTTATCAGTCCTGACATCCCACATATGTGACCACTGCAAACAACCTTAAGAAACAGCCAGCTGGGGTTAGTGTATGTTTCAGTCTTTATATTGCAGGAATGGTACTCCGTCTGACATTTTGGATTCTGATGAACAACAGCTTCTATCATACTGTGAAGTACAGTGTATTTCCTTTTAGAATTATACTAGCACTGTCTACAGACTATTTACAGTGAAGTTTTGAATTTCATTACAAAGTAATTTGCTTTTTCAAAACCTCAATTACTCTTAATGAAATATGCAGTTTTGTCTTTTCTTTTCATAATGTTCCAAAAGGTTTTGCAGATGGTAACAATGGTGCTGACAAAAAGCATATGGTTTGGAGGCTTTGTTAACAATCTCACAAGGAACTTTCTGAACAAAAGACACAGAGATACTTTACATTAGTTGCAGATGTTGTGATGGAAACAGGTGGGATTTCATCATGGAAGAACAGATCAGCAGAGTACATGTCATTCAGGAAATACAGTTTGTCATTTGCAGGTTAATGATTAATGGAGAAAGCCATCTTTTTAACCATATAGAACATGTTTTGTCTAACAAATTACTAAACTACTAAGCTCTCACTGATAGCTACTCTCTTTGGCTGACCCAAATTGACACAACTGAGGAAGTAGTAACTCTGCAGATGTAATCTTGAGCTTGATACTTTTGTATTTGTTGATAAAAGATACTATGTTATTTTTAGTGCTTTTGTAGCAAAACCATTCAGCTCTGTACTTAGACCATTATAAATTGATGTTTCAGGTACCCGGTCCGCAAAATTGAGCTGAGAAACCAAACCAGAATCTTAATTCATTAGCATCTGTAAATTATTTGGTTCCCCTTGGTGAAAAACATTACCTTAACCACAAAGTAAAAAAATCAGTCCCTCCTTTTCTGGCATCATGTGAATAAATGATTTCCAGAAAGAGGCATAAGAGCGTCAGCTTCCTACCTTCACTTTGCTTAAGACACTAGAAACTGTTTCATGGTGATAGCAGAAGACACCACTGCTTCCCTGGCACCTCCAAAGCGGGACTTGTGCAGTAAAGACTCTATGTTCTAGGGTAATAGGAAAAGGCAGATATGCAAAGGTAACTCGAAACTTTTTTCATAAACACACCTGGTCTTTTGCAGTTTGAAATTAATAATCCATTAAGATACCTGTAATTCATATCCTGATTCATATCTCATTAAAGAGAAAAGGTAAAATAACTCAGATGTATCATCAGATGCTAAACTATAGAGAAACAGCACTTGCCTGACCATTTCAGCTCAAGGATCAAACTAGGGCCATTTTGGATTCCAGACTCTGTTAATCCCATTTTATGGAGTTCTGTGGCTTTGTACCTGCACCAGCCAACATCAGTGCATTTCACCAACACCTGGCTATTACTGCAGCACTCAAAACACATTCATAGAAAAACTAAAAAGCTACCTCTTGTTAACTTGCTGACATAACTTACTCTACTTTTTTCATATAAAATTAGAACACTCTGCATGCAATCTTTCAATCATCTTTGCACATGTAAAAGAAGCTGATGCATAATATAGTCTTATTTTCTATTACTTTGATGGAAATTGTGAGAAGTAGATAGGGATATTATTGGGAAAAGCAGCTATAATTGGGTTTGTCTTTTGAAAATGTCCTCTTTTGATGCAAGATGAGTAATCAACCATTTATTTCCCAACTTTGTCTTTTTTCCTTTAGTTCTTTCTATAATTCATAATTAGTCACAGAACTACATGCTCTGTTTCCTTAGGCAAATTCATTGCCCTTGTGAGTAGTTTTTCTATCCTTGTATTCAGTGCTTTCCATGGCCATTCTAATGCTGTTTTTCACTGGGAGTTTTGCTTCAGCAAAGAATGCAAGGTTGAGACTGTACAAGACACCGGTACAAGAGAACAATGTTCCTTCAAAGGACAAGAAGACATTAGTGAGCTTATCAAGCAAGAACTGCTGCTGAATTCTGACTGATACACACACAGCTGTGTGCTGGAAATATTTTAATCTGCAGAGCTTTATGTGTTGCCATCATTCAAACTGCCTCCAAAGTCACTGCCTCCAAAGTCACAGCTGGTGAGGCAAAATTGGTCATTTTACCACAGTAAGGCCAATGATGCAGTCCAGTGAACACGACTCATCCTTTATGTTAAACTGGGATCATGGATAATAGGTATCTGTTGGTAATGGCAAAACAAATATTTTCATTTATGACAAAATTTAAAAAGACTAAAAGCACATCTACTATTTTTTAAACTACATCAGTATAACACAGTCATACATTTTACCAACAGAAATCATGACAGTGCCTCCAATTACCAAACCACAACTGATCATTGCATCAGCATTGTTTCTAATGAGAAATTAGCAGATGAACAACCAACACCTGTCACCATGTACAGGCTCTGACAGTCACCACTCCCCACAAGCATACTGTGGACTATGCTTCTAGCAGACTGAAGAGTCTATAGATCTGTTGACAGTTTCCTAGGTTTATACACAGCTAGTTTTTACATGAAAATACATTTTTCAGGCATATTTCAAAGCACTAATTGAAACAGCCAGAGAAAGGACAAATTTAACCACACGTAATAGTAAGATTTCCTTACAAAAGCTTACAGAAAAATAATTAGTTTGATTAAAATATGTGAATAGTTGACACTAATTAATACCTCATAAATTCTCATACATGTTTAAAGCCCTGCCACTTCAGAGCAGGACTGTCCACCTTGGGTAATCCTCCAAAAATAACCAGGTAATTCTCAAAAGGGCTCAGAAGATTTCCTGATACATTTGGTTTGTGGCCCATTCAAATCAGTAAGAGGTGTTCACTGATCTGAAAGAAAAATTCAGACCCTAAACACTCTCCTATTCATCTGTCTCCTACTAAAGTCTACTGAAGTTCAACTGACTTCCATTAATATATTTCACCAAAGTCCACTTAGCAGGAAGCAGTGTATTGTTATCAGCTCTGTGAAGTTAAGATAGAAACTGTAGAAACTTGCAGAAGTGGAGAATCAGTACAAAATCATCCATGTATACAGAGGCAGGGCTTTGAAGGTGCTTTTTAGGTCAGTGGAAAGATATCACCAATCTGAATGATGTTACATGGAGCCTCCATGGTTGGGAACTACAGCAGCAATTGGCTCAAGAGATCAGGAGATCAGAAAGAACACAGGATTTACAACAAAACTGGATGCTGTATCAGATGCATGGGATTGGGGCAAAATAGCTCCAGGCCTAATGCAACTGTCTGCCAATTGAGTTGATCTAGGGGACTCCAAAGGCAATGGAACATCCTCAAAATGCCAAGAATTCTGCAAGTCTTGATAGTATCAGGCACCAATCTCCCTTAAGTCTTCTTAACCAGATCTGTAGGCATGGCATTCCCATGACTATACAGACAACAAGGCATAAACCATATCTTAAGACTGTACATACCAATCACAGCATATGAGACAACTGGAAAAGATAGTAGCTACTTACAGCATCTTTAGTTTCTTAGGACTCAGCATGATTACGTAAAAACTTCTTGGTACTATAACTATATACAAATCATAGAAATATACTGAGTTGGAAGGACCCATCAGGGTCATTGAGTCCAACTCCTGGCCCTACACAGGACATCCCCAAGAATCACACCACATGCCTGAAAGTATTGTCCAGATGCTTCTCGAACTCTGTCAGGCCTGCTGCTGTGACCTCCTCCTCCCTGGGGAGCCTGTTGCAATGCTCAATCACCCTCTGGGTGAAGAACCTTTTTCTGATATCCGACCTAAATCTCCCGACTCAGCTTCATATAATTTTCTCTGGTCCTGTCACTGGTCATGAGAGTGAAGAGATCGGTACTTACCCCTCCCCAACCCCTTGTGCCAATGCTGAAGGCTGCAGTGAGGCCTTCCCTCAGCCTGTAGACCTCTGTCCTGGCTAGCAGGTCTACAACAGACTCCCATGATGGCATCTGCATTATTTGTTTGTCCCTCTACAGGCTCTCAACCGTGCTATTTCCAACAGTGAGCTCCATACACTCTAGCCTTTCCAATTCATACAGCGTCACCCCAATCCCCATCTCTTCCAACTTGTCTATTCCTCCTTAAGAGCCTGTAACAGGGCACTCCAGTCAGAAGACCCACCCCACCAGGTTTCAATTATGCCAGTGACATCAAATCTCTAGGACTGGGTCAAAGCCTCGAGCTCCTGTTTGCTCCTTCTGCTGTGTGCACTAGTCTGGAAACATTTCAGGTGTTGTACTTTGTAGCCAACATCTCATAAAGCAGATTGAGGGATCCCATGATTATTCATTTTCTCAAGTTTTGGCACACTGTCTCATTACTCATCACTAGCAAGCCTGCTTATTTTCCTTTTCCCTCTTTCAAGCTGAAGTTCAGTCAATGAGTCCTTGCTAGCTCCTGTGCTAGAGCTCTTTTTCCCCTTTAGAAAGGCACATCCTCTCAAGTGACAGTAGACCAGGTGTTGAACAGATCATCCCATGGTCAAAAAACTCTCAGTTTTTCCAATTACACCAGCCTCAGAGCCATGCATTGACCTGATGGATCTGCCTATTCTTATCAATATTATTCCTTGCTACTGGAAGGACTGACGAAATCACTACCTGTGCTCCTGATCCTTCAACCCAATGTCTCAAGGTGCTGAAGTCTACTTTGACTGCCCTCAGACTTCTATTTGTTATTTCATTACTGCTAGCTTGAATAACCAAAAACAGACAGCAATCGGAGGTCCTAGACTGGAAAGTTTTCCAGTAATGTCCCTTTCCTGAGCCCCTATGGAACACTGGTAAAATGACCTTTTTTCTGTGAAAATGAAAGATACAGAACATCCTAGGGAAAGATTGGAGGAAAGAGGGAAGAAGGAGTATGCTCCTGTCAAGTTTGCTCTCCAGACACCTTTTCAGTAGCAACTGATTCACTTCTAGACAGTGCCATCTCCTTTCCCACTCTCCTGGTCTCTTTTCTCTGAGGACTCCTTCTTCTGTAAATATCTAATTCAAAAGTGTTAACACACAACTTCAATAACCTCTCTTCTAGAATTATCAAAGCCATATATCTATTCATATAATGTGTAAGCACCTTAATTCTAACAAGGCTATGCTGCTTTAAACCAAGGCCAAAATCTACTGAGGGAAAAGAATCTGTTAAAAGCAAGTAGAACACAAGACATTGCTGCCTCATTACTGAAACAAAAATATTCTTCTTGTTATCTCTTATTTTACTATCTTTTAATTACAGAAACAGAATTATCTGATATTCCCTCTTCACTGGAATTTTCCATAGGCTATACACAGTTACAGAAGTCTGGACTCAACCCAACAGCATATGATGAATTTATATTGAATTGAAAGTTAAACAGACTGCAGGATTCTAATTACTTGGAAAGGTCAAGGGTAGTAATCCACTTTTTTGGCTTTGGGGTTTTTTTTGTAATACAGGCTCCTGTTCTACTAAAAACCAAACTGAACTCCTGTTTTCCCTCTTTCTCAGAAGAGAATGATGGCTATGTAATCTATAACACATAAATATACATTTGCCTCTTTTTGCTTATGGTTTTACATCACTATTAATTTTGCTGCCAACTAAGTAGGTGACTTAGCAGATTAACAATGAACAATGAAATATGGGCTCAGCTGCAAAACAAATTCAAACCTACCAGTGAACAAAATATCAACTAGCTCTTTAAAGCACACTTAAATCAAGATTTATTCACAAGTCTCCTGCTTATAATAGTTCATCAGGCAGGAAAATAATGAGCAAAAATAAATGGTAAAAGGTAGCCAGTTCCAGAATTATGCACGATCTCCTTTTGATTGTCAAGATTCACTTTATGCATTGGCAAAAGAGAGGTGCTTCAGGAAAACTATAAACAGGGTGTCAAAAGCAGCTTTCTAAGAAACCTACATCACACAAACAAACCATGATTCAAAATGGTATGTATCTGATAAACACCACCTTTAAAGTAATGAGTACGGACAGAAATAATGTGCCAAGCACACTAAATTATCCTGAAGGTCAAATAATAACCTTCAGAAAATGCATTAAACCAAATACCACTTATGTAATTTTTTAGTCCATACAAACAGAAAGAAAATGCATGAAAAATATTGCAAAGTGTTCTGCTTGGGAACATCTGGATTATCTTTGACTTTTTGCCTTGAACATTGCAATTCACAGGCCACTGGTTTCAGTCAGATTTGGCAGCTGCAAGGTTTTATTAGCCTTTTTCAGAATCTGACAAGGCATCATTTATTTCTGTCATTTATTCTTCAGTTTCCAGTTTCAGTTTCTGGCTTCACTGAGACAGAAGCAATTTCAGAAATATTTTTGTATGGAAGTGAAAACATACAGCTTTGCATTCCAGTGGTCAAGCTTCCAACCAAAAATTTAGCATAATTGACTTATAATTATGCTTTGTTATCTCATTTATTCACAGAAGTTTCAGAGAGTTAAAAAGGCACAAGCAATTTAAGAGCAATTGAAACAGGGGAAGTAATAGTAACAATTTTTATTTATAACCAGTTTTCATCTTTAGTGCAATGTAGTATTTTGCTTTTCTATTAAAATCATTGCTCTGTGAATTTGCAAAGCAGTAGAATGTCAGTTGCCAAAGAAATGAAATAGAACAGCAATACTTTTGTGCCTGACTGAAATACATATGGTGGTGTCTAGACACTACACTTCTGTAGCTGGAATATTAAAATACTGCAGTTACACAGCATATTTGTAGATATTTATGGGGAAGTAAAATATCTTTTTATATCTGAAAGTGAAAATCCCACAGATAAATTTCTAAGGACAATTCCTGAATTGTGCATGTTTCACACTCCCACTATACATTAAGGCCAGTTTAAGAGGCCTGAGTAGGACACCTGCCTGAAAGCACTGCCCAGTGAAGCAGATCCACTCTTGGAAAGCTAAAAGTTGGCTCAAGAAAGACACAGAGGGATGCTACAAACTGTTTCTTTTAGGCATCGGAAGAGTGCCAAGGGAAGAACTAGACCATTTGGAGTCTGACATGGAACAGTGTACCACAGTCCTGTGCTCCTGCTGAGATCTTCCTCTGCCCACCAGGGCAAAGCAGAGCAAAGGCCCTGTCATGCCATGGTGACTCCCATTAGGCTCCATATTGCCCTGGACACAAGGTAACACAGGATATCTGTGATTTTTCAACTCACTGAGACGTGCTTTTTGGGGCCTACTTTCCATCAACAATAAAATGTTTTCACTACACTGCTCCTATGAAAAGGGCAACTTGCTTCACAAAACCACACAAATGGCTTTTCCACTTTTGCTTCTTTATCTTAATTTCTTTGTCTAATTTAGCTCTTATTTCAATTTTCTTATTTCACCTTCTTATCCTTTCATTTCACAAAGGCAAGCATTTTCTTAGCTGAGGCTCTACAGAAATACAACTAAACCTAACAGTAACCCCATAAAAGAAGTTTATTACCACATGATTGATGTGGCTGGGACTCAACATGCAATTCAATCATCACACTCAGCAAAAGCAAGCACTTAAACCCTGCACTTTCAAAGGAAGTAAGGATTACACCTCCTTTGTATGTTATGACACAAACTTTACTTTCATTTTTCAGCTTAGTATTGTATGAAGTGGTATTATTCTGATAGCTCTGCCAGTCTAGTTCAGAAATAAACACTTGCAGAGGGAATACATAAGTTAATGGTGGCACACTTCCAATGGACCATTAGAAGGATCATTTTAATAAATATTCTGAAGCAATAGACTGAATAAATGCTGAAACCTAAAGAAATGTGCAAGATGTGTAAGAGTACCGTTTTTTTTAAAAGGAATTATCTATTGCCTTCTGAGCAAGAGGACTGTATGTGGAATGAAATTTATTTGTTCCCTCTCCTATTCCATCCAATAAACTTTATTCTAAAATAGTTAAACTTTTTGTCTGTTTAAAAAAACAAAACCAAAACCAAACCAAACCAAACCAAAACAACCAAAACCCTGTATAGCTTATGAATACCTGCAGGTCATAACTGGGGTGAAGACTAATAAACATAGTATGAGAAACATGAAATATTTATTCATTACCAAAAAGGTCCTGTGCCTGCAATTCAAATAAGCCCTCTCTTATGCAGAAGTAAATGACAATAATACAGTAAGACTGTATCCCAATAAACCTGTAAAGACACTAATGTAAAACTCATGTGTTCCTTGAAACAGCCGGAAAGACCATGGAAAATATCTTGGGAAAAATATTTACTCACATAAGCTAGGGAACCTAGGAAAGGATAACAGTAGTTAAAACACATTTAGGGTAAGAACCACTAATGATGTACATAATGTGTAGCAAAGCAATTAGTGATGCAATAAGAGAACAAAAAAATCACTGCAGAGCTGATATATTAGAACATCATGGAACACATGAAGATCAAGAGGGATGATTTTTTTCCTTTTAATGCAAGATTTAACCCACACCTCATACTGAATATTCTATGGCAAGCTCTGAAAAGAAGGATCTCCTAAATAAGTTTAAAAACTCAGAGAAAATGAAGAATTGAAAGAATCAATGGTAAACGACAGACATAGGACAAGGGAACATTTTGAAGATGGGAAGCAGGATCTTGGCAAAAGGAAAGACAAGACAATGCCAAGACTGGGAAAAATATCAAAGTACTAACAATGTGAGAAGAGCAAAATTAAAAATAAGAGACAAAAAAGGTGATGAAGCAAACAAACCAAAATCCCCAAAGGCCAAACTAGGATAGAGCAGTAAAAATACATCTACAAAAAATTGAGGGTATAATACGGAAAACCATTCTTCCTTCCTTCCTGAATTTCCTCTCAGTAATTAATTATGAGTAACTAAGGTGATTGTTAAAATGTTAACATACTTGTTAAAACGACACGAGCACTCAATTTTAAGTAACACACAGAATGGCCAAACAAAGAAAATTACACTTTCATCAAGTCAGATCTCTGGTTTTGTCGTAATATAAGACGTTTTCTGTTCTTTTTGTGTCCCCAGACAGCTGAAGCAGATGCTACGTGCTCTAGAAGTCTGACATATTTGCAAGCTGGCAACAGATCATGGATCATCAACTTGCCCAGTGAATCTACCTTACTGTAATCCAAAACATCTTGATCCAGCACTCACACTGATTTTTCAACAGTCTGATAAGAAGAAATCTGATATAACTATACTGAGAATTAAGAAACCTAGCAGTTACATTTTAGCTAATTTAACCAAACTAAACTGCATAAAGTCAATCACTTTGGTTAGCCAGGTAGAAAGATGAAAGATGTTACTACTGTGTTTTTCCTAATGCTCTCAGAGACTGTGGTGTGGTAAATGCAGCTTTCATTCATGGGATCTCACCATTCATTTGCCAAGTAGATTAAAATGCCAGTCTTAAAGATCTTATACCTTAGAGATCTTACATCTTAGAGATAAGCAGGGCCATGTTCAAGTTGCCTCTAACTCTTTTTTTGAATACACTATAAAAATATTGACACTCTTTCAATAAAGCAAATATAAACCTCTGTAAAAATAATTATACCTGCCTTGGAAAATTCACTTGGCTTTGGTAAGTTCTACCAGGGTTTTTTTCACTCTTCAAACCTTCTATACCTTTATACCCGTATGCTTTCAATGCAAAATTTTAAGGGTTTCTAACAACACTTGACAA
Source organism: Trochalopteron elliotii (assembly GCA_024734555.1). Classification (NCBI taxonomy): domain Eukaryota; kingdom Metazoa; phylum Chordata; class Aves; order Passeriformes; family Leiothrichidae; genus Trochalopteron; species Trochalopteron elliotii. Next base: position 11,228,446 of record JANPWX010000011.1, on the reverse strand, counting down.
ATTAGTCCAGTAATTGTTTCTTCAGACTGGGTAAGTCAGTAAACTATCCTGTTTACTTAAATTCCTCCTAAGACCCCCATATGGATGAAGTGAACATTTTTCCCCACAGCACAGACTAACAGGCTGGAAAGGACCTCAGAAGGTGTCTACTTCAACCTCCTGCTCAAAGCAGGATCATCTATGAGTTCAGCTCAGGTTTCTCAAGGCTTTATTTTCTCAGCTCTTCACACTTCAAATTAATTTTCAGTCAATTTTCAGTAGGACTCTTTAGTTATCATGAAAGTCAGCACTTTGAAACCCAGCCCTTGAACATGGCCATTGCTTTGTATCCCTGCACTCCCAAGATCACATTAAGCCATACATAAATACTGAACCTTAGCACAGAAACAACTTACAAGCCATTTCAACAGGCCTTCATCATTATTTACCATCTTCCCCCTCTTCTCTTTCCTTTCTCCATTTCCTGCTTGCTAGTTCTACAAATGGCACTGTAACATTTGGGAACCTAGCACTGCAAAGTCATTTAATCTGACTACAGTCCAGTTTGTTCATGTCAAATGTGGCCTCTCTGCAGAGAATGCACTATCCAGAGTCTTGCCTAGGAGTTTTTCCTTGCCTTCATGACAATTGTGAAAACTTGGAAGAAGTTGCAGCACAACAGAAATCTAAGTGGTGTTTCATGATCATGAAATAAACCCGCTGAATTCATTATTAACTCTCTGAATACTGTAGTTATAAAGATTTATAACCAATGCCTACTCCAATAAATATTTCTTTAAAAATTTTATGAGTTCTAACTTATGACTATATCTGTGATAGGAAAGAAATATAAGCCACTAATTGTTAATAGCAAATGTGCACTTATGTGCAGTGCATTATTACTGCGCTAATAATGAGTAATGATTAAATATACTGCATAAAATCTTAACATTAATCAAACTGATAACTGCAACAAGCAAATCAATACCTTTCAAAGCACAGCTCCTTTTCACCAAATATGTTTGCAAATAGTGTGATTACTTTTTATTGCATATTTCTGAAAATTACTTTAGAGAGCAAAGGACATGGGCATTTGGTGACTCTTTATTTTGTAATAACCAACACACATCCATTACAATCCTAAGGATAATTACAATCTCACTAGAATGTGGGTACTATCTAAAAAGTTCACTTTCTTTTTTCTTCTGCTTCTATCAGCCAGTGAATTAATTCCTTTATAAATATGAACATCAATATTCTATTTTGAATAGAAAAAAAGGCATCTGTTTTACAATTACATCCCAGGAAAATCTCTGGAAGTGTGAAATGTACAAGGTGTCTTATTCACTCCACAATACCAGATTATCTTTTTTTCTTGCAAAAATCTAATTTAATTTACTTGGCTCAAATCATTATAAATGATGTGGCCTACTGAACTCCAATATTAACCATAGGCTATAAAGTTTATTTTGGAACCCCAAAAGGCTAATGGTGTGTAATGAAGTTCCATTTCTTTAGGACTCCATTACAAACCAGAACAGAATTTTATTACTTTTCTTCAAACATTAAGTTCTAACTTGTGTTTGCAAGGCACAAGTATGGCAAGTTGCCTGCACACCAAGGACCCTGCAAAACCACATGCCAAATGCACAATAATTCAACAGACACAAGTGTGTATTTTGCATTGGCAGCAATCTAGGGATAAAGACACATGCAAAAAAAGGAAATGTTTTACAAGGTAAGACATCACAGGCAAAATATTAAAGTTTTATGAATGAATATTTATAGCACTGATATGGCTTTCACCCAAGACAAGTGTTCCAGACTTCAAAAAAAAAGGCAACATTTTGCAGTCTCCTCTTTTTTCCTCCATGACTGACAGATAAGCTTTATCACCATTTCATATAAAATACCTCTCACTAAAATTCAGTCACATACATAAGAGACTGTAAGGTCTGAGTAACCAGCCTGTCAGCATTATGGCTCTGACACCACATAACCCCCCAATCAGAAAGCAATTAAAAAGGGGAGTGCAGTTTTTTCTACCATGCAACAAAACTTTAAATCAAACATCACCTTTTCCAAATCCACTGCAAAAAACCAAACACCTCTCTGGACTAAGCATGAAGATGGTTATCACGTGGCACAACCGTCAGGTAAGGTAGGCTGCCTATGGATGTTTGACAGCCAGGAAGTCTGAGGGAATTACTGATCCAGTATTTTCCTCTGGCAGCGCTGAATACAAGTGTCTTGTGAAACCAGACTTTAATGCAGAGCTCCCCTAAAGGAAGTTCGGTGTGGGAACATCATGTGTCCTCCACTATGGGTAAATCCCATGCCCAAAAATAACAGTGTGCTATTTGCAGCCTTTGTGTGCAGTTGCAATACTTGGTATTTGGGGCCCACAAAAAGGAATCGATAAGGAAATAATTTTTCCTTCTTTTCAGTATTTAGAGAATTTAGAGAATTTAGCACAGTAACTAAGGCTTTATTTGCCTGCAGCTGTTCCATAGACTAAAAAGTCGGGGGGAAAGGGGGGGAGAAAAACCCCAAACAAACACGGGAGTTTACACAATTTAAATCCTGAAGGATCATTTTAAAAGGGAAGTAGAATGCAATTTTAACAGACCCTAAGTAGTCTGTTTCATGAGTGTTCACTTAATACCAGACCACAACGTTCTTAAAATTTCAAGCAGGGAAACCTGCTCTGGTTACCTTGGTGATAAACTGAAGACAAAATAGCACATAATTGTTGCTGATGTCACTGCTCCCAATTGTTTCCAAGGTTACAGAGTACCTCAAATAATTGTGATGTTTCATTTCTAGACTGTATTGGAAGCCCATTTTCTGTTCCCAGTAAATTGTTTAGTACTGCAGGTAATCTATCTAAACCCTATCTATTAAGCATCAGCAGCCTCTCAGCAACCTTTGGTAATGATTTAGGCTTACATGTTGAAAATACAGCTACCTAGTTCTTTACTGAGCAACCTGCCTCCTACTTTATCTTAATTATTTTTATCCTAAGAATTTATCTCTATAACAACATATATTTATTAATCAATCAGATAAAAATACCTGAACATTAAATGTCTTAGGGCAAAGCAATATATTGCATGTGAGCTATCTATCCAAGAGGTAGCTATTCTCTGGGGTAAATGGTGGAAAATTGGTTGTTAACTATTGTTAGATTTCCTCACAACCTTCAAACTAATTTTAAATGCAGAGCACAAGTATTTTGCTGCACTAGAAATAAAAAGCAGCCATGCTACATCTTCTCCATTGCAACCTCCAATTTACTGTGCACCATAGCATGAATCTCCTTAAAAATCAGTATGTACTCTGTGTAAGGATGATGCTGACAGTATTACTGCCAAAGACAACCACAGACAAAGCTGTTAACTACTGTTGTCCTGTCAAGAAACAGGGAGCAGTTTTGAAAGCACACTAAAAACAACATAATTTTAGTCTACAATAATAAAAGCAAGATTTGGTAGGTCAGCTCTATCCCCTAAATCTAATTAAACCATATTTCAAATCCTCACTTCTGAAGGAGACAACAGTAGATGTCCATCTCCCACCTCTCCTCCTGCTGGATGTGCCTTTCATCACATGACTGCTCTCAGACTGCAAGGCTTGACCTTGTCAGCAAGAAATTTTCCACTAGAGCAAAACAAAGTGGTATTCACAGTATCTTAGCAGTCTGTTATTACTTATGCAATGGACTTTGAAAAGTAATAATTTACTTTAGAAACTGGATGACTAAAACAGTTTATGTGCATTTAATGCACGAAATTAACTGCATATGAAGTCACTAAAAACATCTGTCAGGCATCTCAGCTTCTACCTAGGGTTCAGAGGCAGTTGAGTGCAGCATGAAGAGTAACACAGAGCACCAGAAGTGACTCTTCGTTATTTGCTCAGAAAATGGTTGAGACTAGAGCATGTTTATTTTCATGATTATTTGAGTTTCCTGATAAATTCATTTCAGCTGCATACATTTTAGCTCTTCTGTGTTCTAGCAACAACTATATTGGCAGGAAATGTTCAGTGAAACAGTCTGTTTTAAATAAGCACCAAAGAACATACCTATAAAACAATACCCTTCTATTCATGAGAAAGCCAGTTGGAGGAGAGACTCTTAATGAATCAAAAATCAGAAGCATAATGTGCAGGTGAAATCCTCCTTAACAGCTGAAACAGTAAATGTTAACAACAGACTATTCAACAGCAAGCCACAGAGCACAAATTACAATTACTTGCTGAAATTAGGCTATGAATACGTATGAACAAAGAGTGCATTTGCAAAATCAAATTCTACCTGTAAATGACTTACAAAAAGGAAGATAAAGACAAAATCAATGAGAAACAGGCAGTTGTAGGTAAATTATGTGATAACTGAACAGTTAAAGGAAGGAAAGGAGGGAAACTGAACCAAGATGATTTAATTTTAGGGCTGATTCCCTATTGTCTTATGTAATATATAAAAATACTTATAATATTCTACCACTTTCTCAAATATATTAAAATGTCATAAGGTAAATGGAAAACAGACCCCATTTTGCTATGATACAGCTACTAACAGCATACACTTCAATTTCTAGATCTACTGCCAGACTTAAAAGCCCAGTTATAGATGCATACTTGGTACAGTCTTAGAAATAGCTCTCTGCTTTTCAAGTAAAGATGATACAACGAAGGTAACAGCACTACAAGCTACTCATTACTCTGTTAAACCCTGGCATGAATCTATTTGAACCTGATATTCAAACCCAAGGATGCATTTGACTTTTTATCAATTCACATACCTGCTAGGAATGAATTAGTAATTAGTAAGTCCCATACATCCTTACAAAGGCAGAGCCCTTGCCCTGAAGTCTTTTGGCACTGCTGCATACCCTGAGATGAAAGGATAGTAACAATACTAAAATACCTTGTCTCCATAGCACAAAACTGTTTCCCTGTGGAAAATGTATGTACTGTCAAATCATACAAACACCTACATCCACCACTAGAGGTGTACTCCAGGGGTAAAAGTGGTCCAGTCCCATTCAACATCTTCATTAGCAATAAGGCAAAGTGCACCCTCAGCAAGTTTGCTCATGTTCCAGCCTGTGAGGAATGGCTGATACACCACAGGGTTGTGCTGCCATCCAAAGGGAAGGAACCTCAGCAGGCTGGAGATACAGCCAACAGGAACCTCAGAAGTCCAGCAAAAGCAGTGCAGAGCTCTGCACCAGTATTTTCTAGGGGGTAACCACCAGGAAAGCAGCCTTGCACCAGAGGAACTGGGGGTTCCAGTGGACACCAAGGTGAACATGAGCCAGTTCTGTGTCCTTGTGGTACCCTGGGCTGCATTAGGAGGGGTGTGGGCAGCAGGCTGAGAAAGGTGGCCCTTCCTTTCTCCCAGCCCTGGTGAGGCCTCATGTAGAGCACTGTGTCCAGTTCTGGCCTCCCCAGCATCAGAGAGGCACAAAGCTACTGGAAACAGTCCAGCAAATAGTTACCAGTAGTCACCAAGACTGATCAGGGGACTGGAGCACCTCTCACATGGGGAAAGGCTGACACAGGTGGGAAGGTTTAGCACAGAAAAGAGAAAGCTCAAAACAGGTATTATCAATATAGAAATAGGTATAGTTAGAGCAAAAAGAAAACTGAGAGTGTAAAGTAAACCAAGCCAGACTCTTTTCAGTGGGAGTCAATGTGTACACACTGAAACACAGAAGGTTCAACCTGAACATCAGGAAACATTTTTTCACTGTAAGGGTGACTGAGAACTGGTACAGGTTGCCCAGACAAGTTGTGGAGTCTCCATCCTTGCAGATAATCAAAGCTGTATGGACACTGTTCTGGGCAATCTGCTACAGATAACTCAGGTTTGAGCAGGACAGTTGGACAAAATGATCTCCAGACATCTCTTCCAGCCTCAACTATTCTGTGATTCTATGGAAGAAAACACAGCCAAGCACACATACTTTCTGACATTTTCAAAAACACATCAATGCTTCACTTGCTGTGAAACCAGTGATCCTGAACTCTTTGGAAAAAATCAAACACAGAATGGAGATTTAAAGCATTGTAACAGAAATAAAACACAAAGTGCTTCTTGGAAATTCCACTAGCTACCCAATGACACTTATGGGGGTTTAAGTAATTTTGAACTCTAGTTGTATTTTACTGGTTCCAGATTGTAGACAAGTCTGTAACTTCCTGAAGAATTAGCTGTGGTCTTTCCAATGCTCAGTCACAGACCCATCTCTTTTTTCACCTAGAGATAGACTATTCTTAAATTGCTTTGTTATTCATACACCAACTAAGGAGAATCGCAAGGACATTTAGTTCTACTCACTAAATGTAATGTGTCAGCTTACATTTTTAGTATTTGGAATTTTCTATAAAAATACAATCCCAAAATAATGGAGAGCCAATGTATCAGACAATAAACTATTGCACAGAACTCAGCCTATTCCTCAGACAGTTAAACAAAGCTTTTACAGACACCACAATGCCCTACGTATAACGGTAGGCAGAATCTGGTCTTCTGAAGTAGCTTAGTCACATTGCTGTAACTGCACTTCACATCCCTATTCAGAAATAAACAACATTATGCTCTGAAACTTCTATTCCCTAATGTCAAATTATTTACCATAAGACTATTTTCAGCATATTCCTTTAATTACCTTAAACACTTCATATGAAGTAACTACAATTGTATTAATTCTTTTAGATTTTGTTTTACAAAAGCAATCAACTCTCAGCCTTATTGTCCTATAACACATACTTATGTTTCTTCACCATTCCAAGCAACAGCAGTAAAAGTGTATGCTACATGATGTATTAGGATCATGTCAATACCAATGCAGAGGGCAAAATTACAGAAAAGTTTGAATAGGAGAGGCTGCAATATGAAAGGCGATGTTAGAAAATGTTAGCATTTAACATGTCCCTGCAACAGATCTTACCTGTTCAGATGGATGAAATACCTGCAGTACACCAGATGCCTCACACGTATACAACAAAGCAAGGTGAAGGTGCAAGGGGCTGTCCCACAGTCACACTAGTGACTCTATTGCAACTATTCTATTATCTGTTCTCTCTCTTGACATGATCATATCTTCAAAACAACAGTAAGTGAGTACTCTTGAAGAACTTCTCCAGAGTTTATTTTCCAACATAGAAGGTGAGTGTATGGTGGCACAGAAAGTATGAAGACACTGCCTATGGACAAACTACCATGAGGCTGAAGGTGCCATGGGGTAGGAGGTGGTTTGATCCTGCTGGATGCAGGTCAGCTGCTGAAGCAGTCAAGCATCAGTAAATTCAAACTAATAGGTACTCCCAAGAGCTGTAAGTCTCAACACAGTACAACACAGGTGAAGAACTGCACCATTCAACAACTACTCACAAGCTTAAGTCCACTCCACTCCTGGCTATTTAACATGAAGCATAACAATTTTAAATGAAATTTCATTTAATTCTCAGATTTTGTAAGTCAGAAAATCAAACAGTCATTTCTTATCACCAATCAATTTTAAAAGAGGTGCCTTCCATTGCTCTCAGAAGAACACTTGAGTGATAGACATGAGTGGAGAATTTGGTTTAATTTCTGTTAGTGTCAGCTTTCAGTGTAACCTAGAGAAACTAATCTTTACCATGTCCCTGTAAAAAGACTATAAAAGACTATAGAAGACACAAATCCTGAAAAGCAGGATCTTTGCAACATGATCTGAAAACCTCACTTTACACTGGTACATACACCCCAGCCACCCTTTCTAGACTACAATATACCATCTTTAGCTCCTCATTGCCCCAATATTTTTTATAGTAGCTTCTTTTCAAAATTTCAAATAACTGCCAATGATTTGTCAGGATACCTTAAGAGACAGTACTGATACGATGTAGAATTTCTCAAAGATAACACAGTTTGAAGAATTTATGGACCTATTTTACTTCAAAAGCTGAGGAGTAATGGTATTTGAGAATCTTTCATTCTGCAATATTTTTTGCCAAAACTGACACACCTAAGTAGTGACAGCAGATGGAAGAGGTTAAAAGTATCAACTCCCAAATTACCAACTTTGCTAGGCCACCTTCCTTTCATAATTTAGACCCTTCTGTTGGAGATTTGAAAATATATTCTAGGCAGATGACATGTTAACAGAATAATTTCATGGTTCAGTGTCTTCTCAGTATGATTTATCTCTTATCTCTAGGCACTGGAGGTCCCTTTTCAGGAGATTTATTAGTTAGATCCAAGAATCCATTTTGATGAGAGAGAATATGTGCATTATTGCAAAACAGAACATTAACATTTGCTCTAAGCCAATGCCTCCTTCTCATTAGCAGTTTTAAGAAAAGTCCCATGCACATGCTACCACAACTGTTTCCATGATACTGCAGAGTATCATATGACAAAATGTACATGAATGAAAGAGGTTTTTTTAATTTGCATTAGTCCAGGAACTTGTATCCCCTTCTCTTCTAAATCTATAATATACATAGAAATAAGGTCCAGAGTCTAATGAAACATCTGACCTAAAAATTAACTAGCATTTTCTTTTTCATTCCACTTCTGCTATCAGTTATTTGCTGCAGATGCTACATTTTTTGTAGGACAAGAAAAGTGTTTAACCACAGAAAGATATGGCTCACAGCTCAGGCTACATTATCGAAAGTATGAAGTTAATACTTAGACACCTTAAAAAGAACATTGTGTTTTCAAAAACACTTAGCATCCAGCATCTCCTGTTGTGAAACACTAGTCAGGCTTTGAGGGAAGTGCAGCACAGTAGGATCACTCTTTTTTCTGATGCCCAAGTTGAAGTACTTCGGTGATTTCTGAGGGTTCACCTGTCCTTTAGAAATAAGCTACCTTGTTGAGATAAATTCAGTCTCCAATCACATTTATGTTGCCTGACCCAATGATAGAAAATCTGAATTTAAATAGGTGTAAGAAGCCTCCTCTTCCCACGACACCACATAACACATCTTGGGACTCCGTGGTGTATCCACAGATGTGCTCCTTCGCTGACCTCTGAGCTATTCAGTCTGGAGATTAGTCCATCCCTTGTCCAAGTTACATAATGCAGACCTGAATCTGGAGGCAGTAGGTTTAACAGAAGTCCTTGACTTGAGTTCTACACAAGAAGATATATCCAAAGATCTTGGGGGTATGCAACTGCTCTGACTGCCAGTACAAAACTACTCATCTAATGGTTGATTCAAATCCTGTAAAGTTGAAGTAAAGACTCATTGATTTAAATTATACTCATTTAAGACTAAGGTCTAACTTTGCTGCTCGCTATGTTGAAACTCAATGCCAAGGCTAAAAGTACCACTGGCTCTCACTAGAAAAAAAGCCAGTGACTAAACTGACATAGAAACTTAACTATTTGAGAATGGAAGAAGTCTACAGAAACACACATAGAGAGTTCTGTATCTAGTTTTGGCAGTTTTGCCATTACAAACATTTTAAAATATTCATGAGAACAGATTACTAAGTAGTGTTTGATAACAAAACTTGAAAACCATTGCAAAGTTTTCTGCTAATATAAAGAAACAGCATCACAGGAAACAGACCAGTCTAGTACACAAGAGGCAGTATAAATAGAAAGATACGGATCAACTGGAGTCAAAAATGTAAGCGAACAAGGAACTGATTCTTGATAACTCTCTGACTGAGTGATGTCTAAGTGTCTTTTACTGTAAATAGCAATGTCACCTCTTCTCCAAACTACAGTCAAATCAGTCCAATCAACAAAAAATTATCCTGGGAGAAGACATACAGAAATCACATACAAAAATCAATGAATCAATAGCCCATTATGTTTACTGCTCGTTATTACCCATTACATTTATTGTTTGTTATTTGCAGAAGCTATTTGTACTTCCAGATAAAATGGAGCTTGACTGTAGGGAACCACAGTCACACCATAACTGTGCCCAGAGGATTTTGGATTGAACAGTCTCAGAAGGTGAGCTCCAGTGCTTCTATATGTCACTGCTGCACACTCAACATCCAGTGCTCAGAAGAACCACTTTCAGTTTGAGAAGAGCCTCAATGCTCATGTTGAAAAGGCTGTCAAAAATGTGTGCATTTCAGCCTAGTTATCAGGAACTGCTCTGAGAATACTTCTGAACTGTCAAGCTAATCTAAGAGGGGAATTCAGCTTTTTGTCATATTTCCTATCCCTCTGAATTGATTTCAAACAAGTACCAGGAGAGAAGGTCTGTCTCCTATACCCCAGGTGCTTATGCCATCAGGACTCATCCTAGTTCACTTCATCTAATAAGAATGCATAGTTAGAAGCAGCAGGGCTATAGCTCATATAATGCACAGCAGAGGAAAATATCTCAACTTCAAAATTGATACTATTCTATTTGGTAAATGTACACATTATTCGATTAATCAGATAGATAATTCACCTTTGTTTTGCCAAGTCATATAGAGATGCAATAGCACATAGAAAAACAGGTAATCTGTAGACAGAAATCAAAGACTCTACATGCCCTATTTTATCTACCTTCCTATTCCTTGCTCTTACTTTTGGTATCACTTCTGTCCTTTTAAACTGTTTTCAGCACTGATAAAACTTTTAGATATTGTTTTAGTAATCTGAAGCCTCCCTTGCCTTAACTGCCCGGACCCATTTTACACTCATGAAAAGGCAACAAGATCAACTCCTGCTTCAGTAAGAATAATTTTGGAAAGAGTGGTGGTAGTTCATGTCTGAGCTGAGGAGAAGAAGAGAACTGTATGAGCCAGAACCCAGTACAAGCACATCTGCATATAAATAGACTTAATCAGAAATGCAAATTGCAATCAGACGAAATTTTAAAAGCCTATGATGACTGTGTAGATAACAAAAGGTCAAACACTTGTATTGCTGAAGGTTTTGAACTGTTAAGTTAGTGGTGATTCTTCATGAACCAAAATGTGGAAAAGACTAGAACATGCCAGTCTAATCAATGATGGACAATCTCTATATTTCTTCTATTATTACAACTGTTCTGTTGCTAAACTCTATTTTACACTGTCAATCTCAACTTATTCAGGAAGACTCAATGAAACGAAAACAAATGAAATCAAATATAAACAGTATGAAATAATACAGCTAATTTACATGACTATATATAGAAAGAAATTTATATCCCTTTTTCATATCCAATCTAATGCAATTCATATTGGATTGACAATGAATGACACATGAGTGACAATCCAGATCTTCACATTTTAACATCCTCAGGTAAATGAAAAAATAAATTATGACTACAGCTTGCTGAAACTGCCACACTGCTCCATAGCACGGTCAAAATTGTATGTTTTTCCTTTACAGTAAAACAAGCCTAAGACTCTAGAGGAATAATATTTGAAAACATTATTCAACTGTTACAAATGTTGGCTTCTCCATTAGAAATAAACGTTTTCATCAGTATTAACTAAGAGGAAGGAAGGTACCTGGATATGATATGATTTTATATTCTAAGGCAAGAATAAAATAAGTAAGTCTTTATAATTTCAAGGAGTTCTAAATAAAAACTATTGTAGAAGCCAGACTGAAAAAAAAAATTTAACTGCTTTTTATTGTCATTTTGTAGAAGAGATTCTTAGGATTTGAAGCACAAACATTTGTCAAATATTTCTCCTTTGACTAGACTGCCTTTGAACAAACTAGTGAGTGAAGAGAGCCATCTAGTGCCATACCTTGGAATTTTAAACAGGGTTTTCACTGGATGCATGTCAAATAAAGGAGGGTCTCCATCCCCCAGTTCGATAGCTGTTATTCCCAAGGACCATACGTCACAGCGAGCATCATATGAGTAGTCATACTGTTGTTCACAAGCAATGACCTATCAGAAGAGAAGCAGAGAAACCAACGCTTTAATCTATTTTACAATTCATGTCATCCAATATAACATGAAAGCACTTTTTTCAGTCATGTCTAAAATGCTCTGTCGCTATCAAATCCATATCATTTTTGCTTGTATATACCAGACAGAAGAGATATCACAAAAAGGTAACAGTAAATTAGAACTTCTCTTAGGTTTGTTTTCCTTAAAAACAATCTTTCTTTTTTTAAAAAATACATTAAACTCCATGAGATGCTTCAGGTATCTATACAAAGAACATCAATACTAAACCCTTTTTTTTGAAAGAACGACTTACAGAAACCTATTATAATAGCTGAGAATTCCACTGATGTTATTCTTATTAAATTCTATGACTATTCATGAGGATAGACCATTTTGCACAGCTGGTTTTTAGATAAGGATATTCCATCAGTAATTTCTACCTTTTTTTTTGTTGTTTGTTTCGTAGTTACTGCATCTGAGTAGTTTAAAAAAATCTTAGGTACTATACCATGTACCTTGTCTAAGAAAAATGGAAGTGAGCAGGAATCTCTCCTTGGATACCAGAACTGTTTTACATCATAAACTTAATGCACACTTCCAGCCAACTCACTGATCACATTCTAATACACTAACTATTCATTTCAGCTGAATCTAAATGTGAGATTCAAACCAAAGTTTAAATTTAGCCCTTATCTTTACGGGATGAGACAAAAATTGCAGCTTCACTGTATTTTATTATGATTTGGAATTGTGTCTCAAGCTTGTCTTCCCAAATTTCATCAATTAATTACTTTGTTGGATCCCTGCATATTGCTAGTATAAACTTCCATGGTTTTTCCCATTGTTTTTAAAGTATCTTTAATAATAATTTGTACTTCAGATAAAAAGAAACATCCTAGGGTGGCTGTACCTATGTTCTAGAAGAGATTTTATATTTTTTTAACTTCTGCATTATTTCTGAATTCCTGCATTAGGGCTCCTGTTTGGAACAACACTTTGCACAGACTGCAATGTGCAAGTCGGCAATGCGAGTGGCTGCTGGCAGAGACCTGTTATGAAAAACCCTTTCCTGGAGAAGCTGCTGATTCCATCTTAACCTCTTTCTCCATACTTTTTACTTTCTCCATAAACTGCATAAAGGCATTCCTGACTCTGGTAGTGATTCTAGCCAACAGTCTCATCTGTTATATGGGACTCATGACACCACTGTAGTGCACTCATCATTTATTTTATCCGAAATCAGGGGTGTTGAATACAGTTAAAATAATACTAAAATGTTCAGGGGGAGGTTTGCATTAACGTTGCAAATCAGTTAATTCCTTTTCTTTTCCTACAGAAAAAGAGTCAAGAAAAATGAAGATGCTTCCAAATTTTTTATTAATGTTTTGACAAGTGTTGAGATCACCCTTTCTCCTCAATTTTTCCAGTTAGTATGCCAGAGAAAAGGGGGAAAATGAAAGTAAGCACTGCAAAAGAGGATTCCGAGATTTTTTCCTTCAGCTTGAAGAGGCAGTGCTTCGTTAGTTAATCTGGTGTTTTTCAAAGTTGTCACACAAAGATCATTTCTCCATCTCCCTTCTCTTCAACAGAATCTCTTAAATAAAAGCTCCAGAATAATTTTTAGTTCTTCAAAATGTTCCCTATAGCCTTGATCTCATCACAGAGATCACTCTATCTCACGAAATATGGACAGCAGACAGCTTCTACACAGCTCAAGCAGAGTGCTTTAAAACACACCCCTGTTTCAGAGGCCTTTATGATAATTTCATTTTCTTATAGCATTCATGAAAGAAAAAATCAAACGCAAAAATTTGGGAAGTCAGTGTAGAGATCCATCAGAGATACTTAAATAATACATTCTGAAGAGGCTATCATTGAAATCTTGCTCAGAGATTGAAGAGGAAGCTTATATTTCTTGTTTATTTTGGGGGTTTTCTACAGAGTTCCCCAAATCATCTGTATATTCAATAACACTTCCTCAAAAAAAATCATCGAAGTTGGTTTTCAAGGCCATGACTTGGAAGCTTATCTATATATGGCTAACTTTATGTACTGTGCTCTCCTTCCTTTTTTAACACATGAGAAATATTTATCTGCTTAGTATAAAATCTGCTAGAGCCCATTTCCTGGAGATTACCTTGGAAGTTGCCTGGTTCTCATCAGTGTGTTGAGTCCTTAGCAAATACTTGTCTATTTGTTCTCAAACTTTATGATGCAGAAGAATACATTTTCGTTTTCAAAAGATGGAAAAGAAGGAGCTGCTCAAGGTCACACTGGACTTCATCAGCAATGCCACACACTTAGCTTGTCTACCACATTCAAAGATACCATGATTTTTCCCTACAAGCACATCACAACTGGTTCTAACTACAGGACAATCACAAACTGCTGCATATCTTGGTCTTACAAAGTTTAACAAACTACACTAATAAGTCTTAGAGCTTTTTTCCTTTGCAGTGTATTACCTACCAAAGAGAAAGGAATGTATAACATATCTTTGTGTCTTCTGCTCCACACCTAACAGGCACACCCCCAGTACATGGCAGTATAATGACACCATGGCAAAATACTGCCATTCTAACCAAGGGGAATTATATATCATTAGATTCCCCTCCACTCTATTATAGAGGCTATGGCGATTATTTTAGAAAAAATATTCCTCTTAATATATATTCTTTTTTAAAAAGAAATTCAGTCAGTGGACCATACTAACCAGTATGTTTTAGATCATTAGCTTGATAATAGTGAGATTAGCCTCACAATTGGATACAATAGAAAAGATACAAAATTAACTACTCTCTTCACCCAGTATGTAGAATGTACATGCATTTAACAATCACTTTGGTTTGAAACAAATATTCCATTTTTGTGGAACTTATTATTAGAATCTTACCAACTTATGTACTCCTTGAAGAAATGCAGATGCCATTAATTTCAATTTTTAAAGCCAGACGCAAATTTTATAATTTTTTCTCAGATGAAAGGTGTGCATCAGCAGTTTGCTTTATGTGTTGACTAGCAGAGAACACTCTCTTGCAATGTGAAGAAGGGAGCATCCTCTAAGTCACAGTTTACAAGCCAGCCAAGTCCTTGGGTATCCTCCAGTCCTGTTTTGCCTTGAAAACTCTTGCTACTCCCTGCAGAGCAAAAATCTCTAAAAGCCAAATACAAAAGGGGAATGGGTATTGACATCTTTCTTTATATTCCTGTCTCTACCAGGAACTCAGAGACACTTCTTTTTTTGAAACATCTCTACTTTTCGTTGGGAGTTTTGGAGCTGAGAGCACCATTCAGCACTGCTGAAGCCTGCTCTGCCCAGTGGGGCATGAAGACAGAGAGCCCAGAAGACACGATCTGAAACTGAAGAACATGCTACTCCCTTTTTCTTCCTTGTGCAGACATCACATTTGTACCAGTTTTAAATCCAGCAAAATCCTCCCCTGCTTGTAAAAGTGAAACAGAAGACATAATTTGCTTTGCTGCAAACATTACATTCATGGCAAAGCTTCAGGGGGTGATGTAGCTAATCCTGAGATTTGCTAGTAAACATCACGGGAATAAACACCAAGTCTTTCACTTCAGTATGGGCTGCTGCATGCACACTGTGGCCTGGGTTGCTAAGGAGACGGAGACAGGCTGTCACGTTTTGTCTCAGTTGTAATTTCGTCACGATTTCATGCCCAGTCATACTGCTGTAGGTTGAAAGGCATTCAAACACCACACAGAGAAACAGAAAGTGTGATGGTAATTGTCAACACTGATTGTGCTGAGGGTCACACTGGTACAGAATGAGGGGATAGGGAATTCACAGGTCTGGAAAAATGGTACATAAACAAATCAGTCACACTAAGTGGAGGGAATTTAGAGAAGTCAGTGCCTAGGTATTCTGTGTGATTTATAACTTGTACAGAAACACAAAAATTCACAGAGATAATCAAGATGACTTATACCCAGGCAAGAAAACTTTATATTCAAGGATATAATTCTGCTTGTTCTGAAATCAATACAAATAATTCTCTGAACTTTAGCAAGTGCAGCAGCAGATCAAAGGTGGATCCAAAAGAAGGAAAACAGTTAATACAGAGAAATACCTATTATTTGGACAGTGGTCATACTGACTTGTGCAGAGAGGAAGCTATACACATGTTTAAGTGAAGCAAAATACATCAAACCCTTTTAAGTTTACCCAGAATCATTAGAGGTGAACTTACTTTCACTTTGCCTCAGTATGTACAGTGTACAAAGCAGAGCTGCAGGCACACACTAATAACAGCAGTGCAGATGTGCTACCTGGAGCCGACTGCTGCACAACGAGTGCTGCTGCCCCAGGCGCAGGAAAGAGCCCAAGTTAGCAAGGCTGCTGCTGCTGCTGCTGCTGCTGCTGGAGTGAGCTGGTGCTGGGCTCAGCTGACACAGCCAGCTAAGCAGCTTAGGGGCTGTGTGAGCACTGCTGAGCTCACTGCGCATGGAAAATGCATGTGGCACTAAGTGTTACCCTTGCTGCAGGGAAAACAACATTGCCAGCTGTGCCAGTCAAGTGAAATAAACCAAATGAACTTCTGGGCTCCATCAGACATCATACAACCCAACTTCATTTGTTTACATTGGAAATATAATATTACATAGTCTTCTAATTCCTATGCCAAAACCAAAAAAGCTTTTTCTGATAGCACACAGCAGCACTGGGGATACTGAATTAGACAAACCAAAGTGATACTTATCTATCTCTATCTCTCAATCACTTCCTCTTTCCCTCTTCTCCTTCCACTCTTCAAGCATATATTTAAAAAAAAACAATTTTGTGATTGAAATTGGTTCCATATTCCTGCATTTTCTTAACTGGATTTCAGTTGCTTATTTTTTACCATTACACAAATCTTTCCATAGTATATCAGAAAATTATTACATTGTTATAAATGTTCCCAAAATAAGTAGTAAATAACATTTAAAGTAAGTCCTATAAGTAATTATCACAATTAATATTGACTCATTGTAAATTAATTATATGTCAAGTAGTCAAATTTTACCAGCTGTGAGTAATCAATTTTTATTTTTATTTTTCATGCACCCGAGGGAAATATTCCTGAGACCACTAGACTGCTCTGGCAAGAGGCTACATTTGTAAGGAATCATAATACCTTTTACTGCATCAAATGATATAGTAAGGAAAAACAGACAGGCTTTCAAGCACACAAATCTTGCTTTTATGCCATGAGACCATCACGAACTCAATACTGCTCATAATAATATAATTGACACATTTTGCTTCTGATCCACAGATTTACCCCGACTACTAAGTATATATACCACACACCTCACACAGATTTTCAAATGGTCTTTCACAAAGAAAACAAAAACTAAGAGCCAACTCCACCCTCCTAAGTAAACGTATTTCATGTAGGCAACTCAGTGCAGAGCCACGTGGTATTGAACTGATTTTCTCTGATGTTTTGGGCTTGTTGCTTTGATTTGTCTTTTAAATCTTCAAACACCCTACATGAAGGCATTACAATCCCTCCACAGCTGTTAAAACAAAATAGAAGCAACTTCTCTACATCCCTTCACAAGACTAAAGCTATGTCATCAATGTTACTGGCGATGTTCCCCGAGGTTTCCTCCAGCTGCCATGTGCTTCTCACCTGCCATGCCAGCCCAGGTGGAGGTCAGCTCCCCTGGAGGCAAAGGAGGAGGGGATGAATTCTGCTACACTCAGCTTTTGAGGGAGAGTTTGCTGGTGCTGTCCCACTGTGCTCTCTGCCTCTCTTGTATGTAATGTCCTTTAAGGTTTGAAACCTCTGCATTCCAATTCAGCCTTCTAAATCCACTGCTTTCGTTATGGATTTTTAAGCAACTTCAATATAACTCCTTATTATTGCAGTTTGTTAAAGCTTCAGTTTGAGTCACAGAAAAAGAAGAAAGCAGGGGGAAAATCAGGAAAGGCAATTTCCTTCATTTCTTTAAAGAAATAAAAATCTATATTCAGAAAAAGAAATCTTTTTAAAAATCGTCTGTCAGCTCTCAGAAGGTGGCATCTCAGAGTCACAGGCATTTCAATCATGTGCAGCCATTAGAGACTTAATTCTACCCCATGTTCTGCCACTGACCTGCTGTAAGTTCTTAAACAAATCACTTCACTTCTATGTCCCTCAGTTCACCCATGCAGTCCTGCCCTATCTATTTAGAGCAATTGTTCCCACTCTTCCCCCCATGCCTTCCCACACTTACACTTCTGTAGTTCCTCTCTGGCATGCCTACACCCAGTTCCACATGAACCACAGCACTGCACTCAAACCCAGTGCTGCATTTCGAGAGGACAGTGAATATTTCCTAAAAATAATTGCCAGTACACTGCAGTGTCCCAGCACCTTAACCTCCTGAAAAACAGGATGTAATTTCATAATGTACGTCAAGGGAGAAATTCCTTTGTACCCTAGGCTTAATATAGTATTACCTACGTGACAAATTATTTAATGCTACTTACCTTCAACTTTAACATTTATTTATTGCATTTATTACTTTCACCCCTTAAATATGTGGAATTCAAGTATTTCAAATATTTTACTGTTGATTAATCATGATGCTAGATACTGAAAGAGAGTAGGTTTAGGTTAGATGTTATGAAAAAATTCTTTACTGTGAGGGTGGTGAGGCACTGGAACAGGCTGCCCAAAGCAGCTGTGGATGCCCCATTCCTGGAAGTGTGTAAGGTCAGCTTGGATGAGGCTCTGAGCAACCTGGTTGAGTGGAAGGTGACCCTTCCTAGGGCAGGGCACTTGGAAATAGATGATCTTTAAGGTCCCTTCCAACTCAAACCTATGATTCTATGATTCAGTAAGTCCAGGTTAGTGACGGGATAATATTTTCTATGCTGTTTTCCCAATTCAGCATTTAGCTACACATTAAATGTATTTACAATTAGATTAATTTTCCCCCAAATTCTAAGACCTGAATGCAGCCCTTATTGTAATAAATATTGAGCTCAGCAGAGAAGTTACTATGAGGTTTTTGCAAAATCATATTTTTCTCTTTGTATATTTTAAAACTACACTTATGCAAGTTACTTATTAGGGTGCTTTTTCACCAGGTAGTTTTGTTAATTTTTCATTAGATTATGCAGACACACAACTTCATACTGAAACAATGCAAATATTATTCATTGTTTCAGGATTAGACTTATTTCACACACACATGATCAGATTTCAAGTTTAAAAAGAATACAAAAGAACACTGGGAAAAGAAAGACGATTTAAGCTAGTCACCTAACTGTTCTAACACTTTGGAAATTTATTCTGATTCTCAGAGGTACTCAACTTTATCCCAGGAAAATGCTTTGATTCAGCAGGAGAAAGGGAAAGTGTGTCTAGGGCAATATTACTGATCATTACTTCCTCCTGCCAGCATGGTAACAAATATTCAAACCACAGAGTTGAGACAGATTTAAATAATACTGTGACATCTGAAATATCTTTGAAAATAGGAAAACAGACACAAGCTAGTTTGTTAATCTCTGGTTAACTCATTATTACAGAATCTGTATATCTTTACCACAATATCACAGCTTTTCCTACTCATGTGTCATATGTCATATTTCAACACCTAATCCTTCAAAGGATCAGCTATGTTTTAATCAAGTTCCTTTTAAAATATAAGTATACATTCACCAGTGTCACTTTTTAGGAGTCACCAGTAAAATATAACAGCATATTCCCTGCAGTTTAAAATTATCTTCAGCATCTCTCCAGTTCCTTCTGACTTCAAGTATCTTTTTCTATTTCCATTCTTAAAACTAAATTTGGGCCAAAGATGTACATATACCTGTACATGGAGCACATCGTCTTGAGTGTGATCACATGGCACACATAGGATAACCAAGGGATCAGAGCCAGCAGGACAGGCAGGTCCTGCCTGATAAACCCTAGAGGATGAGAGATAGGCTGTGGATGCTGTTTACCTGGGCTTGATGGTTCTTTGACACAACCTCCTACAGCATACTCCTGGAAACGCTGGCAGCACATGGCTTAGACAGGGGCACTCTTCACTGGGTTAAGAACTGCCTGCATGGCCAGGCCCAGAGAGTGGTGCTGAATGCTGCTGCTCCAGTGGCTGTCTGGTCACTAGAGGTGTCCCCCAGGGATCAGTGCTGGGCCTAGCCCTGTTTAATATCTTTACTGGTCATCTGAATGAGGGGCTTGAGCATGCAGCACTATAGGAGGGGGGCAGAGTGACTGGAAGTGGCCCAGTGGGAAAAGACCTGGGGGTGCTGGTGGACAGCAGCTGAACATGAGTCAGTGGGTGCCCAGGTGGCCAAGAAAGCCAATGGCATCCTGGCCTGTATCAGGAACAGTGTGACCAGCAGGGCCAGGGCAGTGATGGTTCCACCTTTACTGGGCACTGGCAAGGTCACAGCTCCAGTGCTGTGTCCAGTTCTGGGCCCCTCAGCTCACAAAGGACATTGAGGGGCTGGAGTGTGTCCAGAGAAGGGCAATGAAGCTGGTGAAGGGTGTGGAGCACAAGTCCCAGGAGGAGCAGCTTGAGGGAGCTGGGGGTGTTTAACCTGGAGAAGAGGAGGCTCAAGGAGACCTCATCACTCTCTATAACTCCCTGGAAGGAGGGTGTAGCCAGGTGGGGCTCAGCCTCTTTTTCAAGGCAATCTGAACCAGGACAAGAACACATGGTCTTCAGCTGTGTCAGGGATGGTTTAAGTTGGACATTAAGAAGAATTTCTTCACAGCAGGGGTGATTAAACATTGGCATGGACTGCCCAGGGCAGTGGTGGAGGCACAATCCCCAGAGGTGCTAAAGGAAAGACTGCATGTGGCACTCAGCGCCATGGTCTAGTTGACATAATAGTTGGTCATAGGTTGGACTCAATGATCTCAGAGGTCTTCTCCACCTACTTGACTCTGTGATTCTGTTACTTTGTGATATTCTAACTGAGATTGTTTCAAGAATCAAGTTTTCAGTTGGATCATGATAATCTGATCATATGTGTGGAAAAAGAAATCTGCAATTCTATTTGAACTAGGTTTTGTTCAGTTGTGCACAGGAAGTTGAAAACAACACGTTGATGCTCAGAACCACAGATGTAAAGGCAGTTCAGTACAAAAGCTCTAAATCTGATTCATCCTGCCAGCACATAACACAATTTATTTCAGCACAATAGAAGCAGATTTTAGGTAACTGAAGTGTTTGGTAACAAGCAGCTTTAAACATACCAACACAATCCTGACTTATTTGTCATTTATTGGTATGCTTGTATTCAATGTTTCAGTTTCTGAGTCTACAGTTGTAAGTTTGAAACAATATTAATTAGGTCAAACATCAATTATTCACTTTCAGTGAATCTAAAGGTGCTCTCAAGCTGACTTATCCTTGTCACGTTTCTCTGTTGCTTCCTCACAGCCCAATTTTTAACTGTATTTTCATTTTTCAGCAGAATTTTCGTGAATCACAAGCTCTGCTCAAAACAAATGCTCAAGGACAGATCTCTTTTGTCCTGATACTGCTAAACAGGCCTCAGAGTCATCAGAAAAAAAGGAGCCAAGATGCTTGAGTCACCCAAAAATCAAGCAGTTAAGCTGCTACTTTGAGTGCTGCCAGTAAGAACACTGAGTTGAACACCTTCCTTACACAACACTCAGTCACCGCCATTTTCCTATGAACTTTTGCTTTTTCAAGTACCATACCATACAATCCCTTTGATATGTTTTGCAAACTTAATCTTAAAATATAGTTTTCTTCATTTTACAACCATTCGTGGCCCAGGCTGATCTAGTGATTCCAGTTTCCAGTGTATTTGTCTCCTGCTGTAACTAGTTATTCCTGTCTATCAGCTTGAAACATCCTGCATCATCCTTCTCCAGGTTTTATTTTCCTGGGGTTTACATTGGAAAATATTTCCTGACAGCTTTATTCTACTCTGAAACACTACTGTAGTCTCTTCATCAAAGGCAAGCTTTTTTATCTCCCCTCTTCACTCCCCCTTCAGATTAAATCCATCTTTCTCACTGCCAGATGAGATCTCATGATTACCTTATGCATTGACCAAGTTTCTATGTTTCACACATACATAGTTAGAGTTCAATTTAAAAAAAAAAGTCTTCATGCTTTCTATTTCTCTGATTAGTAACATTTCATTCCTGTTGAAGTATTTTATGATGTTTTTGGGTTTGATGTAAATTCTATCCTATGTCGAAAACCTTTAGGCAGGAAGATTTTTTGCAAATGAATGCAAAAAACTGAGTTTAGTGCCTTTCCAGTGGTTACTGATCTCACCACAGTCTCATCTAAAAAACATTCTTCCTAATAAACAAGCACACCTTTCCATCTTATTGCAGTCCTAACTTTCATCTTTCACATAAAAATTTGGGTGCATATTTTTAAAATACCAGAAAGATCTCCCCAGAAATAAAGTAAATTGCATCTTGCACATCACTTGAAACCTGTCATTTATATGAGCAACTGCAGTGACTTGAGCAAGCATGTTATGCAACTTGTCATTTAAAAGCCATTTCAACAACAGCATAATGGATATCTAAGCACCTTACAGCTGTTTTGCAGACTGGCACACCTATGAAGCTGGCATGTCTCACACAGGTACATAAATGTGATATGGCTTACTATGGTTATGGTGCTGAGTTGGTTCTTTCAACAGATCTTTTCAAAACAGGAAGCATTCAAAGCTACACCTGTCCCTGTTCGATATGCCAAGTAATCAACATATCTTGGTTACATGTGTGCTGTATTTTCAGGTCAAAATTTTTCAGATCAAAATATCTGCTTATCTCTTTGGCTTTCTGCCATGAGAATAAATACCTTCAACATGGCAGGGAAAATAAATTTGGTATGATTACTGCCCTTGATGGTGATTATTCAAGCAAAACATTACCATAAAAATAACCTATAATAATCCATGTTCAATAAAATCTTTCATAATATGTCCATTATTATCTAGAGAAGTATTTTATAGAGGTCTCATTTTAGAAATGTCTCCAACCAAGGTGATTCCATAAATAATGCTTGCACAGTGGTTTCTAAGGTATCTTGTGTCTCCTTTGTGACGCAAACTGGTTGTTATGGAGATGGTGAAATATCAACCATTCTCTGTGAGACTGTGCAAGATCAATTTTAGACCCCTTACAGCAGCGTCTTTTCTCTGCTCAGCTATAATCAGCCTTCTTTAGCAACAAAAACAGATGCATAAAAAGTATGAAATGTTTTAAAATGGTCGTTTCCATAATACTTTCAACTCTTCGACGTACAGAAACAGACCTGTGTGCATTTGGAATAGATAAATGCCATCCCAAATTCCCCAAACTTCCTATAGCCTTTACCAGAAAAGAGGCCTGTACTGTTACAAAGGCTGAACAACTCACAAATAAGCAGACCACTCCTGTTTTAATCCTTGTTTTTAAATTTCATAATCCATATATTTCAGAAATACTTTGTGTTCCTTAAAGCAGGGACAGCAAGGATTGATATCTTTCACCCCAAAGTTTAGCAAAGTACAAAATTTTGTTCAACAATGTGTTAAAATTTTTTAGAGCTTCATGAAATAGAAGGCAAAGGGTTATGTCTGGGTAGTAGTATGTAAAATTATGTAAGTAAGATACTTGAATATGGGCTAAGCTACCTGTACATTATTTTTCTCCATTTTTTAATCTATGCTAGCCCATGTGTCTAAGTTTAAAGGTCCCCAGTCAACGATAAAGGTTAAAGAACACATAGGTGAGTCAGGGTTTTCCAGTGTGCAACACTATAACAAGACTGGAAAGAAGGAATTCCTCCTTCTCCCCCCAGTCTGTATTTACATCATGGACCCCAAAACATACAATATTTGACTGGAAAGTCATAACACTCTTAGGACCCACAGTTATTTGTAGATTTGCTGTACTTTTATGGAAACACTACAGAGAAGAAAATAATGATAATTAGAAATCCATTTTGTATACTCTAATAGTATATTATTTTTACTGAACAGATGACAAGATGTAAAGCAGAAACACAGCCATAAGGGAGGGAAGAAAAGATCCCCTTCTACTCTGGGGAAGTGACAACAAAGGGTGGATTGCAACGAACGGGGACAAGCCAGATGGGCACACGTGCCTACCTCAGGTGCCATCCAAAAGGGTGTTCCCACTGAGGTGTTTCTACGCAGCCGTGTGCTGGTGAGTTGGGCTGAAACACCTGCAACAAAACAGATCAAAGAAACTTGCCTTCAAATTCACTGTCATTTCAGTAAGTTTATTTCAAGTATATGGAAAACAAAACCCAAACCTGTGGCACCATGTCTGGCCAAAGTAAGTGCAAATTATTTGTTTAACTGATTTCAGCTTGCTGTTTTCTTCAGAGTTTCTGAGAGTTTTTTGTGAATGACTCTCAGTTTGAAGCACTTTTATTCAAACTCAAAAATTCCACTGTCACATAAATATCCCAGATTTCTTTCTGCTGTTTTCATAAGTATAAATGGGAACTATTAAAATTACAACTTGACTTTGAAACTTTTGTTTCAGAAATGTACTGCCCGAACATCACAGGCCAGAAATTAGTTCACTAGTATACTTGCAGAGGCTCCTGTTCAACAAAACAGTTATGCACTTGCTTAAATCTTTCCCTAATGAGTAAAGCTCAAAAGCTCAAGCTCACACTGCAGTTTGTACTTAAGGAATTAAGCACACACTTAAAACAAAACATTAGCTTCAGAGCTTTGCTGACTGGGGCTGGACTACTGAAGCACAATTGAAAAAAACCAAAAGAATGAACTAGAGTGCAATCAAACAGTGTTAACAAATCAGAATGAACTTTGACAGCAAATCTTCTGTGCTCTGGTCAACATATAATTGAATGAGTTCAGTTCAGTAGCATTCCAATGAGGTGACACAAAGACAATATTGACTCAGAAATATATTTTGCTTTAACATTTTTTAAAAACAAAAGCCACAGTGGATTGCTCTATTGGCATTACCCAGAGACAAAAATGAGCAGAAACACATATAATACACATTGACTGCTGCCAATAAATAAATAAAAAATAGATAAGTTAAATTGTTTGATTTCTGATTCCAACATTGAATGTTATATTTGTTTTTAATTTTTCAGTGTAATTGCAAGTCTTCAGTGATTTCCTGAGTACTGCTGGGAAACAGTTAATGGCTAATACAACAAGCCTCTGTTCATTTCACTGTGATCTCTCTTCAGCCAGCTTAATTCATAGCTGCCATCTAGGGATATTCCAAAACACTGCAGAATACCAAAGAGCTGAGAGAGGGAGAGCATGAGCATAAATGAATGATAAGTTGCAGACATTTTGGGTCAATTTACTGTGACCATCATTTATTCAAATATATTATGCTGTCGACAGCAGTTGAGGGAAGAAATGTGTGTTACAGTGAAAAAACAAGCTGTAAAGTCATGCAGTAAAGGAAAGAAAAGCTTCAATTAAGGGTACGTGTGTAACCCTGTCTGTGACCTAGTATCCATATGTACAGCCTTGAATATGAAGCAGCTTTTTTAAAATCAAGATTCTGTCTTATTCTCTGGACTGAATGGATAGCATTCACTGAATAGGTCATAATCTAAGTTTTTTAACCCCACTGATTTGAATTCTCATTTCTTATTTAATATATCCTATCCTATACTAAATTTAAAACTATTATTTTCTTTTGACATATTTCCTTCCCCACTCACCAGGCAACAAATCTACTTAACATTCCCACAAAATGGCAGAGGATTATTAGTTCCAGGGATTAACCTAAAAATATCCAAAGCATCCACTGTGTTTGGGTACTTAATAGATCTTTCAGTTTTCAGGCACTCCACAAGCCTCAAGTAGAGCTACAATAGATCTCAGTTGCAGCTCAAGAACACACAGTTCCTCTGCAAAGCAGGACAAGATGTTTCAAACTGGCTATTGGGAAAAAGAGGAACTGAGTTTGATGTACGTGACCCTCCAGCATCACAGAGAAACACAGGCAGAAGCAAGAATAATCTCCATTTTGATGTCATTCAACTCTCTCAACTGCAAGCCCCTTCTCTTCCTGAATTCCTTGCAATTACACTATTTATCTTCCAGTTTCTGCAAAAAATAAGACAAAACAGTTCTACAGAGACCATTCTGTGGCTACAGCAGTGGACAAGACTGGAAAAATAGCAACTTCATAAAAGCTTGGCACCTGATACTTCTTTAGTCAGAAAGCCCATAGATGTATGGGCATTTCTTGACATTACAGTTAAGCAGTAGGCAATACTCGAGATTTAAGTATCATTTTTTTCTGAGCCTGTCATATTTGTTGTGATTTTCTAGTGCTACTGTGCTAACTTAAAAAGTAGGAGAAAACCCCTGAAACCAAAATGTGGCATCAGAGAGACTCATGGGACACCAGAAAGATTGGGAGTCTCAGCTTCCTTGAATGTGCCACTTGGGGTTGCAGCACTCTGGTCTGTTTTTAAGGCCTTTAATGCATCTGATAAGAACATTTTGCTTTGGGGAGAAAAGCCAACTATTCCCATAAGGGAGTAAAAACAAAGATTAGACTGCCAAAATTCCCCCAAATTAGGAGGGATCTTCCTCTCATCTATTAGGTCAGGGACTCACTCCAAATTTTGCTTGAGGTCATATGTTTCTCCTAGCACTATTTTAATTGCTGCCTTTACAATTCAAAATCATGAATTTTTGTCCCCAGAAGATATTAAGGAATCTCGTATGTGCCAGCTTATTTTAGCATCTTCAATATATATGTGTTAAATTTATAATACCATGACATCACCAGTAGACGATTTTCTGTCCACTGCATAAATTTAATATTTTAGGAGTTTAAAACAATATTATTTACAGACGTTTTTTGACATATCATTCTGCCCTATTCTCATTTTGTGAACTTTTTTTTTACCTTCATTCACTGCTAAATAAACATATTATTCACACACTATTTTCAATAATGATTATCTTATGCATTATATGCTTTCATTAATAAATCATACTACTAATCATCTGCTTCTGTTTAATAAAATTGTCCACTCCCTTGCATACATATCTGAGGGACTAAAGCATTTAATTTTTTTCTTTCTAAGTGCGTGTTCAAAGGAACAAAAACTGAACTGACTTTATATCTATGGCCAAGTCCCTTTCTATCACCGTCCCTGTCTTTCTCCCTCTTGTTTCTTATGATGTATCCAGACTGGCAATGCTCAAATCTAAGAGCAATAATCGCAAATTAAATGGATGTTGGGTTTTGGACCCAAGGGACTATTTTACCTTCTGCTCAGAGGGGAAAAAATATGCTTAAGGCTATCAAAAGCCATTTCAGAAGAATGTTTCCTTTTCATATGCAAAAGACAGAATATCTAAATTTAAATTAGGAGGACAACTGCCCTGAAACTGACATTTCTTCTGAAATGCAAAAGAGCTTTGTAAATAAAATGCTAGCTTCAGAACTTTTTAAAATTATTAAATTATGTTGAAGCTTTTAAAAATTAAAATTCTATTACTGATTTTTAGTTAGAATTTTTATTCTTGCTGTAATCAGGTTCCTTTCGCATTTTTCCTTCTTAAAGTAATTCTGAGTATGCTTCTGAAAAAGTCTCGCTGTGATTGTTCTGCCTTCCCAGGGGAAAGTAAAGCCTTTGGCTAAACTGCATGTATCAAGAAAACAAAGGGGAAGTGGTCATTACCAAAGTCAACGAGCTTGACTCCACCTTCTGTTGTCAGGAGAATGTTGTTCCCTTTCACATCACGATGAATGATCCGGTTATTGTGTAAATGCTGAAGGCCCTATATACCAGCAGGAACAAAAATAAGTTTATTCCGTTACTTAAAAACAATTACCCTGCTATTAGGGACACACTCTACAGAAACAGCTCTCACGGGATGACATGCCTTTATACAACCCCTGCTGTTGTAACAGCCCACGTAATATTGCTCACATTACCATACTCTATAAATGGAAAATGTATGTATGCCATAAGTGAATTGCACCCTCTGGTCTCATGACAAGCTCAATGAACATCCTTACCAAGAGAGCACCATACAAGATGTATGAGATTATGGCTTCATCCAACCTTCGGCCACACTTCAGCAGGCCTTTGACAAGCTCTGTGACAGAACCTCCATTGCACAGCTGGAAAGGGAGTTGTGAGGAGGAAAAAAAAGCAACACAAGTCCTTAGTTACTCAATATGCTTCTTTAGGCTATAAGCACCTACCATGCAAAACTGTGCTACAACACAAGTCTGGGAACCACAGAACTCATTTTATTTGCGATGTTAATATAAATATACAGCAGCATGAGTGAGGGGAGGGAAGAGAAAACTGAAAATTATATAGTGTAATTTATAAAACACAACAAAAAAGATAAAAATAGTATGAACAGGACTGTATTTCAGTGTTAAAAGAGGATTCATAAACCTAATTTACATTATTTGAGTATTTTCACAACAATACATGCATTGTCTTTTTGAAAAAATCCTTTTGTGCAAAGGCCAGACAGAATAGATTGATGCTCTTGATAACTAGGAAGCAACAAACTAGACATTTTAAACTTTCACTCCATCACTGCTCCTGATAGCAGGCAATATAAAATAGACAGAGGCCATAGCTCTATACTCAGATTTGAAGCCATGTGCTGTCAACACCAGAGAAACATTCTAATCCAGAAAACCAGCTTCTTGCAAACATTTTCTACTAATAGGCTGCTAAATCAAAAGAGGCGGAGAAAAAGTAAAATTGGAATCTTTGTAAATATGTTCTCATCCACACCTTACGTTTACCATCCATACCATTCTAAGCTGGTATTGATATCCATCCTTTCTCCTCTCTCTTTCCTTTTATCACCTTGATATTCACAATTGTTCGACCAAAAAAGAAAAAAAGATGAGAGAATTGGCTGCCTTTCTTTCACTGAATTTTCTCCTCTATGCCGATTTTTGTGGCCAGCACCCTTACCAACGTTTCTGCCAGAGAATCACATGCATTTCAACACAAGTTCATTTAACATTATCAGTTTAAAATACCATAGCATAAATAGTATGAAGTTATACAAACTCTCGACTTGCATCTTTCAAACAGCTTTTATGAAAAACTGTGTATCAGTTCAACCACTAATTTCTGTTATATGCTAATACTTTCCTTAACCTATTATTAACTTCCCCTTGCATTAAAAAAATTCACTAGACTAGAAGTCTGAGTTCACGGAAAGGACATTGAAGCAAAATTTCATCACTTAAAACATTGGTAAGTTCTGTAGGAGTTTATATTTTAATTTGTTAGTAGGGAACGGTTTTCTTATCTTTCATAAATTTGTGAGAGCATTCAGGTCAGTATCAACCATCAACTGTATTTACATGAAACTGCATGGTTTCCATGCCATGGTTAACCATTTGCTGACAAACCTTTAAGCTAAAGTTTTCTTTGTAGTGCTTTCATTGCATTAAATGTTCTGTCTAGACAGACTATACTAAATTTACCTCTAGCCTGCAAATAACATATATAAAAGTATGCCCTAACTTTAAAAAAAAAACAAGCTGGTTGTGACTGAAAAATAATACAGGCTGACAGCTGTTTGGTAGGATATGGCAAATGAATGCCTGACTCAAAAATACATCCCACAAACACTACTGCAGCTGTGACACTATTCTTGAAACTCAGCAAAGATCTCAAACAAAATGAACTTGAAAACTTCATCACCACTTTATACCTAATGGTAATACTTTAAAAGGTGGACAGATGCCCATTTACTTGAAAAAATAGAGACATTTGCTTTACAGTTGTCCAAGACTTGCATCATCATAAAAATACATAAGGTATCCACTTTTGCCACCCTTCCTCATCACAAGCATTTATCAAAGAAAGGTCCTGCTTGTAGTGAGTAAACATGGCCAAACTATGCCTAAAGGAAAAAAATCCACCTTTTAATTACAAATTTCGGAAGTCACACATCAAATGAATGTATTTCATCAAAGACTCAAGGATCAAAGTCTGAATACTTTGTATATTCCTTTTTTACTGAAAATGTGTCATTAATTTATAATATCACAAGTCACTGCTATGCATGCATAAATCTGCTGTAAGTTCCTAGGCAAGGGGGTTGTCCAGTAAAATTTCACGTATAAAGAAAAAACATCTTTTATAATGTCAAATTTCTTCCAAACTTTGGATTATGTGCACCAAAACCCACCTGAAATGCACATAATTAATTAATAAAGTTTATACAAACATACAGCTTGTTCAAATTCTACATTGTTTTATTTCAGAGTATATGATGATTTTGGTCTATAAATTTCTGTCATTTGGCACTTGGTGGATCTTTAGAGACAAGACTCTTTTATTAAAAAAGAAAACACAGAGGAAACCAAGCCCAAACTCAACACAAAGCCAGCATGCATACAAAAACCCAACACCAAATCAAAAATATCAAGGTCACTTTTCAGTAGTTACTGAAATTTAAGAGGAAACACACTCAAAAGTTTTCACTCAAGCTACATACTGCTCCAGTACATAGAAGTTAGATGTTCTGTTGGGATTTCACAACTTGTAGTGGAAATAAAAAGTCCCTATTCTGATTCCAGTCATTATTAAAGAACAGGGAATGGAATTTTTAAAACAATCAATAATTAAAATGTGAATCCTAGCTTTTACCAGTCTAGTTACGAAAGAAAGAAATGTTTGAATGGTTTGTTACTGCTCATCAGAGCAGTAACTGCCTGTGCAGAGTTCTGCATCAATTAAGCCTAGAAAGAAATCCTCCTTTTACAACCACCTTTGGCAGTCACTTAACTGGAAACCAGGACCACCAGACATTGCAAGAGTACTGATTACCACTGAACAAGAAGAGTTAATAGAAGGCATTGCTGTTGCTAGGTTTCCAACAACAACCAACCCCTAGTTCAAAATTACCATAAAACAGACTTGCCCATTTTACTTTCTCTGTTCACTTTTGCAGTAGGCACCTTATTTGTTAACCACCCTCCATGTCACTACTTCATCATCTTTTGCATTCCCCTCAAATGCCTGAGTTCCCCAAAAGTTTAGACAAATGTCTTATCTAATGTTTCCTCTAACAAGGGGAAAAAAAAAAGATCTGCTTATTTTGGAGGCAGAATGTAGCAATTCAAAGAGATATTAAAAGCAAGACCATTCCCTATTAAACAAATTTTGAAGTTTGAACGTGGTTTTCAACAGTAGGCTACAACACATCATCTATCAGAAAATCATGAAAGCCTGTGACTCTTCTAGCAATAACAAACAAAAATCCAACCACACTTGCTAAGGTAAGATGTAATATTGTCAAAATGTTTTTACCTCAAGCACTAGCCAGAGCTGTCCTCCCACATATTGATCTGCTTTGTAAAACATCCCATAAAATCTAACAACATTAGGATGACTGGGAAGAAACTGCAAAATATTATATTCAGCTTCAATTTCTTCATCTACATCCTAAATAAAAAACACAAACACACAGAACATATAAAGACAGTGACTCCAAATAAAGCAAGAACAAACTCTCATCGATAAAACGAACTAACTTTTTCTTAGTTTGTACTTTTAAATAGTTTTACTTTAATGCAGGTGAAACTACACTATATGGGACATTTAATGCAAATAGAATTGTGGCACTGGTGCTCTTCTTACATACAAAAAAGTGAAGCCTGAGTAAATCGAGCAGTTGCTCTTCAAGAATTCTTCCAGTACATAATATACTTAATAAGAAAATGAAAAACTACATTTAACTCTGCTCAGTTGTCTAAGTAAGAAATTCACACATGTATGACTTTTAACCTGTTCTTGAATCATGTTTTTAACATGTGAGCTAAATGTAAATACATGAACATTTGATTTCTTCCTTTTTCTATGGTCATCAGATAGGATTAAACAGAGAACAATTTCACTAAGCCTCAAAGGGGCCATCAATAAAACCAAATACATTTTTATGATGAAAGGCATACACCTGAAACAATGAGAGACAAAACAACCACCCATGAAATAAGAAAAGGTTAGTAGGTGATTGTTAATGAAAGAATTCTGTGACAATTACAAAATAGTGTTTATACCAGCACACAGGCCACAACTCAGAACAGTGCTTAAGTGCTAAAACTTTCCTCGATTCTGGACAGACTTGACTATTAGAAAATTTAAGCCTGTGCCTTCCTCAGATCTATACAAGAAAAACCCTTGATGAATTTCAGTTGTGGCTGATGACAGAAATGTAACAGTTTTTAGTAAATATTTTAGCCCAGCTGTCATGGTCGACGTCCAGCTTGATCCGATCTGAACAGCTGCCAGTTAAATTTTCCATTGAAAACTAGGGCCTTGGTTCTCATGGGAAGCTAGGCATTTAATGCCCACTAAAACCAGAGCTGGCACAGAACTACCTCCGAGAATCTGAGAAGTGCTAGTCTCCTTTTATCTTAATTATTGCCTCACATTATTATCTGCTTATAAAAGGTAGCTCTAAAATATCCTAAAGTTCACAGTGTTGCTATGATGTCAAAAAGTAATTCTTTTAGGGAGTATACACAGAAGAAAACAAGAACATAAAGGTTAACACCATCTTGTGTTTTCCCTGCTACAGTGGGCCCTATGAGGAAGGCCTCTGTGACTTCTCATAATTTGCATGCTCCAAGCAAAGATAACTACATTTGCAGCAGAAGAATTACGCAGACCTAAAATAGAAACTAGGCAAATGCTGTCCTCAAATAAGATGATGAAATTCTAAGTTGTTATTCAGTTGCTGGTACTAAACTCCTTCTGTAAATGCATTCTGTAAAATCATTCCCTTCTGGATGTTCTCAGTATCTTATACATTTGATTTACATTTCAATTCTAAGAATTCTTTTAAATTAACATTGAAGTTACAGTTTAACATTTTTTACTTACACTGACAGGATCCAGAATCTTTACTGCTGCCAAGCTTCCATCTTTCTTATTAGTAACCTTATAGACTTTACCATAAGTTCCTTTCCCAATAGTCTCTATAATTTCCCAGGTATCTGAGGGATCAGCTAATGATTCTAGTCCAATCATACTGGAATTATATTGAAACAATCCATACAATGGCTTCCTGGAAAACAAAGCAGACATACATACAGCGGGAAGCCCTAAGTAACTCAGTACTAGAGAAGGCATCTTATGATAAAGAAATCAAATATTGTCCTAATTTAAGAAGAAATACAGATAATATCACAAATGAAAGACAGAAATGTAAGGTCACTCAGTGGAAAGAAAACACTGGAAACTACTTCTCTTCCCTTACTTTAGTGTATTATTTAATTCAAACATTGCTCCATATGCAGTCCCATTTTAAACACATTTTAACAAGTTCTGACAAAGTCTACCTGTCCCTCTACTCCACACTCTTTAAATTGACATTTTACACAACTGAATTAACACAGGTCATAAAATGAGGTCCTATTTTTGGTTTTAAAAAGCTATGTCAGGTTTTTTCCATAAATTTGTGTAATGCTCCCTGGAGATGGTCAGACAGGCATTCAATAGGTATAGCCTCATCATATCTGATATATACACAACAGGGCTACGTACAACTAACAGAAGTTAAGACTGGGCTGGTGTCATAAAACTACAAGCCAACTTGGAAATGGGCAACAGGTACATCACTGGGGTGATCTATCACTGTTGAGATGTTTCTCAACAATTGCACTTGTCTCTCTCTGCATGCCAGTCAGAGCATGTTATGGTCTGGTACACTGGTTCAACACCCCCAGAAGATCTCCAGGTCAGGGGACTTGTTTCCCCAGACACTCGTGAGCAGATTCTGCAACAAATGGATGACTGCAGCCTATGCAAAGGGCTCCTTCCCACCCTGGAATTACACACATGGTAAGCTCTGATTAGGAAAATGACAATACCATTTTAGGATTTCATGTAAAGTAGAGAGAAGATACATCTTGTCCCTGAACTGGAACTATAGAAAGGAAAAATGAAATTTAAGATGGTATTAACTTGACCTTCCTATATTGATCATTATTAGGGAAGCTCACTGGCTGATGGTTTCTCTGAGAGAAAAAAAATTTTGCCCATTTGGTGGCTGTCAGTAGGCATGTTAGCTACCTGCATGCTTAACCAGGAGATGTAAAGTCCAAGTGTGTCCAATATAAGAGTGTGATTACGACAAAGGCAACTAAAGACAGCACCATCACTGACTGCAAAAGTTCCCAATAAATAAAGAACAGTATTCTGAACACATAAACTTAGTACATCAACAGAGAAGCAGGTGGGATGAAAGACTTCTCTGAAATCAGTGAACAGACTGTTCTACATGCACTGAAACAGCAGCTACAGATCTGGAGCTCCTGATAAACTCAAGAACAAGGTTTGCTTGCACAGTATGGTGGAGAACACAAGCATGGGAACAGTTGCACCTCACAAAAAAACCCCAACACAACAACGTATTGAACACGTGGTTTTAATGCTTTAGGTGAAATGCTAAAGAGATTCATGTGCAAAGAAACAGAGAATTAACTGGAAATAGCTTTGATACAACCTTACAAGGAAAACAAAGACAGACTGATATTTAGTTCTCCGTCACTAAAACAACTACCCTGTCACAGAGATTTGCCAGAAAATTATGCAAAATTATGCACGGCAGTCTTTGTACCAACATAATATTATGATGTGTTCCTCTAAGAAGTTGTGGTGTAATAAATACATTTTTCCTTGAAAAAAAAAAATCTAATGCCATTGCCTGCTCTTGTTCTGAAAATTATAACCCTTAAATGGTATCTCCAAATTTTAAAAACACATTAACATTTCTTTGTACCAGAAGAAAATGTTGGCAAAATAAAATCTAATGCAAATTTTTTACAGATGGAGTCATGATGGAGGACCAAAGAAAAATTTTAGTGAGCATTTTTGTGCATTGTAATAACATGGTAGCATTTACAGATGCCATATTTATGCATTACATGGAATCAGAGATGTGAAATATGTACCATAAACCTCCTCTGTTTAAACCAAAACAAACTCTTCTTGAACTCAAGTAATACCTATCTAAATAAGGTTCTATACCTGTCATCAGTAAAAGTACCTTTTACATCTATGACATCATTGCATTCCTACAACAGAAGTCATTATTTTACAGTACAAAAAAGCAAAAGAACAGTATCTGTTATTATCTTCAATAATGTAAAATCTGGATTTAAAAAGCCTGAAACCACCACATCATGGGGAACAGCTGAAGTTGTAAAGTAAGTTCGTGTTTTTTCTATTTCCTGATTTGTTAAGCTTCAGAAAATAAACCATCCTTGTTTTAACAGAAGTTGCCATTCAATTTTTATTTATACAGTGAAAAGTTATGTATAAACACAACCATTTCTGCAACAACCACACATTCAACCACACTAAAATATTGCAGCTGATATTTATTTAGGAAGAAACTTCTCCTTTTACTCCCCTCACATCAGGCCTCACACATCTCTGGGCTTTGAAACGATGTACAGAGAGTGGCTTCTAGCTGTAAAAAACTTAGCAGTGCCCTCCCCAGAAGAAGCCTCAACATATTAGAGACCTACCAATAACAAGTATTTCTGCCATCAGTTGGAGAAAACTTCTCAGTGGTTAAATTTGTTCCTTTTAGGCAAGCAAAACAGCCCACACCAGATGACGAAAAATTACACTTTGGCAATTAACTCTACTGGATAGGGAATATATTACACAAAGCTATGTGGGACTGCACATGTTTATGCAATTTGAGGCATGACTATGTGCCATCACCAAGCCCCTGGCACTCCACACTGTTTTGCATACTTGGGAAAAGACAGAATGAAAGCACAAGGACAACCTGATGGAGTCTACTCAAGCTGCTCTGAGGTTGGAATAGGGACAAATTGCATGATTTTTTCTTTCAAGCAGAGATAACTTATCTTGAAAAAGTTGACCAACCCAGACAATACAATAAGACAAATATTTATTTATAGGCTTCAGCCACTGCCACTGTTTCTTTCTTTTACCCATGAAAAGAGATATTCCCCATCAAAGTAAATTTTACAGTTCTCTCATAACACCTGACCTCTTCTATTTTATAAACCCTTACCATCAGAACAAATTAAATCAGACCAGGCATGACAGACTAACTTAAATGGCAGTCAGACAAATGTGCAGCATTTCTCTACTTTTAAAGAAAATATTTTTCTCTAAGATCAACATTAGAATCAATGACTGCATCTTATCATCCCTTAACAGTATTTCCATGATAAACAGACTCCATGTATTATGTATATCATATAAGATATCACATAAGAAGTATAGGTTACAGACAGTGCACAAATCAATTTTCCATCTGTGAACCACAGCCTTCTGACTGTATTCCATGGCTCTAAACAGCCTCAGAAAAGCCATCTGGAAAGATATATGGCATCCCAGAAGTTCTACTGTGATATTCGCTTAGGTTCTGAAAACAAAACAAAGAAGTCCACGATCTATATAGAATATGCAGATTTTGTTAATGAAATAATTACATCTGGAATAAAATCAGCAACTTTTTCTCACAAATTTATTACCACAGCTCTCTTCCTCAAAAATTATAGGAAGAAAAGTGATAAGTAATTTCTCTCATAAGCCAGAGAAACAGCTTTACAATTATTGTTCTATTTTCACTACCACCTCACTCAACTCCTACATAATAGCGATTCCCTTCTGCATTCCACAATGCACCCTCTTCTACCTCACAGCAAGATGCATCATCTGTAGAGATTTCAGAATTAGTAAGTCTCACTTTAGCCTGGTGCTTTCTAACAATAATGCTACACAGTACTAGACAGTTTCGAGTTCTCTTAGAGCTGGTAGGGACATGATGGCAATACCAGTCAATACTAGTGAAAGCAGCAAAAATACAGCTTCCATACAAGTAATTCACAGACAGGGCTCCTTTTTGCAATGTTCCATTTGCCTTAGCCCTCTTGTCTCTCTCTTGTGAAACAGCAGGTTTATGCACTTCTGGCATTTACAAACACTGTGGAAGAGTAAGAATGACATACTCAATAGTGAGGTATTTCACTATTTGTAGAGAACTCAGTATTGGTCCCACACTAAATTATAACTCCTTGGTAGAAGAATTCAGAAGGTGAAGTTGACATTATCAGCTATGGTCTCACCTAGCCATGACAGACCCTATTCTGCTGGCTAGAACAGGTCACACACAGACAGCTACCTCAGAAGCAATTGTTAGAGGAATTAATGAACCAACAAAAGGCACAAGAAAATCAATAGTCAGAACAGCATCCTGTGCTACTCTCCTCCTGCTATTTCTCACTGGCTAGGTTAAAATAAAGAGAATGTCAGTATTTTGAAATAAAGCATACCAAAAAAATCTATCAAGACACCATCCGACAACTGTTCTCAGTTGGGCTCAGAAAGAGAGACTACAGAATGTGCTGTGGATAGTTTCTCTGGGATAAAACTTAGTGATGGAAGAAGATGAAGGAGAAGGATAAAAGCACGTTCAAAAGCTATTACTGATGCTATAAAACTTACAAACAATAAGAGAACCATACTTTAGCTGATCACATATTTTCTCTAGGCAAACCTAAGGGACAAAACAGGACAACCAGAACAGAACTGCTGTTATTTATAGATGAAAGGTAGATCTAAATTCTGTTCACAGAACAAGTCTCACTTGAATATACAAGCCATGAAATCAACTCTAGGTTTTCAAAATTGGAAACAGAGAGAACCTGAGTGGGAAATATGTTCTCCCTTTCCATGTATTCTAACTTAAACTTTTAAAAGCTTTTATTATTTGTGCTTACATACACTCTCTTTGTCTCCATAAAGTCCTTTAAATTCAGGAGTATCTTCATTATTTTCCTTTTTTTTTTGGTTCATTTGTATGGCTGTATTAGATACTCTAGGCTTTTAGACTTGCAGTATTAGCCACAGGGTCAGAGCTGAGTGATAACCAGTGGCAATGGACTGTGTCTGGACACCAGCTTTGATGAAAGCATTGTGATTATTTGCTCCCTTGTCTTGTCTGTGCTTCCAGTTCATCACAGTATGAAACATGACCACATTCCTAGTATCAACCATAATAATCTGACCACAAAAACAGCTACTGACCACCATGGCACAGAAATCTAAATGTCACCTAGTTCTCTAGAAATATAAAGAGAACAAAGAATTCTAGTCAAATGGTAAATATTTCACACCAGCACTCCTAAATCAGTTCTGAACTGAAGGTACTTTTAAGATCATAACCTTAAATCAAATTCTTGGATCAAATATTTGAATGTAAACCAGAAAACTCTACATTAATATCCTGGAAAACGTATGTGAGGAAAGATGTATGTGCCTAGTCCAGATAACCCAGTACATATTTTCATTTAGATTCATTCCATAATAATGTGTTACATTACTAATATTTGTAAATAAACTCTTATCGGATCCTTATATTTATGAGAACAACATTAACCTTTGTCCAATAATGTTTGATCATTTTTGTATTGTCCCTATAAATCAAACCACTCAGGGCAGGGGGTGAATAGCTCATCCTGATCAGCCACTTTCATAAACAAAGAGATCCAGGACGCAGGAAGGCAAAGGTAAAGTACAGCTCAGCTCTGACCAGCTCCCCTGCAATCCTCTAACTGGGTGTGCATTTTCAGTCTTTTCAGCAGGACTGTGTCAGATCAGGAGGCACTCCTGGCTCCACTGCTGAGTCACAAAGTTATTTTACTCCAGAACTATTTAGCATCTCATCCTGCCACAATACTCGTGATGAACGTCCATCTTTCATGGCATCCAAGTAACATTTCTTTTGTTTTCACAAAATTCGCAAGATGTATTATTAATGGAAAATGACACTTGCAAGGTTTTCTGGTAGGCACGGTGTATTTAAGAAACTAACTGGGACTAACATAGAAAATTATATACAGTGATGAAAGGCGAAATGCTTTGCTGAGAATCAAATTATTGCAAAACACCATTTCCTGCACATGATAAACCAAGTATTTTTGAGAGTCATCCTGTGAGGTAAAGAGTATCTTGCTACTAAAACAGGAATCAACAAAAACTTCTATTGAAATTTTGAGTACCACTGAAAATAAAACCCCTGATCATTCACAGAGAGCTGCAATACATTTCATTTATTTGACTGCTAATTAATCAGTTCCATAATTTCAACTCCAAAGACCAAATGCTGCAAAATCATGTAACTAGTCAGTTAGTATGATTATTAAATTAATTAAACATTGTTAAGCAGAAATTATTTTCCAAGACCAGCTCCAAATATCTGAAAGCCTGTTAAGAAGAACAACTCAAACAATCGGTTCTGATCAGTGACATTCCTATTGCAGAAATGCTATTTATATTAGCTAATGAAATAGAATTCCAACAAGCAAAATACACTAAAGCAGTTAGAAGTTACTAACAACTATCGTTCCACCTCGGGGTGTGAACTCAGCACTAAAATAAAGCTTATAATTCCATGAGCCCATTCAGTTATAAACTGTAGGTGGCAAATCAGGTGACTACCAGGTGCACTCCCCATGAGTGAAAAATCAATACCTGAGAAGGTTTTCTCTGCCTCCTTCGGTAGCAATTTAACAGGGCAAACAAAATGCATGTGTTAGTGCTAAAATGGAAGGATGAAGTCTGCAACAGAATGACGACCCACAGACCAAAACCAGGCTCTTCACTGCAGTCTTAATCAGAAAGTTTGATAAGATTTGTGTATGGACAAGAAAGAAAAAATCTAAGACAGATGTAGGATACACTTTGGAAGAAAATAACTGCAACCTTACATTAGTGACCTATTTTCTGAAACCAGCTTATCTTATATTGGATTTCTGTCCTGCTAAGCGTATCAGAATTCTTCAGCACCAAGACAGCTTCCTCACAGGGAGAGCTTGTTTCAGCCAGTCCTGCACAGAACTGTGTGTTCCATGTACTGGTTCTCCTGCCCAGCATTAGATAACACTACTGTGTGTAGTGTTTGCTAGCTTAAGATGCAGTCATGGAGCTACAAATAAATTGGTTCAATCCTAGCAGCTTCGCTTCATTAATGCTAATGATCGTTGTGACACTAATTGATACTGAGCTTGATCTATTTATCAAGTCTTTTACAAGCAGGAGCTGAAGAATTAAAGCCACTTTGTCATTCACAGAGAGTGACCAATAACTATTTTGAAGGGATCTTCCTATTGTTTCACAATATACCTTAATTGTATAATGCAATCAATCATAATTCATCACCACAATTCTCCAGTATTTATTTCACAGCAGTTTTATTCTAATGCAGATTTTTAATAAGAAGAGATACTCTTTTATCCATAAGAAAAATAATAAACTATTAATCATGATACAAAGAATCTCTCTTAGTGCTGACAATGACTTCTTGCTTAAGATGAAGCATTTTCATCAGTGAGCTAGTTGTTATGCATTACCAGCATGTGTGCAGTAGCCTAGCGTGACACCAATTTGCATAATTTCTCTCCTCTAACAGGCTTCAAAAATAATAATAGGCATATGAGATAGAATCCATTATTTTAAACTTACTTCAGCAGCTATTTTCAAGAAGCAGTTATCAAAAGAACCTCTAAAGAATTAAGTTTAATAAATTATAAATTTATTCTTTGGATTATGCTTTCTGGGCCTATAGCCACAGAAGCTGAATTCTGTAACGAAGACCAAAGCAAAACCACCAAGCAATTGGCTTGATGTCTTCCCAGACAAGAGGCAGAACTGGGATACTGAGCAAGTTCACAGATGATACAAAACTGGGAAGAGCTGCTGACTCCCTCAAAGGTAGGGAGGCCCTGCAGAGAGACGTCAACAAATCAGAGGGCTGAGCAATCATCAACCATATAAAGTTCAGCAAGGGAAAGTGTCAGGTTCTGTACCTGGGATTGGGCAACCCTGGATGTACAGACAGACTGGGGAATGAGGTGCTGGAGGGCAGTGCCACAGAGGGACCTGGGGGCTCTGTCACTGGGGAGTTGAATGTGAGTCAGCAGTGCCCTGGCAGCCAGGAGGGTCAGCCCTGTCCTGGGGCATCAGGTACAGCATGGCCAGCCAGGCAAGGGAGGGATTGTCCTGCTCTGTTCTGCTCTGCTCTGGGGCAGCCTCACCTTCAGTCCTGTGTGTGGTTTTGGCCACCACAATGTAAGGTATTAAACCACAGAGAAGTGTCCACAGAAGCACAACAAAGATGGTGAAGGGCCTTGAGAAGGAGCTGTATGAGAAGCAGCTGAGGTCACTTGGTCTGTTCAGCCTGGAGAACAGGAGACTGAGGGGAGACCTCATCACAGGTCTACAACTTCCCTGTGAGAGGAAGAGGAGGGGCAGCACTGGTCTCTTCTCTGTGGAGACCAGTGACAGAACCCAAGGGAATGACCTAAGGCTTTGTCAGGGTTGGACATCAGGAAAAGGTCCTTCACCTAAAGGCAGTCAGGCTTCCCATAGAAATGGTCACAGCACCAAGCTTGACAGAGTTCAAGAAGCATTTGGACAATGCTCTCAGGCACATGGTGTGTGACTCTTGAGGATGGTGCTCTGGAGGGCCAGGAGCTGGACTCAATGATCCTTGTGGGTCTGTTCCAACTCAGCATATTCTGTGATTCTGTGACTGTCTAAAGGTGGCTGGACAATGCCAGTATCCACAGCTGCTCACAATGAACTTGAAAATCAGTTAGGGTTTTGGGGGGACAGATAGTGATAAACACAGAAGCAGCTCAGAGCTATTACACCTGTGTATGTTATTAAATAATGCCTTAATCTACAGGGAGTAACAAAAACTACTTTTTTTTTTTTCCTGAATCCAAAAGAGACCTTACCTTTCGTTAATATTAATGTAAA
Organism: Trochalopteron elliotii; assembly: GCA_024734555.1. NCBI lineage: Eukaryota > Metazoa > Chordata > Aves > Passeriformes > Leiothrichidae > Trochalopteron > Trochalopteron elliotii. The sequence goes on along the minus strand of JANPWX010000011.1, from coordinate 11,186,821 downwards.
GCAAGAAGAAGAAGGTCTTAACAAACTGATATAACTACTGGTGGACCTTTTCTTATCTTCCTGGCTTATGCATTTCTACACTGGGAACAGCAAACAATATTGCTGCAGTATTCCAATGGTCTCAGAGTAATTTAGACCTTGGTCCACTTTACCACACATTCTGATATATGGTCATCAATAAGAAAGATCTGATTTATCTTTATCACACAAATCTACAGAATTGACATTTAGGCCTGATGTCCACTAATACAAAAACACATCACCAAAATACTCAGCTACCCCATTAAGTGAAAAGATACAAGCATCCCAGGAGAAACAATAGATGCCAATACCGACAAAAGCAAAAATTCTCAGAGCTTGCTCCTGTCAGCTATTTCACACTGAGAAGCACTAATCAATTTCAATTCCTACTGATTCAGGGGATTTGAAGGAGATTAACGCCTCCAAGAGCTGTGATCTTGAAGAGAAACAATTTAATAACAACAACAAAATTGCCATGAACTTTCAGAACAGAATTTAAACACAGAATAAAGTACCAAACTGGCCTTTCTGCCAGATTAACTCAGGCTGCTGCAGATGGTCTGGAAGAAACTTAAGAGAATGCCTGAACTTAATTTACAAAGAGAAAATATGACAGGTAAGAATGCTGTATCACACACTGGGTACAGTAACTATAACCTCAAATAATCAGCCTTTAACAGTTATTTAGTTTTCTTTTATACATACTGTTTATGCATAAAATGTTTATGTAACAACCCTGTGTTCAACACTGTGGAGTTTCAGAACTCAAAAGAGAAAACATTTTGTGATACTATTTGAGAAAATAGAAAAATAGAAGAGATAAAATAGTTTTATGTCACCACAAGCAGCACTGACCTGAGATATCAGTTAAAGTAGACCAGAAGTAGATTAGATTGTACAGACAATATGAAACAGGATCTACTGTGTTACATTTTTAACAATATTTCACCTTCAGCCATTTTCTATCAGTTCATATGACAGTGGGTCATTTCCCCTTTAGTAAGGAAACCCTTTGCAAACAGCCTAACTTACTGCTTAAGCCGAGAGTACCTGCTAAAAGAACAAAGTCTGAAGCACCATAAAAGCATGATGAGCAAAACAGAAACTGACATGATCCAATGAAGAAGGATATCTTTATATGGTGTGAGTGATGTGGTGTAATGAGGATGCTCCTTTTACAAGATAGCATTACAAATAGAGCCTGCATTTCAAATACAACCCTAGGAGTTTGGAGAACTCAAGAGATACTCTTGATTAGAACTCACCTACTGTACTGCAGAAATCTTATTTTATATATGCTTCAGGTTCTATGTACAAACTGGACAAACTAGTACCTTTCAATAGTAATACCTGTATTGAAAGGCGACTCCTAACAGACACACCAAGCTACAACTCTCTACACATTACAGCAATGTCCCACTGTGGCAGCCCTCTCAGAAGTCTCATCAGCTGTTGCCAGGTAACAGTGCAGAAGCAGCCCCATGGTTTGCTCTAAGTGTCCTTTGAAGCTCAAAGCACATTTTGGCTTCTGTTGACAGACACGTGACTTTATAGACTACCTCAGTTAGCCACAGAGGCAGCTTGCTCTCCCATGCCTTGAAACCCTCTCTCAGCTCCACAGCAAGGGTATTTTTAAAGATATGTGTGAGGTGAAATAAATATATGCACAGATTTAACAGGATTTCTGAAAACCCCTTTACTTCAGCAATTGCAAGGAACATAAATAAACAGTAAAATCAACAGACATCTTGTTTTCACTGCAGCCTCAGCTTCCCGATGTCCCTAACTCTTTCAGCTTCTCACTGTAACAAGGAGTCCCCAGTCACTTATTTCGAGCTTGTGTCATTTACTCTGAAACACATTTGCTCTTCTTTTCTAAGTCCCTCCTCCTGATCTCTGCAGCATGCTGGCTTTTTGTGAAAAGAGAGGCTGATTTTCCTTCAGAATGGCTGATAAGAATCCCCTTCCTTTAATCTTCTGGCCTGCCTTGCTACGTCCTTCCCCTTCAAACACACTATGTGACCAAAACCTCCCACTGAAGTCCAGCTTCCCACTTTAAGTTTGATAATTGATTTGTCACACTGCGTATTCAATTCTTTATTTAATGCCATTCAGTCAACAAAATTTAATTTTTCCTCTTTGTTTTCCTTTTATTCTTTTTTTTTCCTCTAGCTTTTGGCAGGTCCAAAGTTTATTTCAATCAATCTACAGAAGCAGAAGCATAACAAATAAGGCAAATAAAACCACATCCAAAATTATGCTTGTAGTTTGATAGATTTACACAAAAACCTTCCCAATGTTGAACAGAAATTACATATTGTATATAGATTCCTTGAATTGTCCCAGCTGTCAATATAATTTTACTATACTCACATTCCTGTAAATATATTTTGTCCCATCACTACTCTTCACATAATGGAAGGTTTGTTACCCAGCTTAGAAAAACAATGGTTGCATTTCAAGATAGTCACTTGAGAGTGTTCCAGCAAAAACAATATACTGTGTTGTGTTTTTGGAAATTGCCATATCTGATTTATATCCTTGTGGTATCAATTGCACAAAGGTAATTCTCTATAATGAATTATTTATTTCCTTTAGTAATAGACATCTGAGATAGTCATAAATATTTATATGTCCAGTTAATTCACTAATGAAAACTGAAGTAATTCAAAAATGGGATGTTATATCAAAGGCATGGGGACCAGTCTGCTCAATTTTTACATTAGTGAAGACAACCACTATGTGGGAAGCAACAGGAGGTGGAAGAAACCTGCTCCTGAAAGCATGGTACAGCAATGGGCTAAGATACCAAGACAGAATATTTCTGTATGTATCCCAGAAAAAAAAAAAATTCCCACTTTTCTCTGTCTCTGTTCTCCCAACTTGTAAAATGGTATCATCCTCTAATCACACTCCTTTGCAAACCTTGGGCTTCTCACTAACACTCCAGAGAGATTTCTCTTCAGCAATGGAATTCTCTTCTTAGACAATGAGTTATTTGTGCATTGACCTGCACTATCTTTACAGCATCTAAGAAATATTTTTGGCTGCCGTAGTAGTAGTTCAGTATCACCTATGGATTGCAAGTCTACAGGCACAAATTCTTTCAAGTTAGTTGGCTGTACTGATATCACCCTGCACCTAAACCAGGTCAACATAAACAGCCAGAAAAAGAATTTATTCACTGCATTCATAATAAGGCAATGCAGTTTACCAAGGTTTGTAAAGTCAAAAGAGAATAGAGAGAGGAGAAAAAAAAAAAAAAAGGTCTGCATCTATTTCGACTGAGATCAGTCCTGAAAGACCTTATCTAATCAACTCACAGCTTTTTTCAGCTCATATCCCCTTCATAATCCATCCCTATCTCTGGGGCAATTCACCTTTGTCTGCACCACTAAAACACAAAGTATGAGTCATTTATCTAAGAAATCAGTAATCTGTTTGTCCATCAAATAATTGCTTTCCACCTTCTGGAGAAGTTGAGTGCTTTAGGTCTCATGTGAAAAGTCTCACCTACTCCACATCACACTTCATTATTCACCTTTGGCTCAACTTCTCACAATCTATTAGTCCATTGTGAAACATAACATTAGCTGGAAAATGGCCAAACCTCAGGAAAAAAAGCATCTCTGAATGGTAACATTTACTTTTTATACATTTGTCATGTTCTAAATTCACAACCATCCTTTAAGCAGATACATAAATGGGATCAAGATGTGTCTCATAGTTAAAGAAATCTTTCAATAGAAGCTGCATGTGATAATAATGAATGCTGGTTTAGCACCCAATCCTATTTTTGAAGGATGCTGTAACAAAGCATTTCCAAGGTAAGACTACAGATCCCTTGCCTAATTCAGTCCAGAACATGGGAAACACTACTCATGAGCTCAGCAGCACAGGTACTACTGCAAACATTAGCAAATAATGTTACAGACTACACATGCTGCTTTCTTCTCATCGCTACTGACAATGGTCAGCCACAAACAAATAATGATTTTTGAAACTGCAAAGTCATATCTTAGCTTTAGGGGGAAAAAAACAACCTATTTGACAGAGACAGGTTAGGGAAAGCTACATTCTGCTGGACTTGTTCTCTGAACAATAACTCTTTCAAGCATCTCAAATCTACAGTGATTTCAGAAATTATTCACAGGCCTCCTAGACTCCAGGAAGAAAAGGGAAGAGAGAAAAACTTAGGAGATATAAACCAAGTTCATTATTTACCTTCAACTACTGACTGTCAGTGAAAAAGGAAGAAAAAATCTTTCGGATGACAGATTCTAAAGCAGTTGATGTGTTTGCTAATTCAGGTGTAGAAAGGAAGTACAGTGCAGGAAGTGCAGTGCAATGTCACAAAATCAGAAGCCATACAGTACTCCACATAAAACCAAAACTCATTACAGGTTTGAGTTTTACTACATGTAAAAGAAAACACTAAAAATGTGACTGTCAAAAGATGAAGAGACAATCATGCAAGTTTAAAAGTTAAATAGGTCACTGGCAGAGAACTTAAGGAAAGTACTGCAAAATCCGGAATCAATCCTTGACAAGGCAATTAGATTCTGTCAGCAACTGAAGGCATCCATGCCAGAATGACTCCAGTCTTGAGTGGACTGTACTTTGACATAATGAAGGTGTTCATGAATCCAAAACATCAGGAGAAAACAGATCTGAAGCAGAAAGGCACGTAAGCTCTGACTGAAGCAAGATCAGCATGTAAAACTGCCTATCAACTACAACAACGGACCCAGAAAAATGCCCAGCTATTTTGCAAAAGCATGAAGTGTCAGGGCATTTAGTTTTCTTGGAAGCTGCATTTAACCAGAAGCTATCACCCTTGGTCCCTGTCTAGGCTATCCTATAGCCACAGCTCTGCCACACATCCAGAGCCAGGCACTAGCCTATGGAGTTGATCTTCTCAACAGACCTTGAGTCTGCTCCTCAGTTCCTTGCTCCTCCAGACTGGCCTGGCTGTCCCTGCACTGTCAGCTCAGTGGCTGTCATCCCTGGGCCTGCCCTCACGCCAGCCCGGGCTCCTGACAGGAGCCCCACGCTCAGTGGGGCCATGGGCCTGCGGCCTCACTGGCACCCCGGGCTCATCTGCCCCCACAGGGCAGCCCAGCCCACACTGCAGAGGGACTACTGGTACTTTACTCAAGTCTTTTTCCTGCTAGCCTCCCTCAGAACATGCAAAAGCTTGCACACTTGTCAAACCAATGAGTAGTGAGACCTGCAGACCTACAGATCTGTGAGCGTGTATCAAGACACAAAACCAGTGAGATCAAAGAGCCTGATTAACACATGAACCAGGTACATTTTTCTCATGATCACTATTTTCACCTTCTAAAAAGGGAGACAAATGAAGATGCACATGCTACAGCATTACCTGGTTATAACTGTTAGGGTTCACAGGCTTTTAAATGAATGTTTACTGCCTGTTTTGTATGTTAACACTGTTTCTATAGAAAACGTTCATTGAAATAAAAAGGAATGCAGTGTGGAACTTGTTATGCAAATATTTTAAGGCAAGCAAATTCCTTTTTGTATTTTTTTCTTTTTCTTTTCCTCCTTCACACAGAATAAGCAAGCATTTGAGGCCAAAAGGACATTCTGTTCTTAGCTAAGTAATTATTTAGACAACCAATATTTAATTACACAAAAATTCACATTGTAAGGTAGAACCTTGTTTCAGGGACAGCTTTTAAAAAAATCCTCTCTCCCAAAACCTAATTTCAAATTTAATAATTTTCTTTCTTCTATTAAATAAACAGCTTCTGTAGAATCCTGGCAATTCAATGTGTATTATTTAACAAAATTAGTCTTTGCCACAAATTATAAAATTATTCTGATTTGTATGTCCCTGGAATTCATGCAGGAGTAAGACCAAGTTTGAACGCTAACAAAGTATTCTTCTGCCTAATGAAATATTCATATTCATTTGTCACCAAGACTTTAATAAGGAGGAATACAGCCTTCTCACTTCTGTCAGTAAAGGACTAGCAAAGATCTTTCTTTCAGGATATTGCTGAAAAATATCCTTTTAATTTAACTAACGGGGAATTTGCACCATTAACATAGTTGTAAATGATTTTTAACCATTTTCCAAAAGTAAAAAAGCTAAAGGGATTTTTAAATACTCTTAACTTCTGAAGATACACTGTTTTTCCTTGAATTCATTTTTGATCACAGGAAGTTTTTTGAATTATGCACTATATCTACTGTATTTATCTCCTCATCTCTCCTGGCTTGCCTCTCAGAACCATTAATTCAGTGCTCCATTTGCCACAGTTGCTCATACCACAGATGACATTTACATAAGGTTTGTTTCTGCAGAAGAAAATGTATTGGAAAAGGGAGTCTGACAGGTCTTTATATCCATTTCACAGGCTAAACACAAGTTATAAAGATCATCCATGTAACTACTGACAGAAATGCTGAGAGAACAAGTGGAGACAAGATGTGCACCAAACATGCCCTCTCCTTCCAAGTGAATTGGAATTAATCACGTCTATCATTCATCCTTTCAGTAGGTTTAAATTAATGTGTAAATAATAGTGTAAAAAATATATCAGGGGACATGAAAATGCCCATCCCACTCTACATGTTGTACAACTCCTCCTGCTTTATGCACCAAGATTATTTCCCATATATGCAGGAAAACTGCTATGAAAGGCCACATTACATTCTTTCAATATCAGAAATAAGGGGTTTATTTTTTTTTCTTTTGGAACAGATTTCATAGCAATTCCGTAGAGCAAACAGAATGATGAAAGTTGTAAGGACATACTACAATGTGACAGGATTGTCCCACAGCAGGGAAGAGGTCAGTGAATATTAGTTACATCCAGACTGTCCACTAACATATTTAGAGGTCAGAAACTTGAAGAACCCTGAGGGAGAACAGCTTCTGCTGTCCATGTACTCCAGGTTTTAATATTTTTTAAGGTATTAAAAAGTATGCAGCAACTGGGACAGGGAACTTTGCAACAATTTCTCCTTTTTCTGAATAAAACCCCTCACCTATATGGAATAACGGCTTTCAAAAACATTTTTTAAAACAAATGCCTCAGTGAGATGACAGATTCTGAAAAATCTGCAGTGAGCTGCTAAGCATCTGCATGAAAATAATTTTCTACCATCAGCCAGTCTTGGTATGTTCAGAGGACTGACCTTCAGGATGCCTTAATGCTACAGTCAACCTTTTCTCTGAAAAATCACTGCACCACACTAAGCTACTTCTCCGTTTCCATTTTCTCTTGTTCATAGTAATTCTTACTTTGTGTTACAATTTTGTATATTTTCCGTACATACTTACAAACAATAAAAGAGAGAGAGGGGGAGAGAGAGAGAGAGAGAGAGAGAGAGAGAGAGAAAGAGAAAGAGAGAAGGAGAGAAGGAGAGAAGGAGAGAAGGAGAGAAGGAGAGAAGGAGAGAAAGAATGAGAGAGAGAAAGAGAGAAAGAGTTACTGAAAATGTTTGTCCTGTCTTTCAGGCCCAAATCAACCACAGCTAATTTCTACCCTTCTGTTGATGCCAGGCTGGGTAACAGAGAATAGTAGAAGGAGGAAAACCATGGAAGAGATGAGAACTCTCAACAGTGTTGCTCACCAAAGACTAATAGAACAAATTATTCTTACAGTGAGATACCATGAACCATTTCCCTCTTTCTACCACATTTGCACAATGTAAGTAAGCTGAGGGGAGCAGCAGCAGAGAACACTACTAGAAATCAGGAAACTTTCCACCTGGAACAGTTCAGTTCTGCTTACACAGGGAAGTATCTAGGAAACAAAACTATGGATGGGATTTTTCTTTTTCCAAGAAGTAGTCAAATATAAAGTCAAGACTCCCTTTGGGATCTGGACCACTATTCTAGTTCTACACCTACCCAGGAAATCATGAGTGGAGACAGCACTCTTCCAAACTGTTTTAAGCAGCATTTTCTGTTGTTTCAGATTTCAATGCCAGGAGAAAACGTACCATAAATGTTTCTTTATTTTCCTTTATTACTCACAAAAAAAAAGTGCCAGAGATGCCTCTACCTTGTTGTACCTATTTTTACGTACAACACCATACAACATCATTTCCATAGGAATCTCAAATCTCTATTTAGTGTCTGCTTACACCTGTACTTAAGCTGCTCATGGCAAAACAAATGACCTCCCCTTTGCAAGATACCTCCCCCACTGCAGGATATCATAAAGCCTTTACCAAAACATTTACAATATGCTGCTTATTAGTGACACAGAGTCCTCCTAAAAAACTTTTGCAAAAAAATTCTATCTCCTTAAAGCCATAGGTAGAAAAGAGAACACCTGGAACAAGGAGATGCAGGACTGCAGTTGAAAAGCTCTATTTGAGACCTGCACCCCTGAGTCCAAATGTAAGAAAGAGGAAAGGCTGGGAAGGCAGGAAAGGTAAGGCACAACTGCACACCTACAAATTCAGGACAGCCTCCATTGTAGAGACAGAACTGTGTCAAGGATGGAGTAGAAGACTGACTTGGTTCTGTGACAATCTGATACACCTTGGGCTTAGGGCAGTCTTACCAGTAAAGGTTTCATCACTGCACTCCACAAGATCCTCCACATAGTCCCCAAAACATTTATGTTTTCAAATACAAAGCATTTTGGAGAAGAAGCTGTGGCATATACTACAGATCACTGTGCATTCTATAGATATATCTATCTTGCAAAACAGCTTTGTCAAGGACACAGACATCTGCTAACTAACAGGAGTCAAATTTTTTATACACATGGATAAATGCCTATCACTGCAAAAATTGTGCTAATCTAACTGTATTTGGTCTTGCAAGGGTGAAGATCACCTTAGTGTGACAGTGCCAACTGTCATGTCATTAGCTCCATTATCACAACCACTTAAAAAGAGCTATTCTTGTTACTATACACATACACAAGTATTCCATGCAAGAATTTTGGGCTTTTTTAAAAAGAGCTAACACTTACAATGTGCAAATCCTTAGCTGGAAATTGTTACCTACAGCATTAATAATTTCAGTGAACTGATTTTGGTTTTTAAATTTTTTGATAATTAAAAACCCCAGGTTTCATTTCACAATCGGTTGACACTGACAGGGCCATGAATCCTGATGAGAAAGAAAGCTACCATTTTATTTCTTTGGCAAAGAAGCCAAGCAGGAAAAGCTATACCATGAGTCAATTCTTCAGATAGGAGTTATAACGAAAGCAGTACAGGCTGCACTCTTCACAATCCATCCTTTCCTATTGTATCAGGGTTGTAAAAGTTTATTCCTCCTCCAATGCTCTAGGCACTGCCCCACGTCATAACCAGCAACACTACAAACTCCTGAGTCGAAACTAACAGCCTTTAAGGTGTGGTTTGTAACAATCACTCTTTTGAAGGAAGCCAACAGGTAAGGCCTGCAGAAACTAAGCACTGAATTTTCTTTCAGAGGTGAGAATAAAGAGTTACCAAAAAAATATACCTAAGAATTTTACCAGTCACAGAGATTTGTGTTTCATCATGCCACATACCATTCAGTCTCTCTCCAGCAAGTAGTTTCTGAACAGCAGCAGAAAGAGAAGGGGCTGAAAAGCCCAAAATCACAGGGGCAGTTCTACCCCTTGGGAATGTTCTCGAATGGAATTACACCTTTAGTGCAAACTACCAAGTACAGCTGGGCTGTTACAGAAATGCATGAAGGCCTCATTGCAAAGCAACAACTGTCAGTAACTGTTATATCTAATTATATGTTCTCCATACCTTTCACAGTCTTCTTGGCATTAAGATGAAACCAGGAATTAGCTATTTTGCCAGCTCAATAGCTTAATTTCATTACATGAGAAAGAACAAAAAAAAGGAAAATATTAATAAATACAGCTCCAAGCAGAGGAACAGTCCTCAGCTACCAGCTGACATCCCCAAGACAATTATAACATGTTAGCAGAATGAGATAAGGATTTGTCTATTTTGTGGAAGGGAGTCAGAACAAGACATTTAGTTTTTCTCTAGGGTGCCATAGATGGCAACATTTAAAAACTTTCTTACCTAATCCAGTTTGCTTCAGGACTTGCTGTGTTCTCATCTGTTGCAACAAGAAACAGAAAAAGCAAAAACTTGACAGTCTTCAAGACACTTGAGATCTCTGGCATTTTTCCAGATGTTTCAAAGTAACAGGCTACCCAAGCTAGCAGTTGTTACAAACCTGACTGCATTATAATTCTATTCCAAAGCTGACTAACAAAAACAAGAGAACAGGTGGAAACTAAAGGTTGCACTCCTTACCTGACATAGCTCCTGTCAGCCATATGCTCAATTCAGCAAAAGGTACTGTCTCCCTGAGCAATAAACCTAGAATAGGCAAAGGCTGAATTATTAACAAGAACATGAGGAGCCCTCAAAAGCACATGGTGAATGAAACAGAAATACAAAGCTTACAGCCTGATTTAGTTTGTAAAGGAAACTTAGCCCAGCTGATCTATTTTGAACACTAAATGGCATATGGAAAGAAGTAGGATGGTGTTTTATGGTAATGCAGGGGAATGGTGAACACAGTCCCTTAAACTGTCTTCATACCAGTCTCTCACTACACAGAATTTGGCTAAAATGGAAAAATCTGATTTTTATTATATGGTGATTGTATACATTCCCATTCCAATGGTCACCTCCCTCTTCAGTCATTAACTGCTAATGTGCTTCCAACACTCTGTTGTGGCCTCCAGCTCTTTGTACCAAACACTGTAGATGTGCTCTTCAAGCAACTTACAAACTGCACTGACACAGTCTCCAAGTTCATAGTGTATTTCAGGTTTAAAATTGGGTCATCCAATTAACTTTGAATATGGCACAGCACAGCAGGAATGAAAGCTACAGATATCTGGGCAAAGGATGGAACTTCTTTTACATAACTTTGTGTCTTTGGATACTGCTGATAGCAACTAGAAAGTACCAACCAACATAAGGAACCTTGCCAAGACAAAAGAAGACATTGACACCAATTTCTCCTCTCAAGACAGAATTTTCTAGTTCCTTTGTATTCTGTTCTGCAGAATTCTTACTATTACTTTCAATGCCATGAAGCAGACACTAATGATTAGGACAGCATTCAGAAAATTACATTATCTGTTCAGGCACTTCATACTGCTCCATCTAGATGTTAGGTTCCTAATTCTAGGGGTGGGAGACACAAGACTCATCTTAAGCATTCAAATGTGAATATTCACATGGAAGTTGGACATTCACAACAATGAGAATACAGGACCAGCATATAGAGCCTGGAGGGGAGCATCACTCAAGAAAAGAGAGTCTTTGTCTGCTTGGTGCCTCTGGGAAACTGGGACCAAGAGATTTAATTTCCTTACTTAAATACCTCCCCTTACTTGGAATTCACCTTTCTTCCTTATACCTTAAGCTCAACTCCCTCCAGGTCTGAATCTCAGGCAGCTAAAAGTAAAGTGGCTGGTTCCCACCTTTAGACACAAAAGACAGACAATTAGTTCCTGAATTACAGAGATTAGTATTAGTTCCAGGTACATAGAAGGCAGGAAGCATGTGTTTATTAACAGAGATACTACCTGCTTTATAGAGTAGACCTTGCTATTTAATACACTATTTTCAGTCATTGCACACAAGGTGGGAATAGTAATTCAGTTCAGATTAAATACAAGCAGATTTTTTTTTTTCCTATCAAAATGCCCAGCTTAATATATTGTTGAAGCTTTCAGCCATGAACATTGATCCCTCTGGAAATGATATCCTTTTCAATTGTTTCAGGTTGCTTACTACAGAAATCTGCAGGGGTTACTGCAAGTATTGCTCTGTTAATCGGAGGGGTAAACAAATCCCTATTATTTCTGCTGCCATAGTGGCATGAGACTGAAGGAGATGAAACTTTCTTGTAAATTGTGGAAAGTGTGTATAAAGTGAGAAAGGTCAAAGCAGAACAAAAAAAACTACAATCCCATGTCCATGCAGAATATTAGGAAAACAGCTGCCTGAAGAGACTGATATCAGTAATTATGCCATTATTTTATGTAGGCTGAACATTTCCACACACCCCAGTGTACTGAAGGTACCTCTCTCCACAGTCAGTATGCTACCATGCTTCAGGAGATGAACTAATTTTCCTGAATTTTCATCTATTTTGTAAGAAATATTGTAAAATTAACTTAGTCCACTGTTTTCATACATGTAGCTCTGCAAACGTCTCCCTTTTCCACATGCAGTATCAGTACTCCCTCTCCACACAGCAGGATAGAGGCCATGTGTGAGGAAGCAACCAGGTGAGGGGTGGAGAAAAAGAGGACCAGTCAGCAAGAAGCTACTGACATGACTTGCTTTTACAAAGCAGCAGCAAATAAAAAACGCCTTGCTTCCTCCCCCCTCATCACATGCCATTACCACAGGCCAATTCTCAGCTGTGTTCAGCAGAGTTTTTCCCTGCTCTGTAGCATTCAGATGAAAAAGCTCAGCCTTATACTGTCAGTCATTTATCTCAGAGCAGTGCCATTCCAACTACAGCCATACAGCTTTTCAGCTTTGGCAATAGGAAAGCATGTATGGCCTTATACAATGCATTATTCACAGAAGTTCTCTCCCCCAGAGAGGGAAAAATTCCTTGCAGCAATTTTGCACAAATAAACAACAAAAGATTTGCAAGTTATTTTCCAGATTTCTGATGTGGCACTGTGTTTCCTCACTATTTATGTCACATCTTCAACTCCCAAAACAAGAGCTGTGCAGAGACGTGAAAGATGCATGAAAAGCAGAACAAGTTAAGGAAGGAACTAGGAGAAGATTGATTTAATGCATTTTATTTATCCATCTCTTTGTACCTGAAGAGCAGTTGCCCCACTGTCCACAAACAAAGGAATGGATGCTTCCCTGAGCTGCACACTGTAACCCCCCAGGTGACATCACCCTCACTGTGCCCTCTTCTGTCCTTTTAGATTCTCCTGCTGCAGCTCCCTTACCTTATTCCTATCACCCCTCTCCATTTTAGGAGCTACATGGCTTTATCAAACAGCAAAGATATAATTCATCACAGAAAATGAGTCCTCAGGTTAGCACTGTGAGGAATAAGCCTCCGTATTTTCACCTGTAATACAGAAGTCTTTACTAAAAATGCCATTCTGAACTTGTGTCCAGAATAATTGCCAGCCCCACTGCAGCTTATTTTTTATGCTGCAGTACAGTTCAGTTTAAAATCACAAAAAGGAATTAAACAGTAGTAACAAAAGAAAAATGCCTACTGAATGAAGTGCTGATTCTTCCAGCAGGTGCAGAGCATTCCCAACTTCCCTCTGGCAATCAAGCCCAAGATGTCCTTCTGTTCCCTGCCTCTACGTTACTGAAGTTCAGCTGTAGAGTAGACTGGTAAAAAGTTTAGTGTTTACCTGTCCAGTTATGCTCAGGGTTTGTATGAGGCTCTTTTCCCCCTTCTCCTTTTCTGTTGCTGATCCATAGGCCCTCCTCCCTTGTATTTCCTTGGACCATGAGAATTCACTTCTAGGGGTGGTAAGTTTCTAAAAACTAATGAAAGAGAAGCTACAGGCACAGAATGTATCTCACTAAGCATGTTCAGATGACAACTTAAAACTAGGGCTAGGTTAAAAAAAACCCAAACAACAAAAAACACCAACCAAACCTTTAAGCAGAACAAAACCAAACCATTATGATAACTTTCAGGACTTCAAACCCCTTTCCTATACACAAATGCTCTTTGATTACTCTCACAGCACCGCACAGTGCATCAACACTTGATTCATTACTCCCCTCTTCTCCAGTTCCTCAGTGGCCAGAAGGCTGGCAATGACAGTAACTTCTGTCTTTGTAACACAAAATGTTTCTCTTCCCCCCACAAGCCTGCACTCAGGAGTCCCTTGTTAGCGAGCCTCTCCAGGCATTAGCACAGCAAGAATCATTGTTTTTGTCCAATGAACTTTTTGTTGTTGAAAGCATTTGGCAAACACACTGCAAAACCTGTAGTGGAAGTTCTTAAAGCAACCGAATAGCCAGTGCAGTGCTAACTAAATCCCTCCTCTCTGCAGCTAGAAAGCCAGTAATATAGATACAACATTTGTTCTAATCAAGGATTTTGGATCATATCAAGGATAATTCACTTACTCTGCACATACATCAACAGGGCAGCACATAATGCTGAGGGAGGAATCACCCAGTGGGGCTCTCCAATGTGCACGAACAATTCCTACAGCTTCCTAACCATGGAACACCATGGAGCAGCACACACCAGCACAGAAGTTCGTATTTTCCCTGTTTCTGAAACAATCCATTTGCACTTAAACTGACTTTCCATTTTTAAAAGAGTCTGAAATGGCTTTTTAGAAATCTATATCCACCTTGGCTCCTAGCCAGATTACTATATGAAAATCTTAGCCCAAAGGAAAAATAGCTCTGCTTGGTTCAAGCCATGTTTTTATTGGTTGAATAAAACTTGGGTGAACTCTATTTTTATTTTTGCGCTACAACGTCAATAATTGACACCAGCTCGGATTAACAGTTGAAGGATTTAATTATATAAAGCTGGAATATTAACTGCATTACAGTTTGATTTTGACATTAAGAATGAGCTGGACTTCAATTTGGGAATATAAAAAGGGTCTTGAAAATGATTTTATATGTTTTCAGAACACATTCTACAAGGCTACACAGTAGTTGAAGATACAATTTACTGCTTTTGACAGAAAAAACCTCAGGAACTGCATCCAATTTGCTGACAGTGACCTCTATTACTATACATCATGCTAACTGAAATTTCTGTACAAGAACATAATTTTCTACCTAATAATTCCAGAAAACCTCAAAACACTGATCCTTGGTTTTCAGTGCAATGAAATTGAAATCTGAGAGTGCAGCTTTTGAAGGGGCAAATGAAGTGAGAAAACCTGCCTTTAAAAAATGAAAACTAAAAACCATTTTGTACTCACAAAAATAAATGCACCGCTTCAGAGAAATAAATAGGAAGACATTTTATGTTAGCCTTCTCTCAATCTGTGTGCTGCATTGTCTGCGGATAACAGTACCTTTCTTTGGCTAATAATTGCATACCTGCATGTACCCAGGAGGAAGATCTGATTAAACGGATTTATCAAGTGTTATCACAGTACTTGCAATATATATTATGGTCCACTAGTTACTATAGGTCGCTTAAGGAAATACTATACACTAGAGTCAGATCTGTTCAGGGAACTTACAGAAACTTTTCTTCAGTTATTCATGGCCTTGTTCCGATGGGCCTGAATCCCGTGTCACGTCTACTTAGTTCTTGCCTTGTAGTATCTTCTGCCATTTTTAATCATGGAGTTTTTTTGGTTTTTTTTTTCCTGAGCATTCCTTACCTGTGATTTTGGAAAAACAGATACAGCTCGTCGGCCCCTGGGAAGCGGGGTACCCGCACAGCCCCGGCGGCAGCGCTTCTAGCGGCGCTGCCACCCGTGTCCCCAGGACAGGCAGCCCAGGACACACCTCAGCGGGGCTGAGGCCACCTCCCTTCCCTGCCTAAGTCCGCGGGGCTGAGGGCAGACTTCGTTGGGGCCAAGACAGACCCCCGGCGGCAGTGACAAGTCCTGCCAGCAGCGACTCGCCAGGGAGGTGACAACAACCCCTGCCTGGCTCTGAGCGCCAGAGGACAGCAAGGCAAATGGCGAACGCTATTTCGAAGCCCCTCTCGGATGAGGAGCGACC